>JAHRHJ020003471.1:0-160530 GCA_019776745.2 Taxus chinensis | reverse complement strand
TATTACCGGATACTGGATTCGAAACTTGATCTCGCGTAGACCAAAAGACCGCAACCACCAAGCGTCTATGGTTGTGATCCACAGATCCCTAACCCAATAATCCACAAGTCGTTAGATATAGACACTCTGGCCTACACACACTCGTATTTCAGTCCACTCCCACTTCCCAACCGATCATCATCGAACAACTGGGGTTTCCCTTACTAATATAGTGGCTAACGAAAACTACGGGAATTCTTGACTAGCCCAGAAAAATCGTCCTTAGAGTCAATTGTATCATCATCCACCTATTACCTTAATCAGGAGACATACACGAACCAATCCCAGGTCAATGTTGTCCACGTATTCCGTAACCCATACGATCGAATCACGCCAGAGCTTCATATTTGATGGAGCCTTCGAGCAGTCATCCTCGCGATCGATCTATTCACAACCAGTCCAAGTAGAAGGGCCTTCTTTGCCTTAGATTCGCAAATTCCACCTAGTTCGTGTCGAAGACATTAGACTTGCCTAACTAGTTTTGTCTGCAATCCCACCATATTCTACCCCCACCCCGGCTTCTCGGCATGCACCTTGGAGGTCAGGTACGTGGAAGAGTCACTTTTGATTCTCACACGCTCGCCTATCGCTTTTTTCCCGACGTACCAGTAACATGTAAAACAAGAAGAAAACAAGTAGAAGGAAGGCCTACTGAAAAGACGTTGCAAAAGACAACCAATTCAAACGAAATGGGGTTCGATTTCATGATAAAAATAACTATGCAATAGTAAAAGTGTAGAAATATCTTGGCCTTCCTCCTCTAGCGTTTGACTATGCATCCAAACTCCCTAGATCTTCAACAATACCCGCGGGTTAAATCTTCGTCTGAATCATTGGAGTGCCAACATTCCTACTCACCCAAAGCCACTGAAACCTCTTCTTATGATCTCTAAGTGCATCCTTCCGGAGCAAGATGGGCAAACCATGTCCGCTTTAGGAATCTTGACCATAATGAGGCATACACAAAACATATGATAACCATTATCCGCACCCATCACAGAGTAGGAGGAGCCGCTCCTCTCCATACCCTTCTCCGCGTCTCTTACAACCATATGTTCATTAATCTTCTCCTCCTCCCCTGTTCTCACCACCATGGGACACAGTAACAATACTTGTTCTCTCGTAAATCTCCACAATGCTCCTCTTCTTTACAACCAACCATTTTATTCCTCCTTGGGGCTATTTTTTTACCCCCCCCCACGTATCCATGACCCCATCATTATAAACACTCTGAAAATTTTAGCTGGAACTTTTTTGTGAGACCTCCCCCAATTGTTTCAATGGTATTTTAAACAAAAATAAGGGTGCAGTTTGGGGTGTGATACATGGTAATTAGTAGGTCCTTTTTATTTAACTATCAAAAGGTTTGTGCTATCTTTGCAAAGAGTCAATATTACAATGCTTTTCTAAAAAAAACAAAACAAAACAAACATAGCCCAGTTGTTACTTTAGGATCAAACATCAGACTAGGAAACATAATAACTCCACGTGGCCAGCGGGAAGGTGTCCAAGGTCCTGCGTCATTCAAAAAACCTCCCTCCATGTTTTCCAAATGGCCCCCCAGCTCCAGGCCTGAGCAGGTCTCACGGGGCCAGAGAAAGTTAATAAAACAAAGGAACAAGGAATAGGCTCGCACAAAAAGGAACAAACTTTTCTAACACCTTTCCACTATTCCACATGCAGACTACCCCAGAAGGCACGGCCTACACCCAAAGAGGCGGCTATCTATCAACACACTAGGTATTGCGCCCAACCAAACCCTACACTACTTATGGCTTACTTGGAATGGCTTAAATCGTTATGTCATTTCGAATACCTCCCGAACTCCTCCACCTATCTACCACGATGACCATTTACAACAAGTTGCTCCCACCTACACCTTAAACCTAGACACAACCTGTCAACCTCCAAGATATCATATTCAAGGTAAATTTCCCTCTTGCAGGGTACAACTTCCTAGCATGCCTACATCTCAAAAGGCTTACTCGGTACCCACCACATACTAGTGTACTTTCCATGACTCATTTATCTTATCCACCCCTTATACATCAGGGGTCGTCCCTCAGCCTAATCCCATAGCGGATCTCATCAAAATGATGATGGAAAAAATTCAGATACTTGAGGCCTTCGTTCAAAAGATTTCGTAACGTCCTAGAGGTCGAAGAGGTTGCGCACCATTGAAGACCAGGCCGATCGAGAGCACTCATTTTTTTCTACGAATGACTACCTAAAAAGAACACAAGACCACAAGATAGAATCCAAAATAACTTGGTTGGAGGGTTACCTAGCGAAAGCTAGATCTGGGAAACTAAGTGCTTCCTAGGAAACAAAGAACTGTGAAAGAGCACGATGAGGAGCATGAGGATAAATAAGGGGCCGGTGAAGAACAAATGATGGGAGAAGGACATGGCACTGGAGGGAAAACGAGTCATGAGTAATTCCATATAACACAATAGGAGACTGCAGAAGCCATGCACAGGAGGGAGGAAGTGATGATAACCTCCACAAACACCCCTAATGTCCTACCTCAATGCGTATGAACAAAGATATTAAGGGCCATATTTCAGAGTTTAGTAAAATACATAATACCTATTTTATTGGGAAATGGTTTGACATAAGGTTAAGGCCCTTTCGCGTAGGAGGAAAATGTTGTCTTGGAACATACAGACGCATATGGAGGATCCTGAGTTCGAGGTGAGACCAAGAGTCTCTTTCACATATGAGACTGAAAAAAGGAACCAGGAAGGGTGTTTCTTGTAATTGACTCCATTAAGATCTCAGATGAACAATTCAAGTTAAATGATTCCTAAATAAGATGGCCATGACAAGTTGACGAAGATTAAATATTTACGAAGTCTAGGGGCCTCGATCAAAAGGATGCACAAAGATATAGAGTTAATAAAGATTCTTAGTAGATTGAAGCAGTGCAATTTTCATTGGTCAAGCTATTTATCTGATAGTATGACAAAGACAGAAAATGGTAGAAAACATATAATACTGATATCCATGTCTCCATGCCAAGTATTGATGCAAAGCAATTTACCAGACTTGGTGGAATATGCTAGAACTAGAATATGATACAGATAACTGGCAGTATTTGCGAGCGCATCTGGCCTGATGAGGCTTTTTTTAATTCAAAGTGAAAATGTAAGTTTAGGGCCTACAACAGATGATGCATAGTAAAAATATAACAAGGAGACTCGTGGAGAAGAAGATTGATTATTAGTATGTTTCTCTTAAACGTCGTAGACAACTAAAGGAGGCCATTGCAAAAGGTAGAAATAAAATAAATCGTTTTGATAACTTCCACGATACATTACAACAATTAATAATGAATAATAATAATAGTAATAGATTTAATCGAGGTAGAGTTGAGCACGAAATTGATCAGGCCACAATGGAAAATGAATAATGTGGTAGGCACGAGAAACTACAATGCAAGAGGAGGTTCAGATATAGTAAGATACAATGAAGGCCTTTAACTCAGGATACAATTGTGAGGAAAGTTGCGGGGGCCATACAATTCAAAACTATGGACATCGACGCATGTGATGGCATAGTCTAGAGGGTCAAGACGAAGATACCTACGATTTCAAAGGAATTACAACGAGCGTGCAGCCCTTAGAAGCATTGGTGAGCTAACTCTAAAATAAGATTCCAATGATGTTTTTGGCATTACATGACACTTCAAACAAGGATGATGTAAATATCCTTCTGATGGACTCCTTTTTCTAGTCAGTTGGAGAGCTTAATAAATGTAGAGAGAAATTTTCATAACTCCTACCAACACCGATATTTGAGCCATTGCATTTTGGACGTGCATGGAAATGGACATTATTATTTATTATTTAAAGTTCTACTTTTGGGTATTGCCTGCACCATTTACCTCTCACTTCTAGGATTATATTTCAAGGTCTATTATTATTCAGGTTCGTATTTCTGAGGATGGTACAATACTCCTAGTGTGGGGTGATGTTGGAACTGAAAATATGGCTATAGTATGACCATCAGTTGTTACATGAAGGTGGAAGTTAATCGTTGAAGTAGACAAGGCGTGTGCACTCTATTAATTACAGGAGAAAATAGCTAAGGACAGAGTAATGCGTGGAATGCACATGTGGGGTAAGTGCACCAAGTTGGGGGGCCAAAAGGGGGTCTTAAGTGGATGCATTTTTCTGAAAAATAAAAAACTTCAACTTGTACGAGTTTTTAAAAATAGTTACACTCAAAATTGGAAGATGTTGTAGAAATATGAATCGTAGAATTTTGAGTCTAGTTTTTAAGCTACTAAATTTTATTGAAAACGGATAAGTTTAAGTGGGTCAAATAACTAAAATACCAACAGGTGCTCCTATTTTTGTTAAAAAAAATAATAGAGTGACTTTCGTGCCCCCCACCATTTTTTGAGCACCATTTAGTATTTTTGAAAACCCTTTGGTAGAAAGATAGATAGGAGCATCTAGTTTGTGTTAGAATTTTTTTAATATTTTTTTAGCAAGTATTTTTTTTAATGATTTTTCTAGTACAAAAATTTTATGTTTTGAAAAATAACAGAGCTCCGACCGTGCCCCCCCGAACTACCTCAAAAAAATATCAAAAATTAGTTTTTTTAATGTATAGAATTACACCTAGTTTGTGCCTAAAAAACTTTTATTCAATTTCGATGAGTCAAAAAAAAGATACACGACAAAAGATAGACATGTTTAAACTTCAAAAAATAGCTATAAAAAGGCATAGTTAAGAAAATAAATAATATGGAAACCTTGTATTTGTTAGAAAAATTGAAAAATAATATTTATACAAAGAAGAAACTCTGCTTTACGTCGTGGTATAATTTTTTTTAAACAAATCGATCATTTGATGTTGATTTATCATGGCGGAAGTTGGATTTTTGTGTTTTTCTGCAAAAACACGTGGTTTGTTGTGTTTGTGCAGGTCCATGCCTCAGGCTTGGGGATCCAAACTGGATCCCAAGCCTTGAGGCATGTGCTGGAAAAGGTAAAAAAACATAACGTGTACGCAAAACATAACATGTACGCGTTATAACGCACGTCATATTTTATTTGTTTATATATTGTGGCCCCCCAACGTCCCTTTCATCTCTTTCACGGGAATTCTGCAAACATTCTGTTTGGTCTGTAATTTTCTCTACATTCTTGCATGATTTTTTAGTAGTTCATTTTGTCCCCTACCCCACTAGTTGATTTTTTCTAATCATGGGTGATAAAATTCGAGCTAAGGAAAAGAGGAAAGTCAAGAACAAGACACCAGAGAAATTGGAAGAGAAGAGAATAAAGAAATTGAAGAGAATGCAAAAACTTTGTGCAGGGCAAGGTACATCTGCTATATCAAATGTAGCTAATGTATTAGAAAATGGGGATGAAATACATAATGAAAATGTAGAGAATAATGATTTTGCAATGAATAATGATATTGAATTGAATGATAATGTTGGTATGGATGAAGAAATTGATATGAATCCAATTATTGAACCCTTACCTGAGAATCCAAATGTTAACCCTGAAATTTGTATGAAAACACTGAATGAAGAAAGTAACCTTGTAAATGAATCTTCACCTCTAAGAACACCTCCTTCCATTTTGTGAAGAAAACCAATTCACTTAATTGAAATTGATGAAAATATTATAAAACCAATGCCTAACAAAATGTTTGAAAGAAATGCGAGAAGAAAAGCTAGTGGAATTTGGGATAATTACTTTGAGAATTTAAATGACACACAAAGATGTCAATTATTTGTTACATTGATGAAATTAATTAAGATGAGACCTATAATGAAGACCCTGGGGTTAAGAACATCTAATGTTGTTGATCAAAATGTGTCAATTGTTGAAAACATACATAAAGCATACCAAACTGTAGGTGGAAAAAGACGCACCAAAGATAGTAATGCTACACGACATGCACTTACTAATTGTATAGTAAGTGATAAAACAGTTAATAAACACTTGATTAGAAAAACAAGTAGTGCTTTGAAGCTAAACAGAAAAACACTAATGAAAGCAATAGAGAGACGTAAACATCTTGAGTCAGTCAATAACACTGACTATTGGGATTTCTCTAGTAGACTTCCATGAAAAGACAAGAATACATCTGATATTCTAAAAGAATTAATTGTAAAATTTTGGAATGAGAACACAAGGGTGTCACCGAATAGAAGAGATACAGTAAAAATAAGAATAGGTTCTCGTAATCGTGAATCGTGTGCAAAACATTTCTTAGATATGACTCAAACACAATTTTTCTCTAAGTTTAAGAATGAAAATCCACAAATTAACATTAGCCAAAGATTATTTGAAATGAGCAAACCCTTTTATGTGAAAATCAATCACTCACGTACCACTTGTTGTTATAGGCATCATGTTGAATTTTCAATGCATTATGATGTTTTTTGTCAAATACGTCATGTTTTGCATACTGACATCATGTTGCAGGAGTGTGGATTAAATGTCCCACCAAAATCTTCAAGGGAATTTATTCTGACAATATTTTGTGAAAAATCAACTAGACAATTTTTTTTATAACAAAACATGTTTGGATGGAACGTGCAATGTATGTGGTGGCTTTCCAAATATGAAAATTTGTATCCATGAGGAGAGTAAAGATTCAATAGGAAAATAATTGGTTGATTTCACCAAATATAAATCAGTGGCATATCAATTAAAAGATGGAAAAGAATCTAAGAGGTGTGAGCTTGTTACAAAATAATTACCTGTATCAGAATATATGGTCAAATTCAGAGAGAAATTTTTTTATGAGTATGCAAGGCACACACATAGAGCTCGATGGTTGGATGAACAATTCAAGTTAAGAAAGGACACATTCCCACTTGGTACTATTGTTTCAGTAGTTGAATTTGTAGAGAATTACACATTGCAGCCACAAATGGAGGTTCAATTTTAATACTATAACTTGAGTGCAAGTTGCTATTTTCGTGCATATAACATTCATGCACTCTCCAGAAAGCACTGAGCAAGATCAAAAAATATTAAGAGAGTATCATTTCTACATCAGTGATGATCAGACACATTCTACATAATATGTACAAGGGTGTTTCTAGGTGTTTTATGCAAACTTGAATGAGAGGAACATTAGTTTCGATCAACATTACATTTGGTCAGACAACTACACATCACAATTCAAGAATGCACAGATGTTTTATTGGCTAAGAAGAATGCACAAAGAAAAAATGTACAACATATCTGGAGTTTTACTGAGGCAGGGCATGGAAAAGGAGAGCATGATGGTGCAGGAAGCATGTGTGAAAAGAGCACTTGCAAGAGAAGAGTTAAAGTTCAAGGATGGTGCTAAATTTATAGATGCAAAAAACATTGTTGATTGGTGTGTCAAGAATATGGGCCATGAATCTCAAGAGAGATCAACGTTTCATAGATATTTTTGGTTGATAGAGGAACAACATCTGACAAACTTTGAAGATTGTATGACAGTTGTAGGATCAAGTGATATGCACTCATTCCATAGTTCAGATGCAAATGCTTGGACTATTTATACTAGGTGCATGGCATGTTTTTGTATATCATGCATTGATTTTGCGTGGAATGAATGTGAGTCACAACAGTGGGTGGATGAATGGACTTGTAGACCTCTAATTCCACTCGACACACATCAAGTTCCATGAGCATTACAACTTGCAGGGTCTTTAGATCAAATGACAACATCACTTGACTTTGACCAAGTCTCTGATTTAGTGCAACAAGGTACATACATATATGTACATGCCATGTTTTATGATTTATAAATTATTAAATGGTCAACTCTTAATGTATTTTAAATTTAACTGAACACATTTTACTTTGTGATACATAGGGCACGTTTTTGCAGTTATTGTGATGGAATTTAATGAAGAGGAAACAAACTACTTCTTGTCTCGTTGTGTAGAGAGGAAAAAATTGACTTCCACAGTCATTGATGGTGAAGACCTTGAGTATCCCATTGGGTCAGTGGTAGTCACTGGAACTTGGCTTCGACGATATCCTATAAAAAAATCAAACATTTGCTTGTTTGAATACTATGAAGTACATCGAAAGATACTTCACTATTCACATTTGGTCCTTGCAACAAATATTAAATTGATCAAATATCGAGGTCAGCCATTAAAAAAGAATCTATGGAAGGTTCATGAATCAGATCATGAAGCAATTCTTGCTACTGTCAAGAGTAGAGTTGATCCTTGTGGTTCATTGGATTGAATTTACAAAGGTATGTTCTTCATGAATTTAATTTGAATATTTACTTAAATGATTTTGTTTAAATTCTATATGATTTAAAATTCTATTTAATTTCTTACTAACATGTTTATGTAGGTTAGTGGTGCTAAGAGAAATTAATTATTAGAAATGAACAACAAACATAAATTCTCATTTCACCACCTATATTGTAAAAATATCTTATTAAAATTCTCATTTCACCACCTATATTGTATGAAACACCTATATTATTTAGGTGATTGGCAATGGAAAACCTTACACTAACTCAGACTATAGTATTTCGTGTGTTTACAAATAATAGGACATCGAGATAACCGAATGGATATGGACAAAACCGTGAGAGGATTTCGTAGAGGGCCCCGACATGGAGGTTTCAGATCTAACGAGACATCTCTAGGTGCCACGAGTCCAAGAAATCACTTGTCAAAGATATAACATGTTTTGGTCTCAGGGCTCTTAAGGGACTACGCCCGGACGAGGTAGCCCAGAATCATGGGGAGCATAGGGAACCAAAACAAAGCCTTCGATAGCATTCACCAATCCATCCCGACATGTTGGCCCAGATGGTTTGGTCCCAAGAGATTTTGTTTCCAAAGTATTGCGTCTAGAAGCCTTACACTGACTCATACTACAATATTTCGCGTGTTTGCAAACAATAAGACAACAAAAGAACCAGATGGATAAAATTTGTGAAGGATTTCGTAAAGGGACTAACATGGATTTTTTGATCATTTAGGTGCCACAAGTCTGAATGTCAAAGATATAGCATGTTTTGGTCTCAGGAATCTTAAGGGACTACGCAAAGGTAGCCCAAAAGCATAATGTAAAGCCTACTAGTGTTTACTTTTTTGCATAGACTACAAAAGGTTTTGTATTGTGCCTACTTTTTTTTTACATTACAAAAGGTTAAAAGAAGCGCATCGAAGGCCATATAAATTTTCAGTCTTCAACTTTAGATGACTTAATGAACATCGTGAAGAAAAAAAATTAGGTGAAGATGTCACTATGATTCAAGAATAAATGCCTTGAAAGAATTCATAAAGAGTCAATTCTTATTACCCAAAAACATCTGGAAGAACTTAAAAAGAAGATAAAGAAGAGTAGAAGATCATAAAGGAAAAACCCAAAAACATGGGAAGCATGGAAGATATCACAACTTAACTGGGAATGAAGATCTATGTAATGTTGTCTATAGAATCATGGATAATCTTAAGGACAACATGCCAAGTTGATTATTTTTATTAATCCCAGCTGCTTCAACTTCACAAATCAAACCAAGTAGTTCCAAAAGTAGCAAACTGGAAAGAAAAACTGCAATGAAGTATTGATAATTGAGCCTGAAACTCGTTTAGAATTGTACTTTATTTTTTGATTGAGCATTCACCCATAGTTTCTTTTTTGAAGGAAGAAATTCATTTGATATGTGAGAAATAGAATGTTGATTTAGTCTATTACTCTGACTATTTAGGTTAGATTTCTGTAGTCGTTCAATGAAAGTTGTTGCAAATATGAACAACATGAGCAGTTGAGACTGTATAAATTATAGAGTTATCTTGATATCTGTCGTAGAAATGGGAGATGAAAGGAAATACTCCTTTATCCTTAGAGTAGTAACCTGGACAAATGCAAAAAACATGATGTGTGTGATTCAGCTATGAGCCTCACCAGCTCAATTTAAAAAAAAAAGGCTTGGATACATGTTGCTTGGAATCATACTTGTGACTATGGTATGTATGTACTACTAGGTATATTTATGTATTTGATAGCTGTAGAAGTAGAAAAGTAGATGGGAGGATGAATTGTTGGCTGTTGTGGTCATGATAGGAAATTTATGGCTTGATGTAGGTGGCCACATATGACATATTTTTATGGGATTTATATTAACTTGGTAACTTTGATTCCTTTCAGGCTCTTCATTCTCTATTTGATTGAAGATATTCATTCTTTCAAAATGAACAGTTGGAACATTGGTGGTCTCCCCAACAAAACTAAGTTCATAGTCTATGAATAACACAACAGGGTGGCTAGGTAAATGCTAGTGGAGGATTTGTTTTGTTCCCTACACTCCCATGCTTTTGGGCTACCTCGTCTAGGTGTAGTCCCTTAAGAGCCCTGAGACCAAAATATAGCTATATCTTTGACTCAGGTGATTTCTCGGACTCTATGGCACCTAGAGACATCTCTTCAAGATCAAAAACCTCTATGTCGAAGCCCTCTACGAAATCATCTCAAGGTTTTTTTCATATCTATTTGGTTCTCTTGTTGTCCTATTGTTTGCAAACGTGTGAAATACTGCAGTCTACAGTCAGTGTAAGGCTACCATTATGTAATACATTTACAAACAGAAGCTCTTGGGACTGAACTAGATCTAGGGCCAACATGTCCAGATGGCCTTAGTGAACACTAGTAGAGGATTTTTTTGTTCACTATGCTCCCCATGCTTTCGGGCTACCTCGTCTGGGCATAGTAGTTTCTTTACGAGACCTGAGACCAAGAACATCGCTATATCTTCAACAGGTGATTTCTTTGAACTCCCTGGCACCTAGAGACTGTCTCGAACAGATCCAAAACCTCCATGTCAAATTTGGTCTCCTATGAAATACACCTCTCATAGTTTTTTCCATCCTCCATTTGGTTCTTTTGTTGTCCTATTGTTTGCAAACATTGCATTAGAAATACCTTACAATCTGAGTCAGTGTAAGTCTGTCAGATGCTATCACGTGTTTGTAAATGGTAGCTCGTGGGACCAAACCATCCAAGCTAACATGTTTGGATGGCCTGTTGAAAACTGATAGAGGCTTTCATAAAGGTTCTCAATATGCTCCCCGTAGGATATAAGGAGACATATCTCGGTTCGGGCATAGTCTCTTAAGATTACTTGTTGACCAAAACATAGCTATATCTTCAACAAGTGATTTCTCAGGGCCCTGTGGCAGGGCCTAGATACCAGATCGTCAGGTATCCTGGAAACACTGGTAGCTTAAAATGGCCTCCAAAAAAACACATCCCCTAGCAGTTTTGTCAATCTCCATTCAGTTCTCTCGTTGTCCTATTGTTTGCAAACGCACAAAATACTATAATCTGAGTCAGTGTAAGGCTACTAGACGCTATATTTTGCAAACTGTAGCTCATGGGACCAAACCGTCTAGGCCAACACATCCAGATGGCTTGGTGAACACTAGTAGAAGCTTTGTTTTTGTTCCCCATGCTCCCTATGATTTCGGGCTACCTCGTTCGGGTGTAGTCTCTTAAGAGCCTTGAGACCAAAACACGCTATATCTTCGACGAGTGATTTCTCAGACTCTGTGGCACCTAGAGATGTATCATTATATCTAAAACCTCCATATCAAATCCCTCTATGAAATCCTCTCACGGTTTTGTCCATCTCCATTCGGTTATCTCGTTGTCCTATTGTTTGCAAACGAGTGAAATACTACAGTCTGAGTCAGTGTAATGCTGCCAGACACAATACTTTGCAAACGGAAGCTCTTGGTGCCAAACCAACTATGCTAACACGTCTGAATGGCTTGGTGAATGCTAGTGGAGGATTTTTTTTGGTTCCCTATGCTCCCCATGATTTTGGGCTACCTCGTTTGGGCGTAGTCTCTTAAGAACCCTGAGACCAAAACACACTATATCTTTGACGGGTGATTTCTCAAACTTTGTGGCACCTAGAAATGTATTGTCAGATCTGAAACCTCCATGTCAGGTCCATCTATGAAACCCTATTGAAATTTTTTCCATTTCCATTCGGTTCTCTCATTGTCCTATTGTTTATAAATGCGTGAAATACTACAGTCTGAGTCAGTATAAGGCCGTCAAATGCTATATTTTGCAAACGATAGCTTGTGGGACCAAACCATCTAGGCCAACACATCCAGATGGCTTGGTGAACATTAGTGGAGGATTTATTTTTGTTCCCTACTCTCCTTGTGCTTTTCGGCTACCTTGTTCGAGCATAGTCTCTTAAGAGTGCTGAGACCAAAACACATTATATCTTTGACGGGTGATTTCTTAGAATCCGTGGCACATAGAGATGTATCATCAGATCCAAAACCTCCATGTCAAAGCCCTCTATGAAATCCTCTCACAGATTTTTCCATATCCATTTGGTTCTCTCTTTGTTCTATTGTTTGGAAATGCATTAAATACTGCAGTGTGAGTCAGTGTAAGGCTGCCAAACGCAATACTTTGCAAAAAAAAGATCTTAATGCCAAACCAACTACACAACCATGTCTAGATGTCCTAGTGAATGCTAGTGGAATCTTTGTTTTGGTTCCTATACGCCGGAAAAGCGACAAGTGAGCATGGGAATCTATAGGTAACTCTTCCGCGTGCTCGACCTCCCGAGGTCATGCTGAGACAGCCGGTGGGGATGGAATATGCGTGGGATGTAGACAAATTAGTTAGGCAATCTAACATCTTCAATACGCACTAGTGGAATTTGTGAGTCTAAGGCAAAGAAGGCCCTTCTAACCTGAACTGGTGTGATAGATCGATCGGCAAGGATGACTACTCGAAGGCTCCAATCAATATCGAGCTCTGGCATGATTCGATATATGGGTTGTGGAATACGTGGAAAATGACCTGGGATAGTTTCATGTATGTCTCCCGATAAGGTCATATGGTGGGTAATGAATACAATTGAATCTATAGACGATTCTCTAGCCTAGTCCAAAATTCTCTAGCTTTGTTAGCTGCTATATTTAGTAAGGATAACTGTTCGACGATGGTGGGTGGAAGTGGGGTAGATCTGAATACTAATGTGCGTAGGCCAGTGTCTATGTCTGATTGACTTATGGATTCGTTAGGTTGCGGGATTTGTGGATCACAACCGTAGACTCTTGGTTGTTGCAGTCCTGCTATGGTCATGTACGAAATCAATTCCTAATCCCTAGTATCCAATAATCATATGCTTTCTCAGCTTCTATATTTAGGATCAATAACTGCGCGATCTTCTCAAAGTACCTCACAGGCGTTCTTGCAACCTGGATTCTTAGGCTGGTATATATATCTAGAAGAGTGTCTCCTGTATCTGGCTTGGGGACCAAAGGATCACAACCAAATGTATGTTCTCTTTCGAACCCTTCTATAGTCATATGAATGTTTGCCTAGGGTAATCTGTAGTTTCGGTTGATTTGACCAAAACGTGTATGCTTGGTCGTCTTCTATATTTAATCCCTCAACTGAGAGCTGATCTGTAGTAAATCTGTTGTTGTTTGGAAGATTTTGTATTCTAAGGTTCTGGTCTATGTCAACTATTGCCGTGACGAGATTGGGTTGAGGCACAATTGGCTCAAATACGTATTCCCTGGGATCCCTAGGTCCTGTGATTGTCATACAAAAACAATAATGTAAATCTAACTGCAACAAAGCAAATTTTTAACTACGTGGAATAAATCTAGAACATAAATATAATTTCTATTTTTTGTATTTTCTGAGAAACCTTAAGAATTTAAGAAAGCAGCTATTTAAACGTATCTAGAATTTGACAACTAAGATAAAACTTAAAACAAACAAATAACCGAGTGTAGTTATTGTCTGTGCAATTTGTAGATCTATTCTAAATAATGAAATAACTTGCTTATCTATTTGCCAGACTCTCGATCCTACCTCAGAAGTGAGGAATGAATCATAGTTTCTCAGAAACTATCAATCCCCACAGCTTCCCTGGAAATATCGAAAGTAAACTTAACTAAAAGAGTGATTATCTACTCTATTTGATATATTTCTAACTTTAGAACTTTGAAAGCTAGAACCTGGATTTTGCAGAATAGTGGCGAATCCAATGGTGTGTGTGATCTTGTCCCCTCAGTGTGATCTCCTCGTTCCTTCGTGTTCACGTGAATCCAGAAAAGCGTGTAATGCTAGCATCAACAGAAGTAGATATTGGGACAAAGGTAGCTCAGAATACAGATTGAATATAATGCGAGTAGGAAAAGGGATAGCGCAAGAGTACAGAGCTTGGCTTATGCAATTCCTAGCGGGATTTATTGTGAGTCATGCAACATAAAGCATCTAGAACCTGAAACTATCCTGTTTTGAGGAGAAAAATATACAACTTTAATGGCTTCCTAAACTATTCTACTCCAATGGATTGTGTGAAATAACAGCACTGCCTACACAAGATGGATATGTGGCTTACCAACAGCCGAACAATGCTAACTAAACATGCAAAGAATTGAAACTATGGCTTCTAAGAAAAATAATAGACTGACCTATTGAAAATGAAAGTATGAGAAGTGAATGAGGGGGCTGACCCTTTGTTTGAGCACAAGCCATTTATTTATAGCTTTTCATTCACCCCAAAGATCAAAACCAAACTGAACTCTAAAACTATAAACAATGGCCAAACACTATTCTAGGGACCAAACACATAAATTGCAAGCCCAAGTCGGTAAAAAAGCTGTGAATTGTTGATTTTTACATGATTCGTGTTAAAAATGCTTTCTGGAAAACGCGTAAAGGACCGCCGCTCTGAGCAGGGCAGCGGTTTTGTCACTGAAGAGAAAAAGGCCAGAAAAGAGGGGGAAAAGGGAAAAAACAAAGCATGCGGGGGCTAAGCGGGGCATGCGGGATGTTAACGCACACTTGGAGATCTTTTTCGGATCCTAAACACCTTGCGAGGAAACCTGTATCATCGTTAGGGCACTTGTCATGTTGTTCCGGCAATACAGTACCTTATAATTTTGGGTACATACATATTGCCCCCTCGGAGAAGCGTTTTAGCCATGGAGAGGCATAAAACGGTGGGTCCGAGTATGGCAGTCCCGAAATGGGAAGTTAGAAGTTATACCTGACACGTTCGTGGTGTTGAAATGACACCATCCAAAATTCCCGCTACCTGCGAAACGAAAAGAGAAATCAAGTGCAGATAGATACAATAGTTTGAAAAATAAACACTAAGATAACAGGAATGAGAACGTACCATTTGTGCGAGGATAGGAACTTACCTCCATCAGCACTCCAAACCTGTGAAAAAGTCATTTTAAAATGAACAGAGTGCTATATATATGAAAGTGGGCCCATTTTCCTATTCATTTGCGCGAGTTGATTTGATTGATTTTGAGCTCTGGGACCCACGGTGATGGTTTCTTACGTGAGTAGAGTCAAAACGTCCGCGACGAGATAACGATCATGCCTCCACATGCGGAACATCGACCCGCGAGATCACAGGTTAGTTTTCTTCAATTTTTCCTTTTTCTCCCCCCTTAATTTTGAAATGTTAAAATCTTTGTCATGGGGGAGTAATTTTCGAAAATGTTAGTGTCAAAAGGTTCATCTAGTGGGGGGCGGCCTACTGGGTAGCTTTGTTTTTACGTAAAATGGTCTTTTTTAACGTTTTTTTAGGCTTTTTTTGGGTTTAAAAACCCACATGGATTTCGGACCATGATCGTCGCCCTGCCCAGGATGATGGTTACAAGACCGTCGTCCTGATCAGGGTGGCGGTTACATGACTGCCCCCTTAAGGCGGTGGTTACAAAACCGCCCCCTGCTCTGGGCGGCAGTTTGCACAAAATGCAAAAGGACCCTCTTTTTGAGATTGTGTTTGTATTTTAGCATTTCTTACGTGTTTTATGACTTTCTCAGTATTAATTGGATGCTAAATTGCTTTGTTTGTGTGTTTTTGGGTGCATGCAGGAGAGAGAGGATTATATCTGTTGGAGTAGAGAGAGGGAGTGTGATTGGCTCCCAAGCGTATTAGATGCCCTCTCACAGGGAGGAGGAGACACGTCTTGGGCCAGGATCTACGCCATCTCCCGCTTGCCCCCTGTTTAACACCATCCCAGTCACATTCTTGTGACCTATTCTCATACTGGGAATCATATCAAAACCTTTCGATTGCCAGGGGTCTGCGGTGAGTTGACCATCACATTGGAGGATTGTCTATCGTATTTTGGGGGTCCCTATCACGAGAGATAACTCCCCCCCCCCCCACCCTAAGACAGAAGGCTCATGGGGCAGATTGCACAGTGGGCCACATATATGGGAGATTTTCAGTCATTCCACGTGGTCTAAGAAGGGTGAGAGTTTTATCTATTCCCCTTTGCCCATCCCCTTACTTCCCAGGCCATCATAGGGATCCTTACCTCGAGTTGATCGGGGCAAGGGAGGGGACACATTATTATAACTGCTTTGGGCCCCCCTTATTGCACAGATAGCGGGGCATGGTCAGAAATATGCCTGGGGGGCAGACATTCTTGGGAATCCTACCATACTTTAACAGGTAGTCCGTTTACAGGGCAGTCAATTGAGCCATCCCACTCTATTCATGAGTTGGTCTATGAGTCATTTCATCCCTATGGCAGGGGGTGTGGAGATGGCAGATCCTGGAGCTGTGAGGGCAGCTATATGGCCAGACATTCGGTGCTTAGAGCACCTCATCAGCTAATTGGCCTGCCCTGACCCAACTGCCACATGTAGGCCACACCATATCAGACTATGCGGGCATATGGGGCGAGGAGACTCTTACTTGGTCTCCTGCTCCCCGACAGTGCACTTATTGACAGAGTGGGACATGTGAGATGCACCCCTTTGGCCGAGTTTCCCTCAGTCATTTGTGCTTACCATACACGGATTGCTTCCCCCAGTGGTCCAATCTAACAAGATCAGTTCATAGGCCAGAGGGGGGCCTAGAGGCCGAGGTTGGCATGGTTCTCCTGGCGTTCCATTGCAGCCAGATGATAGTCATGCTAGAGGGGAGCCGGTTGCACCTCAGGCACCTTTGCTAGATTGCTGGGCCCTGCTCAATAGCAGTGATGACCCTATTGATATTGACTCCCGAGTCTGAGAGTTTTCACAGAGGGAGGAACAGATAGGAGCACCGATGATACGATCTTGAAGTGGCATGACACTCATGATATTATGCAGTAGAGAGGGCCAAGCGAGCGGGGGGGTGGAGAGGGTGACTCTAAGTTTCAAGGAGCCACTCTCCCGGGCCGTTGTAGAGGGAAAGTCTGTTGCAGGGTTATATGTTGTCTCCCGCCACCGGAGCACCCCTCAAGTAGGCAGCGGCATCCGCTGCAGGTGCGCCGCCAGCGACCTCCTGGAGGCCTGGTGCCGAGTAAGTTACCCTTTCTCCCTTTTATGTTGCTTATAGGTCTCCTTAGTTTGCAATCTTTGTATTCCTAATTTATTGTTGGTTTCGCACTTTTTTCCCTTGTTTGCATAGCTGTTGATGAGTGGCAGATTTGATCGCAGGTATGTACTGATCCCTGATGATCCCCATGGATAGGACCTGGTGCAGAGCTAATCCGTAGATGCTAGGGAGGGAGCCTTCAGCATCCGGTCGTCATTACTGATGTCTTTTGCTCCAGTCTTGGCATGTGGCTAGGATGGTATCGACCCCTTGCACGATCTAGTGGGGTATAGTGACGTCTTACGTCTTTATAGGAGTCATTCTCATGGTGAGACTGCGGCTGCTCCTCGGACCCTGAGCCCCTGTCCATCAATAGCATCGGCGTAGCCGGAGTCCTAGGCGTGGGTGTGCACCTTCAGAGTGGTCCACGTAGGGATTGAGAGCCACTTGGCTCTCTTAGATTTTTGTACTAATAATATTCTTTGTATATCCGCGGGCTCTTTGAGCATTTTGACCATGCTTAGTGCATGATGGCATTTGTATATAACCATGGCTCATTTATATATACGTACTTTATTTTTGGATCAAAATCTTGGCACTCATGGTTTCCTTTCTATTTCCAATTCCCTATGTAATAGCATGAGTATGTTTATACGCTTTTCTAGAATATATGCAATGGTAACAAAATGATGTAAAAATGTTTTATTTCCTTTGTGTTTCATGAAGCTGATATATGTGATGTAGATATAATTGATTTTATCTTGCTTCTGTAAGAATTTTTGGATACTCATGGTTTTGTTTTTGGGCAAAGTTATGAAATACAAACCAGTACGATGAATAGAATTAACTGCCCCACTCCTAACTCCACGCACTAGTAAGAATGCGAGGCTATCACCAAGATTAAGAATGGCGAACAAGTTATGAAATGTGCTAAATGAGAGTGATGAAAGACAGGACAAAGCTTGTGGAACCAAATTGGAAGCTACAGCTTCTCTACCCGAGTACTTCATAGTTGAATGTAACTTACTTTGCTGTTTATCTAGACTTGATCCGTAGATGGTCCACCTATAGAAAAATCTATGTTTTTAGGATTTTAACTCTCTTGGAATTTTGAACATCTAGATTCATTTTTTTTGACTCAAAGTGTCAAATTTTGATTGTTTGTGGATGACCATTGGCAATTTATTTGTCAAGAGGACCCCTTCTGATACCATATGTAATGCCCATAATATCAACACCAAAGTACAATAGAAAATTGTTGGAGTGTCTTGTTATTCTGTGATATGTAGGTGTACTGATGGGTTGTATGAAAAATAATTGGTGTATAATGAATTGGATTGTATTTTCCTTATGTTAGAGCTAACCTTACAACACTAGTCGGAGTGACACATAATTAATGTAGGAGAAAATATGTTAGCTAGATAAATGAGGAAGAAAGTTGAATTTTGTAAATGGGTAAAAAGAATACTATTCACTTCATAGGTGTTAAGCCCATTTGAATTTAAATATGTATCTCATGGTTTAGGCGATTGAAACAATCACCTGCCTAATAGTTATTGTGGTTCATAGATAAAATCAAAAGGTTTGGAAGTAACTTATCATTTTTAAACCATATAAATGTAGTGAGTATTCAACATTTGGTGTAATTTCCCTCTCAATCATGTCACATATAGGTTTGCAAAACCCTAATGTCTTAAGAAATACTTTAATCCTCACAATTAGACTTCTTGTCCTACACTTAAGAAAATTATTCAAAGACCATTTCTATAACTTAAATTTCCTTGCATGAAGTAATAACTCGGTTGAGTAACCTTGTCATTCATAGGGTAAATAGGAATAACACTTCTTGGTGTCATAGGTATACTCATCTTCATGGACGAGTTAGAATTCAATGTTCATGTTGGACCTTGGTGTCCTAGTGGTCAACCATATTCTTAAAAACATAGTTTGGGACATCTTCATCATTGAATGAACCCTTTGTAAGATCTTAATGACACAAATGGAGTTAGTGCACTAGTTTTTCTATGCATCCAATAAGAAGCAATTAGGAGCTTCATGGATATTAGGAGTCTAAGTATTTCTTTTTATTTCATATATTTTAAAGATTCATATGTAATTTCATAAATACATTAACTTTCCTAGTGTGTAGAGATCTTCCTACATAGGATAGTGATATCCTAGATTGTTTAGTTAAGTGTGAGATATAGCTCATAATGAGCTCATAGTTAACTAAATTCTATCTTAAGTATTTTAGGATAGAATTTCAGGTTGTCAAGCAATTTTCTAGAGTTATTTTCCTTTTTAATAATGCAATATCTCAACAAAAACTCGAACTACTCTTCCATATCAGGAGAGTTGGGATTTTAATCTGAGATTTTGACATATGTAGTATTTTGTGGTGCAGTTTTAAAGGGGTGTGCATTTAGAAATGTATTCATACATGGGAATGACCTCTTATGCTAGAGTTAACAGAGTTGAATTTATCCTCGTGCTTGTTGAGCATTTGTATGATTTAAATATGGATCTTAGAAAGTGGAATTTGAAACACATAGAGATAATGTTTATATCCTTTGACAATTCACAACTCTATTTTTCAGCTCAAATAGATATTTGGTGACCCTTAGTAGCAAGATTGGAGCGATTTCCTATCAAATAGAAAGTTGGTAAAGCTTCCCCCATCAATGAGTTGGCTTTTAATGTTAATAGATCATAATTTGAGCCTCTGTTAAGGGTATTGAGAGAAAACAGAGAAATCAGATGCAGTTTATGGCCTAAACAGGTGGTGTAGATAGTATCAGGGAAGAATAGGAGAAGCATAAGTTGTTGGGATTTCTCTCAATATACTCAACCAAATTTCATGAAACTTGGAGAAAATTTCTACCCCATCAAGATGTCCAAGGTACCTTGTTATTTACAGGTTACCCAGTGGTTGTAGTCATGAATGCAAGTGTAACTTATTTGTCCAAATATTTTTATGACGTTTTTTCTAGGGAGAACAAAAAAAATAAGTGTCCAAAGTTTTTTTTCTTGTAAAATTCTTTGTATTTGCTCAAAGTAATTGAGTTATTGTAAGTTTATTAAATAAAGTTATGCTTGAAGCAATAATCAATTGCTTTAGACATTCATTTCAGGTTGATAAGAGTTACAATTGTTCAACTTGGATAAAATCAAATTTTTGAGACCAACAAAACTCTGTATATACAAAAAAGAGTTAATATACCGGTTTTAAAATTCCTCTCAAATTTGTGTGTATGAAATTGGAGAGCAAAGTTTAACATGAGTTTTGTAGAATTTGATGAAAGCATTGAAGATTATGGGAAGATTGCATCTCTGATATACAAATTGAAGAGAAGTACTCCTGGGAAGATGATTCACCATGATCATCTATGATATTTACACCTTATGCAATGTCAATGCTCACCATCTCATACAAAGATCAGAATGTACGTCCCTGAAGGAAATTTTCCTTCCCTCCAAGATTCTATGGTAGTTCCTTGTACTCGTAAAATGGTGATGGAGACATTATAGGTTTGTAGAACCTCCTCCAATAGATGTTCATGTTGAAGGAATCAGGTTATGAGAATTTAACCTTAGGACCTGAATACTTTATGGAGGATTTGAACTTTATAGGATGTGGCCAGAAATTAATCCTCTTCAAAATGACATATGGAATAAGCCCAGTAGAGCTGGAGATCGTACTTATATAGCCAATCATTTTAAGTACTTCGTCAAGAAGCTAATGTTTCCCATAAAAAGTATTCAGATAGTCCTCTCTTTCAAAAATGCACCCCGACATTGCCTGGAACATTCTGATACCATTGTAAAATCATTGTGGTATGTATAAAGAAATATATTATGGGAAAAACTAACAATTTAATCAGGGAGATCATGTAAACGCATCCAAAAGGACAACTCTGGAAGAAAATATGCCTCCATCACACCATGAATATTCATCCGTAGTTGGGTCCTAGACATGGTTCCTACGCATTCCAGATCAATACATTGATGTGTACCTTCAAGAAGACGTGCTACAATCAACAATGATGGTACTTCAACTATTTCAAGACTTTGGTATGAACACAATACAAGGGACCTATACTCTGCAGAATGTGAAGAATCTTCCATATCATTTAATAGTGACTTAGAGCATCTTCTTAGTAACCTATGTTGTCATGGATGTTGACAACCCTTGTCAGCCATTAAGGTAAGCATGTTTCCTTTTCCTTTTCTAGTCGTAGCATGGTACGCCCTTAATACTTTATTTAGTAGAGTCATTTATGTCTTGTTGGGAATCTTTTGGCTACCTGGGTAGCAAGTATCCAGTCTCTAGGTTTCCAATGAAAAACTACTTTCGTTCTTCCCTTAGGATATTTGTCTTCCTATGAATTATAGAGCATAAAAATCATTATAACAACTCCAAAATTGGAAAACAATTATACAGTCACAATCATATCAAAATTATGAACAAATCACTAGTTCACTATGAGCTCTAGTTTTGAGATTAAGTGCTCCAAAAATAAGGATTTCTATAAACTGGTCTATTATGTCCCATACAAAGACCTTTGAAAAAGTCACTTTAAATATAAGTGAGCTCATTTTATATCACTTCACAATGTATGACACCTTGTTGAGGCTAGCTAGTGTTTTGGTGGAGGTCATGGTTGTGCTCCCCATTAGGCGCTTTGACTTCAAAACATAGCCTTGAATTTTTATTTTAAAAAACATTTGATACCCATATCCCACATTCATGAGATAAAGTTTTCTTAAATCCTTTTAATAGGATATTTCCACCCCATCTATACTACCCTTTCTTTTTCTTCCACGTTGATTGAATGGTGAGTTTTTATGGCATGGTGCTTTATACCACAATTATGCTTATGTTGGTGGTGAATGAAAAAGTTGGTAAGTCCATTCTTAGTGGGATGTGGACGAGTTGGCCCAAGTATGTTGGCAAGCAATGTGGGTCTAATGCACTATAAAATTAAACTACCTTTCAATGCGAAGGGTACATCATTCCCACATACATCCTGCATTGACAATATAAGGCATATATATACATTCATTGGTATATATATATATATATATATATATATATATAATTTTGGCAAAATAGATACAAATACAAAGGCAGCAAAGGCACCCCTCCTTATAAAAAGTGTGTCGAACCTAGTGTAGGACCCCTAGAAAGAAAATAGAGGGGCCCATCTGTTTGATTACGAGTGATAAAAAATGCTGTTGAAAATAAATTTTTTTACATTTTTCCCATTTTTTACTTTTTCCATGTGTCAAGCCCAAATTGGCCAGTTGACCAAGTGTGACCCAATTTTTACCATCTTTAACCTGTGATAACGTTTGCATACAAAATCCATTTTTCAAGTTCTTTATATCATCATAAATATCCCAATAGATGATTATATCATTTGGTCATGGTTTAGCAATGTTTAGGGAACATCTACACTTCATAATGTCCTCCAAATCACTCAGTCCAATTGGGAATTTGTTTTGTCAACAAAAAAATATTTTCCACCCATAAATGTTGTTAAACCATTCTGAATTTCACAATCACATATATGAACCATAAATAGCATTATGGGTTAAATTAATATAATTTAATGAGTAGCTAGTCACAAAAATCAATCAGTCAAAATAGACAATATAAGCCACAAATGGTGACTATCCACTGATACTCTAGGACCGTGTCAACTTGTGAAAACAACTATGAATTGCTAAATCCCAGAAATGTAACTTCCATCAAAAAAAATCAATCAGATAAAACACCCATTCAACAATAGAAATCAAGTGTCTAACTGTTACTCTGTGATACAGCCTAATAACTGAAAATACAATTCCACTAAAATAGATCAATGTAAAAAGATAACTATATGCCAAAAATAACTAGTGTCCACTATCCCTGTGAAATTTTCAACACCTCAGATATCACGATACAGAATGTTTAGACCACACATTCCAAAAAATCTATAGTAAAAATTAAATCACGTGAATATGTAAATGTAATATCTATCCAAAAACCTGAATTGTATATAGGATAAAATCAAAGTATATGCATACCCACAATGGTGAAACTTCTATCTACTAAAAAATATCACCAGGAACATCTGCAAATCATTTTGTTAGTGTAATATAAATGTACACTCTAATTGTAATGATATAGGGTAGATACAATAAATTCCCTAATAAAAATTTTAGTGGCTATATTTGTAATTTGGCTAAAAGTAGAAATTTTGGATTATGAATTTGGCTATTTTTACAACCATGGAAGGTGACCACATTTCATCCAAAAATTCCACAAAAAATAATTTTTCCCATGTGAATAGCGAATGGATCTTAAATCCCAACATATATTTTTTATTGAATCGTCACGTGATAGATGGATTAAAAATACAAGGTTATTGGTTCACCAAAAAATCTATCAAACCTTCCTATTCATTTGGTATTCGCTAACATGTTTAGGATCTAATTTAAATTTGAGAAATTATATATATATAATTATCATTAGGTGAACTTTCTAAAATTTGGTGGGTCTTCTAAAGGTTTAACAGTTCCAATATCCCAAATATCTGTTAACCTTTGGAAGCTCTTTTTGCATTACAATATCTGTATTGCAAGTATGTTAAACCTTTAGAAGAACATATTATATTGGAAGTTACTAAACCTTTAAAGACCCGCCAAATTTAAAAAACTCCGCCAACTGCTTAGGAATCTATAAATTTTTTAATAGTCTCGACGCATTAAGGAGCAATAAAGTGTCACCCATACATTTATGATCTTGAGAAAAAGGTTGTAAATGATACCCCAACAACCAATTGGATATCAAGATGACATTTGTGAAAGATTTTGGAAATCCTCAGGAAAAGGAATTATGTGGACTCCAATCCACGTAATGATACTAAGTCTATAATTATTTTAGGTCCGTGCTTAGGTGATAAAGTGATAACTAGGGGATTACAAAACAGAAATTATGCTCATGCAGGAGAAATAGAAATGCATTTTTTTCATTATCCTTCATGCCAATGAATTATCCTTTAATCATCACCCATCTATAATTCCTTCATAAAATATTATATTCACCAATACCACAAATGCAATCGATTTTAGATAATTAACAAGACCCAATGAATTTGGTTCCGACCATATTCAACACAATTTCTATAAGTTTTTTTTAGTTCAGGTGGGTTCCTTAAAATTTTCATTCGTAAATGCCCAATTTATACTTAAATTATGTGTAATTATCTTTAGACACAATACGATTGCTATCATTAATTAAAATTCAATTTTTTTTCTATATTTGGCAAAGATAAAATTTTAACAAATGAAATTTGAAATGTAAATTTCCGAAAATACCCATGCAATGAATCTCCATACTCTGCTGCTAAAACTAGATTGTATTTGTCATTTTAAATAAATGAGAAGTATAATTGGATTATATTTCTTGTACTTTAGATCTTCAGCATAATGGTGACACCATTTTTCCAATTTCAAGAAAATGAAAATATGGAATTTTTCAGTTTTAAAATACATCTGAATCCCAGGCAAATGCTATTTAAAATAATGCATTTATCTTCATCATTATCCATGAGCACTATAGCTTATGAAGATATAGATCTATCTAACATCAATTGACATTTTTAATTTTTATTTTCAACTTAAATTTACTACAACTGTGGAATTTAGGATAGATCCAAGGTTTGATTTATTCTTGGCTTGGATTAACAAATTTTTTCTATCTTGTATACCAACTTTTTCTTAGTCATATTGTATCAATGTATTAGTTATCTATAAAACAAAGGGAATTGAAACTAACACCTTAGTAGTTTCCAAACATGAAATTTACACAAATATCAACATACTGAGATAAACAAGATGAAATTCCCCAAACATAATACATTAAAAATTTGAAATATAAATCCAACTAAAATGCTAAGCATTGAATCTCTACTCTTTGGATCACCAAAAAACTAAATGAACCTTAGTCCAAGAAAATAAAAGTTGATTGTTTTATCTTCAAGGTAAAATCTTCATCAAAGTATGGCTACAAACCATTTTGATTAGCTCTGTAGGAATTCTGAATATTGGATGGATGAAACAAGAGATGAGGATGTAGACCCTATTAAGAAAAAATGCATCACATGCTCTAAGAAAATGCCTATAGGCTATAAACATTAATGTGAAGTTGTAAATGAAAGTTAGGAGGAAGATCCTTATATAACTCAATGGATAAAAGAATATCTACATCCCTTTACAAATGAGGGATAATATTCTAGGCTTCTAGTTGTTGATCAAGGGTGGTTGAAAGGGGGTTGAAACAATCTTAGGGGAGTTTAATCTATCACTTTAGTGACTCATGGGCTTTGAAGGGGATTTATTAATTAACCCAAGTGATTAACTAATAGGTGAGAAAGCTTATAGAAGGTTTTGGTAGAGGAATAATTCAGCATGATTTGACTCCATGGGAAGAATGTTAAGAATTTTCAAATAAATGATGATTTATTGATTTAATGGAAGACGAAGCTAATAAATTAGTAATAATTAATTTTTTTCCAGAATTGAGGGTAAATTGAGGGTGTTGAAAGGACTCCACATCCTTGTACAATTGAGGATCTTTTTTTGAGAGGATCCACAACTTGTAAATGAAGGGGACCAATATTTAACCCAATTGGAAACAACCATTAAACATGGTGAAATGCAACGACCAGACATATTGCCACTACATTGGGACAACTAATAGTGATTGAAGCGAGAGGAACAACCACCAACGTCATACAGCGAGAGGAGTCAAGCAACTCTAAGTATCAACAATATCCAGATAGCCGCCAATGTCAGTAGTGAGAGGAGCATTACAACAGTGAGTGGAGAATCCACACCATTAGTAGTGATTTTAGAAGTGAGAATAGCCAAAACATATTAATGAGAAATAACCACCAATGTCAGTAGTAAGGAAGAGCACCACTATCAACAATAAGGAGTAACCACCACTGTCATCACGAGAAAAGAAGCCACCTATAGCAGTAAAAATAGAAATGGATTTTGCCTTCATCTTAACAAATGAGAAGTATAATCTGAGTATGATTAACTTGTCCCTTATATCTTCCCTACAGGTGACACCATTTTTCCAATTTCAAAGCAAATGAAAATATGGGAATTTTTCCTTTTAACATTCATCGAAATCCCACAAAATGCTTTGAAAAGAATGCATGTTATTCATCATTTACAACTATGCAAATATAAATCTATCCAGATCACATGAGTTTTCAGTATCCATATCAAAGTAAAATGGACTCATATGTGGATTATCTATGGATAGTCCAAGGTTGATTCATTTTAGTGGTGGATTAACAAGTTCTTTTACCTTGTATACTAACTTAGGTTCTTACCATACATCGGATGGATTTTTCGGTGAAGTTCCACCATAGTTTTGAACCTTGTGTCCACTCATATGATAATGAGTGCAATATTTCCTCCTATCCTTCTTCTGGGATGAGGAATTATTTTTACCATTTCTCTCCTGAAAGCTATGAGATTGGTTTTTCACATTAATCTCAACAGGAAAACACTTCTACCAAAAAGACTTTAACTTCTAACAAAAGGCAACAGAATGATTATGCAATCCACAAAAAGTGCAAGGACAAACATTCATCATTTTCTGTATATTAAAACCATATTTCTTATAATGGAAAGAGTGGATCCATGGGAAGTTTTACAATTTTCCTGGCTTATGATTATGATAAGAAAGTGGAGGTGGAATCTCAATACCTCTTCATTGATTTTTCTTACCACATCCATTCTGTTGTACTAGTGGGGTATACACTTTGCTGTCAGAAGCTCATCTTCCTTCAGCATGCTTGGAGGATTCTCCAATTTCCATTCCCACACTAGGAAAACCCAAACCTGCATAACGAGGATGATCCTCGACCTGTATTGGGTTAGATATTCCTTGGTTGTTCTTACCAAGGCCATTCCATTAAATCCCATTTTATTTAATAATTTAGATCCAATACCTTTAGTGTACTTTTCAAAACCACCAAAAACATCATTACCTGAATCTGAATGGGAAGAAAAATCAGAATCAAGTGGTGACAAACTTGCAGTGCATTCATCGGTCATTGTTTATACATCTGAAGTTAAAGGTATTTCCTTTTTCTATCACCACTCCATGTAACTTTACCAAGAGCTCATCCTTGGCCTTGAATTCAGATTTCAGTCGATGCATTTGTTCCTCTTCTAAGGAGTAATAATTGATCTCTTAGGAGAGAGTTTTCTTCCTGGATCTGGTGATTGTAACTACCTCAATCTCATCAAGATTTTCCTATTTAGACATCTTTCCCATGGTGCACTTGTACCCTTTTCAATCACACCAACTAACTATACAAACTGAAGTAATCACACTTGCTTAAATTATCCTTAACCCCCTGGGTACTCTGAATACCAAAACTTGATCCTAAAAGCCAAGTAATAATTTTACTTTTTTAACTGTTTACTAGGATCACTTAAATTCATCAGTTTTCTAGATTTAAATTACTCCAAAATTGATGAGTGATTTTTAATCTGAATCAGGACTAATCCAAAACTAAATTTTAATTCCTCTTAATTCATTGTTTGATCAAAGCCTTTCAAAATTCAATTACAATTTGGATTACCCGATTTCACTATATTTTCCCAAAATTGTCTATTACTAATTAATTATTGTTCATTCCATATTCAAATTATGAATTTTGATTACTGAACAAAAAATCAATAAACTGAAATAAAAATCCAGACAACTTGATAACAAAGTTCACCTAGTTGGGCTACGTCTCTGGATTCATTTAATCATGAATCGATCTATTAAAAATGTTCAACTTGAAGTACAATTTTTACCCTTCCGAAGTGAATAATAATCAAAAATCACCTGCAAAATTACAATAATGTGATTTGAAACCTTGAAAAATAGCTCAGTGCTTGTTCCCAAATCCATTCAGTGGCTCACTTGCAGTAGTTCTCCACTCTAGTGTTTGTTCTCCATGCAAATTCCAGAGTCATAAAACAACCCCTACAAAAAAATTATAGCACTCCATGGGAAAAATAATGACATCACTGAGAATATCTTGGAATTCTAGAAAAAATCTAGTTTACACCAAGTCTGGTTTTGACTCTAAGTGCTCCAAAAATAAGTTTTCTGAAAATTGCTCTATTTTGTCCTCTTGCACAGTCTCTGCTTGAAAAATCCTTCCATTCAATAACAATGAGCCTTGTTTTATAGCTCGACGAGCTATAGTGGAATGTGTCAAGTGGCGAGCTTGCTTTTTTGATGTGACCTCGGATGTTCAGGGGGTCAAATCCCCACTTCCTCCTCAATTCCACAACATATTGTTTTCCTATTGTGGGAAATATCCCACATTTGGATAAGCGAGGGTTGGGTTTTTAAATATAGACATGTGCCCGGCTTATATTTTGGTTGTGGCTACACCAAGCATTTTGTTTTACATATTGGATGTTTGATGTTTTATTTGCCACGTAGCATTCGTTGCACGTTGGTTGATTTGGCCCGATGTTGAACCGTCGAGCTATGTGGTAAGTGGCACATTTTTGCCACGTTGTAGGTGTATATAAGGCATGGAATGTTGGGCTCAAAGGCCTTTTGGCATGTTTGGTTGACTATGTTGGCTAGCCATGCTAAGTTTGAACATGTTTACTGAGTTTGGGCTGAGATTGTTAATCCACGAGCTCTATGTGTTGGATAATGGCTTAGTGGATAATGTATATCCACTATGGTTGCTGTGATAGCCGCCAAGCACTAATGTTGTTAAGCTTGACTTGGTTGGGGAGTTTACCACCCCACCGAGTTGTATAGAGATTAGGGTCGAGTTATTCCAATACAATGCAAGGATCCAATGATAATGTAACTTAGCTCACCGAGCTGGCCCGAGTTGGGAGTTAACGGTCCACATGCACAGATAATGCAATTCAAATGCCCTATAATAAAAATCCCACATTCATCCTGCAGTGACAATATAAGGCATATATAATAAAAATTGTGACATTGTTAATATGAAGAAAAGGCAGCAAAGGCACCCCTCCTTATAAAAAGTGTGTCGATCTTGGCTAAGGGCCCCCAGCCAGCAAATAGCGGGGTCCACCCGTCCGATTACGAGTGACAAAGATTAGCGTTCCAAACACAATTTTTACATTTTCCCCATTTTTTCACTTTTGCCACGTGTCAACTCCAGATTGGCCAGGTGACCAAGTTTGACCCATTTTTTAACCATCTTTGACCTGCGATAACTTTTGCATACGAGCTCTGTTTTTATCATTCTTGATATTAATCGTCGGAAAATAAGTCTCAGAGATGCTCTACCATTCAGTCATAGTTTAGGGAGGTTTAGGGAATATCTGCACATCAAATTTTTCTCCAGATTACTCCTTCCAACTGGGAATGCTTTTTGTCCACAAAAATCTATTTTCCACCCACAAATATTGCTAACTCATCATGCATTTCACAATCACATACAAGAACCAAAAATAGCATTATGGGTTAAATTAATGTAAATTGTTGAGTAGATAGTCATAAAAAAATGATCAGTCAAAGTATCACTTTTAATTGTTTGTATAATATGGTCGCACAATGTCAATTTTCTAAAAAATATATCACTATCAGAAACCATAGTTCATGATCATCAAACAAAGCTCTCTAAATAATTTAAACCTCATCTCAAACCCTATCTATAGATGATAAGCCCTAAAAAATAAACATTCGTTGGGTTTTGGGTACCCCATGCACTACCAATGTTGGAATTACTTTGAAGAGGCCTCAAACCACACAACCTAACATGTTGGTATTTGAATGAATATAACTAATTTTAACAACCATTTCTAACCACACTTGAATTGAGTTTTACTCTAGCTTGTAATGTCCCAAGGTTTACACTCCTAATAAATCCAATACCAAATAAACCAGATTTTTTTTTTACTTTTATTTCTCGTTACACAACACCACAAGGGATCAAATAGAGAAAAACAACATCACATAAGACACTTACATGAGCATGGACCCACATAGACAACATGATACCACTAGATGTATGTTGATGCCACACTTTCCCTAACGAACAAATACTAGCAATGACCCAACCATAAAAAGAACCCAAGGATTGGCAAATCCACAACACATCATTACCATGGTTACATCTTAGTTACGATTAAAATTCCAAGAGCATTTATCATGCGAGTATAAATTCTCCTTCTCCACTTACATATTCTTAATTTCATTTAAAATTCAACTTATAATAAACACACTTAATTTGGATCTTTCTCCCTTATAATAAACTCCATAACTAAATAGTTATTTGCCACATTTTAAAAGCATACAAAACTCCTAATGCTCTCATTCTTATGTTAATGTTTTGCTTCTCAAAAATGTTTATTTGAAGTTTAAATTTTACCCTCATTACACAAGGGGAACTAACATGAAGTTAAGGAAGAAATCTTAGGATTTAAAGGAGATTTAGATTCAAGATACCTCTTTCCATAAACTTCCCTCCATTAGGGTACCTTTATTTTCCTGTTATAGTTATAGTTCAAACTTAGTTTGAGTTCAATTCAACATTTTCATGTCATGAATATATAAAAGAGATTATGTTTGCTTGAATGCTTGACCTTGCACAGGATAAATTCATATTCATTTTGAACGACATGAGAATGCCTAATTAAGTTATAAGGACTTCAAGTATAAGCTTATTCCTAAACCAATATCTCATTTACTCCTGTACTCATTACACTTACGTTGATTACTTTGGTCTCACTTGCAATGACATCATTTTAGAACAATTGTAATTCATATAACACTTACTTTACACTAAGGGATTTGATGACTACAAGGAGTGCAAACCTCCCACAAGACAACTTATTTCATTTCTCTTAGATGTGTCAAGTATTAAATGCATATTATAACCGAGACATCTAATATAATTTTATGCATTTAAAATGCCTTCCAAGAAACTATTTCAATCATTGTGTAACTATACATCATTGCTTCTTTCACTAATAACCTTAAGAGAGGTCCCATGATTTATCAACTTCACGATCATTCAATGGGGGGGAACTAAACCCTACTAAAAGACATTACAAGAGAGTTCAAATATCATTAACCTCTCAACACCCTTGAACAACCCGAGGTGATCCACTACTACTCACTAAGGGAACACTTTTATCTAAGAGGGACAAAAGGGTTCAATGCATAGGTAATTAGACACGTAGACTCCACTCGTGTCATTTATATCTCCATGAGATTAATCGTAGGTAAACTATCAGCTATTTTTGCAAGGCTTTGGCCACCCACTAGGATACCAAGGGTAGTTACACACATGAGGATTAAACTGTATACATGATATGATTAGACCTACAACACCTAAAAAAGTTGGTCTTGCTCACCCAAGTATGACAGGCTTCACAAAGAATAGTCATTGCCTCATGAAATACTTAAGGGATTGGTCTTTTGTAATAATTGTCTTAGATGCAAAACAAGAAGGTGATTAATGAGATTAGAGTATTTTCTTAACATGATCATAGTTTTGATACATTGGGAAATGATCGTTTGGTAGGAGAGAGAATGATAGGGATTATAAACTCGTTATTATTTTGATATTTTCGGTAAGATAAGATTCTACTGAGCATTACGTGTGTTAATGAGATAACTCAATGGTAAACTATTGTTTTTCTACCTCAATAACATAAGTATAACATTTGAGTACAACTTCACATCCCTTTCAACACTTACAAAATATAACCAACTTGTTATTTTACTTTTCAAAATGTACATAAGAATAATTCTTCGAACAACACTACATATCATTATTCTAAGGTAATACACGTATTACAAGATGAGAATAACTTTTCAATGACAGCTCATTAAATACAACATATCACATCCTGAATCCTTGTTCGGAGTACCTGCAACCATCACAGATTCAGTCCTTGGACTGGTATGGAAATCCCCTACACTCAAGCATAAAATCCATGCATCCATCATTTCAAGAAACCGAAGCAGAAAGTAGAGAGAGATAGAGATAGGGAGAGAGAGAGGTCATTTCTTCACACATTCACACTTCCACATTCTATTGCATTTTTTCAATTCTAGAGAGAAGAGTAAGGAAAAGAGAGAGAAATTCTAGGATTCATTTTCTTTTCTATTCACCATATCATAACCACATACATCTTGTGTCCATTTTTGTTTCATTTCAATTCCCTATACATTTTAAGCCATTTACATTTTCAACCAACCAAAATTTCAAAGTTATTTCTAGAGAGAGAAACAAGAAGAGAGAGAAAATCAAGAATTCATTATAATTTCTGGAAAATTTTTCATTTTGTCATACAAATAATTTGATAAATTCATACTCTATAAATTACTGAGATGATATTTAAAAGGTTCCACAAGTAGTTGGAAATCAAATGGGAGCCTCAGAGGGTTTTTTAGCTAAAGTTGCAATTTCAGAAAGCTGGCCAAAATGACTAAAGTGATTAAAAATTGGGCCTTGAAAACACTTCGTTTTAAGTTCGAATCACAAAGTTTGATTATTCCTACTTACTACCCTCGTATACATAAAATTCATCTCATATGACGAAGTTTGATTACAACGAGCAAGGGCTCAAGTTACAAATACAAAACTTCGGGGTTGGTTATCGTAATCGTGTCAGGAACTCTTGTCACATATCGACCAGTGGGCCCCAAAACCCACTTCTAAAACTAACCTCAAAAAGTGTTTTCATTGAACTTGAGAGTTTGGTTACAATTCTCTTATTGGAAGTCTAGAGGTAGGTGGTGGTGGTTTTCAGTTTTTCTCAAACTAAGCGGTAACCGTAAGCTATAATCGATCACATTTTATTAAAATGAGCACGTCACCACAAGTGACTGATATGCTAAAAGGGATTCGAAACTCGACTCGAAAAGACATTAAATGCATTTCAAACAACTTGGTTAAGGTTTTCTATGGTGTTCTACGTTACCAGGGGTCATGCTAGAAGTTTTGGAATTGCGGTACATTTGGGTGTGGTGATCATGCACGTGACTTTCGAGGTCAGGTTTTTGATTTTTTGACAGTTTTGATCATGGTAAGGTTTTATCTTTTGTTGGAGTTACAATTCCTATTATTCAACATTTAATTCCAAAATGTAGGAAATGATGAAAGTGAAATTTAGTGCAGAAGAAAACGGGAAAATCCATACCTATTTTGTGCAAAACTCACGATCGTTTACAGGATTGCTCATGCTTCCTCGTTTTGCTTACAAGTATTCCAAGTCATTTGCAACCACAACATAAGATGAAAATCCACTTTTTTTCCACGGTATTTAGTCATACAGTTCGTATGCCTCATGTTTTCTTCCACCTTTTCATGTTGTAATAAATTCATGTAATGCCAATACCATACACTGAAAATCGCAACCTCATACTATTATGTCATGTGACCAGCTGAAGGAGGTGATCCAAGTTCTACGTACAATATACAATCCCACACCTTTGTGCATACTCTACAATCATTGCAAACCATGAGGCCACATTTCTTTCACAAATTTTAGCAAACAGTTCATATGTCAAGTGCAAGATTCCAAAATTTGCATAGATAATTACCAATGCACTTGAAACAATAACATCTGAAAAAATCTCATCCCTTTTCTATTATGTTTTGTGTATGTCCATGCCCTGCCCCAAATCTCAATGCACAGGCTAGGAATATGCTAGCAAAGGTGAATTATTTGGGTTGCATTTGGAGAAATAGTGACACTTCTTAACTTCTTCAGGAGGATGCCCATACTGTGTTCCAAATATCCCATTTTACACGATTGTGAGAGAATACTAACAAGGACCATGAGACTTTGGCCCTACCCCACCCCATCCAATCATATTTTTTACACAACCATACCCCATTTAACCAAAAGCATCCCGTTGGCCATATTTCACCCAAACATTATGTCAAACAACTTGCAAGCTATACACGTGCCCCCACATCTACTTGAAAGTTCCTAGCATAATTACAACAAATCCATTTTGTGCAGATCTAGCAATCGATGCATTCCATGAGACTAAATTTGTTCAAGGCTCTGAAAAACATTTGGAGGTATATTCTAAATTTCTAGCTGAATAAATAATGATTCATCACTAAGGTTGAGTAATTATTGGTTACCAAAGTCCAATCCATGTGAGAGGAATCTAATGATCCCATGATATAAGGAGGATAGATGGAATTCTGGTCCTATGGTAAAGGACTTCCGGACGTTTCTGCAACGGTGTTAAATTTGACGGTTTGATGGCCATCAAGACGTTTTTACTTTTTCTGCCTATTTTTAACAATTATTTTTTACAAAGCATGATGTATGCGTGGGCTATTGCACCTTATACACAGCCGCTGCTCCTCCTTTGTAGATTTGAACCTCTCCTCTGTTAATCTTCATGGAACAGAATCTATAATGGAACGGAACGTATGCTAATAGTTACAGTTATGATTGTGTGGGTCTGTTGGCAGAAGTGATTTTTGTTCTTAATTCGATGACCGGTTATAATTTTGTAAGTTAAAAGAGTTTTCAATATGAATAAAATTCTTCTCAATTTTTGTGCCATGATTTTTTTCTTGCGTGTAAAATTGAAACTGTTTTTCCCCATAAATTCCAGTGGCGATTCATGGGAATATGTTTCAAATATATTGAGCAAATGAAATTCTAAACTTATTATTTCTATAATATTTTTAGAAAGATCTTTTAAATAAAAAACTGTAAAGACTCCATGCAATATATTCAAGGTTGGAAAGAAGTTTCTGGTTAATGCATACGATGGAGAAAAGGTGGAAGAGTTGGACCCTTATTGCCTTACTGGGAATGGTGAGGAATACTAACCATCCTCTCATATTGTAGCTTAAACAATTTCAGTCTGCTCAGATGACAGGATGGTCATCTGAAAGGTTTTTCAATTTCCCTAATTTAAATTTTTAGCAGCAGTAGTTTTCTGACCTGTTTAGGAAGATTAAAATGTCTAAAATTTCAGTCCCGCGACAGGAGATGAGGAAAACATTTCAAGTATATCACAAGATTGGGATATGCCAAACCATATTAAAACATTAAAATATGCAAAAGGTGTAAAAACTACAATAACATGAAGAAATTAAACCATGATTTCCATTAATACAGTTCTCATTCGGAGAATGCACTGTTGATGATGAAGCAATCATCTTTATCTTTGTTTTTTATTGAAACAATATAGTTGTTATTTACAGTAAAGAACTTATATTTTCGAAACGGAAGTCACAATTTAAATCCTACAGTTATGACTATATAGAATCAATGTCTTTGGGTCCTCCGATCATGTTCTTGCTCAATATCTATGAACATTTGCTTTATCTGGGACATAAGTGGGTACTTGAAATCAGTGAGAATAATACCATCTTCAAAAATGAATATGAATTCGTGCAATTTTGTTTAAATTTTTAAATTAATTGAAGTGCCCTATGCATATGTGAATGTATATAGCTATGCCTGTACCTAATTCATTATATGCTAGGGAGATAACATCGAGGGCTTTTAGGTCTGGTTATTTACTTAGTCAGGTAGCACTTCAAGATTTCCCACTATCGTTCAATGGGACATTGCATATTTTGACAATGGGGAAGCCATCACAAGGGCAGATGTTTTGGTAGGCCATATTTCTTGAAAGCTGTACCAATTATAATGGACTGGCGGAGATCAAATGATAAGCAATGGGAATGCCACGGGTTTGTTTACCACTGAGAATATTAAGACAAGTCAAGGATTGTTGATCTTCAAAGGCTTTGAGAAGAATATACAAACTTCAAAAGAGGAGAAGGGCCTCGCAATTAAAGATTGTGAAATCCATCACATATTACAACGCATGACATTTATAGGCTTATCAACTTGACTTTAGGAAAAATATCTAATTATATATATGCATGCCCAGGGCAATAGACCTATTATCGGCCATTTATAAGCACCTTTCGGTGCTTATCCCAGTTATTTATATTCTACACATACCTTCCAAATTGATAAATATTGCTTGAGAACTACATCTAATCCACAATCCCAATAAACGTATGAACGTATACATATCCATTATGTTTATAACATAGGATTCATATACGTATACCTAGAAAAGTAGGACACCTTATCTTCTAAATATTATGTACACTTGGTTAGCATGTGCAGTTCCCTTTGCATAGAAATGCCCCTGCATTAGATAATAGAATCCAAAAGGAGAACATAAATCATCTCAAAAATTCGTCTTGCTACAAAAGATGAAATCTGAAATATCTCTTTTATCACTCGGAAAAGAGATACTTAAGTTTACAACTCTTTCAACTCCAAGGGAAAACCGAAGGGTCAGGTGTGACCTTTCACCTTCCAACCTCATTCAAAGTGTTATTTGCAGTATTTATTTATAAATTTCTTTCCTCCGAATGTAATTTTCATTACTCTTATATATTTCTTTGGATCAATTCCTAACATTAAACATATTGAGATTAAAAACAAGGAAGAAATTCATATGAGACACTAGATCAAAAATTTTAGGAGGATATGCCATGTTGCAAAGACCAAAGTAAAAATTCCACAAAAAAGCAAGTTCCATTAGAAACTTCAATCTTTAAAGAAGATGATCCATGCAAAGACCGAGCTAAAATTTTCACAGAAAGGCAAGTTCCATTAGACACTTCAAACTTACATTAGCAGCGAAAGAGCAGGTCAGGATTACAAGTGCCAGGTAATTTCCAATTCTTGATTATGTATTTCCCTACCCTCCTCCTCGTTAATCTGCTTATCTTATCTGATCACGAACACACCAAAACTAGGCTTGTCATCCATAGAAGAAGAATTTACGCGTTTCAGTGTTATCACTTAAGTTTTCAAACAGAGTAAATATTAATGATCTGTATATGTTTGACGTAATGCATAGGGTTTAATTCTGCACTGTAGGGCTTTGATCTTTTTCCTGTTATTGATTTACGCCTTAGATTGATTTCTCTTAATTAGGGCCCAGGGGTTAGCATTGCAATTTATCATTGTACAGTGAAAAAACTGATGGTGGTGATGGTGGATCATAGATGTTCACAGTATATAGAGAGCACAATTATTTAGATCTTGTGCAGACATATATGATTGTTATGTTATGTGCCGCTTTTATTTTGAATACTTAGAACTCTATTTTGTCCATAATTTCGTAGGGTAGGAACAAAGTATTTATGTTCTGTCAAGGGTGTAATTTTGCAGTCAAGGGTTTAGTTTCTTTGTTATGATATTTATTTACGGCTTGGATTTTATTTTTTTCTTATACTACCTGACATTTTTAGTTTATTTCTGTTAATACAGACGGAGTAGATGTTTCTGATCCGCCATTCATAATCTATTCAATTACTTGGGCTAATATTCTGTGTAGGGTTCAATTTTGCAGTCTGCAGTCCCAACAGTTTAGAAGTTTTGTTCTTACATCTATTTAGGGCTTAGATTCTCTTATAATTTTCATGTACTCGTTAATTTTGTAGAGTAGCTATATGCTATTGTTGTTATTCTTAATAATCTTCTATATCAACAAAATTTAAGTTATTTTTAGCAATAATGCAGAGTGGATGTTGTTAACTGGTCGTTCTATTTAGCAATAATGCAGAGTGGATGTTGCTAAGTGGTCGTTCGGTTAAAACATAGTAGATTTTTTTTATTTACCTTTTGTAATCAAATTTATTAACTAAGTTAATGTTCTGGAGATGGTTTAATTTTGTAAAGGGTTATGAAGTTTTGTAATCACATATAATCATGTACGAATTTATAACAAGTTTGAAATGTAGAAACAACCTTCAAATTAAGTGGATCAACTATGTTTCTACAATTACAACATCACTCGAACCCCTTATCAACATCAAGTACAAAAGTAATAACTATACCTCTAAATCAAATAACATATACCGTTCGGCGTTCACATCTCATGAAACACATGGTTAATGAGTTGATGAACCTATGCATGTTTATCGAATAGGTGCAAAATGTTGGATATAATCCAAACAAGGCCATTTTTCAAGTTCCTCATCAATACAGCCAAGTGATTATTTCTTTGAAATAAAAGAGCACCTTTAAAAGAAATAGGCGGATCCCAGACAATAGACAATACCCCCTAAGTTCCCAGAGGAGATCATATCAAAGGAATTCACATTCTTCTAAAAGATACCTCTGATATAAAGAAAATTTCTTTCACTCATTTTAGTTTTCATGTGATTGCCAGGATATTGATTATGTGTCTTTCTCTCAGGAATTTCAAGAGTCTACATTTTGAAGGTTTATTTAACCCTCTTATATTCCAAGGAGATTACACTCATTTCATTATTATGGGGTTTATTCTTCCTAATTACCCTTATATTCTAAATTGCTATGGGTTCTTGAATCAATATCCTTTCTGGGTATTCTTTTTTCTAGATTCATGGCAAAATGTTCTACCATTCCTGCTATATAAGGTTCCAAAGTTTATTGGATTACAATTAGATGTTTCATCACACTTCTTTGATGATTTAGACTTAAGAGAATCACATCCTTTTTCTGAAACATTTTTTATCTCATCCTTTTCATACACACCAATGTCAGTGTAATTCATATTTATAATTTCATTTTTGGCATTATGTTTCATTCTTGGCTCTCTATCCTTTCTAATCTAATTATCTAAACTTTTCCAAGGTAAACACATATGTAAGAAATCAATGGAAATTTATCCATATAAAGATTTGGACTAGTATTTGCTCAACAACATGTCATATGCTTCAAATATCTATACCACTTGGATATCCATAAAGTGTTGAAATCTCAATTAAGAGGACAACTGCATGTGTGCATTAAGTAGTTCTCTAACCACTTTTACTTATGATATTTCCAATTGTATAACCATTATATCTGATTTTAATGGTGTTAGCCAAGTTTCTTACAAATTCCACTGGGAATTACATTTGAAAAGGCACATGAATCCACCAAATAATTGTGAACATTATTTCCATACACATTAACTATAATTAGTAAGTGAGGAACATTAGTTTTTATTTTGTAGAAGGCAAAATTGATGTGGGTAGGCCCTTATTTTTTACTAAGTTTATTAGTCAAAGACTTAAGTAGTAAATTTCGTTGTTTAGAGTTTTTTTTTCTAGTTCATGGAAAGTTATGTTGGCTTTGATCTTTTTCATGTCTTCAAATATGTTGTATCCTATCTTGGCAGAAGTTTCAACTACATGCTTGGTATCTCCTCCCTTGGGTGGAGGTGGATTATTATCAGATTTAGTGTCAAGTGGGATATATCCTTTTGGTGGGGGAGTGGAAGCAGTTAAGGGTTCCTCATCTCTATTTCTTAATAAATAACTACTCCTTTGGTAATTTTGAAAAGCGTAGATTTCTTTAGTATTTTCTTTGGGATCATTTTATTCTTGAGATGGAAAAATTACCATTTCAAAGAACATGGAAGTGATTTTCTGGGAAGAGATTTCCTCATTTCGATCTCTATCATTAGGCTCATAGCTTTTAAAATCCTTATGGATGGCTTCGAAAGTGCTGTAAAACTCCAAAAAGTTCAATTCGCCATGCTCAACTATGTCATGTACCATGTAGCAATGTGGAAGAGAAACTCATAAATATTAATTTCAACACTCTTATAATTTCCAAAATGGATTCTTAGTTATTTAACCTAGTCTTGACAATTGTATCTTTGGTAAGCATAACCTCTAGACTAGTTTTCATTGTACTGCTTATCTTCCTTTGTAGATTGATAAAGTCATTGGTGGGTTTTTTCATAATCTTTTACATCCCTTATATTTCATTATGGTATGAGATTGTAAGGAGTGTTTGAGTATCGTTTACTACTATGACTAAGGATGTATTTTGATTGTGAAATTTAACATGTAGAGGTAATAGGATTAGAGTGGGTATTTAGTTTCAATCAAGACTATTGTAGAAAACCATTAGGATGATAGCAGAGTTTTCCCCTTGGGGTGTAATTTTTTTTATCAATGATAAGGGATTCAACATAGGCTTCAATGAGGTTAGCAATAATGGATCTTCTAAAAAATATGGAAGTGATTGGGTCCAATGCACTTTTATGCATTTCCAGAGCCAAATTATTAGCAGACCTCTCTAATGGGGTTAATCTAGCTAACATGCATTCAAACCTAGAGATGGAAGCTCTAATAGGATCATTGTTTTCCCTTGTCACACTAGAAAACTACTAATATAAGACATTTGGATCAATAACCAAACCAAATTGTGCTAATAATATATCCTCAAATCCTTCCTAACTAACAATTGAATCATGAATTAGAGTTACAAACCAATCATATGTTGTATCTTGGAAAGTAAGAGAGAACAATATACATGCAACATACTCATGTATTACATTCATAACCCTCAAAGAATATTTAAAGGTTACAGTGTGTTCTTTTTTAGTTCTACTACCATCTTTTCTATAAGTGGGAAAATACTTCTATGGATTTCTAGGGAGATCATGAATTCCTCCAAAGATAGTGAGTGGAGTTCCCCCTAACAAAGTTGGTTAATCCATTTGGGGTAGTGTGTAAGGAGGTAAGAACATGATTATAGGGATAAGTGTTGGAGAATTAGGAACTAACATGGATCCTTTTGTCTTTCCCTTGCATGACATGGTCTTTCTATAGAGTGACAGAGGATGGAAAAAGCTTCTAAAATCATATCTAGACCTTGTGTGACGAATTTACAAATACAAATTTGAGTTTATCAATGGTGAGAAAACTTAATGATTGAATCGACGACATGCATTATACAACATCACATAGGAAAAAAATAATAGATCTTAACCTCCTGCAAATTCACATTAAATAAAGTTAATTAATAATCTCATAATGAAACCAATTTCAAGCATATTAATTATCAAATAAGAATAAAATTTCAAATCCATCCTAACACCAAAAAAGGTGTTGTCTTATGGAATACACTCACGATAAGGTTGAAAACCATAAAAGGGGTGAAAAATCTAAATCATGTACCAAGGATCAATTTTCAAACTGCTCAAAATTGAAACGACGGGTCAGAACCTCCTTCTAGCACCATAAAAAGCATTAAAAGGTGTTTTGTGCATGCCTTGAAAACACTTATAAAAGAGGGATTAACCTCAATTGTTTTAGAACCTAGATGAAATATATATGGTTTAAGGTACAAAATATATTAATTTTCAAGAGCTATGTTGCCTAATGTCAACATATGGAGGGTCGGTGTGTTTGGGAAAAAAACCATTTGATTATTATAGAATTGAATGACTCGATTATGATAAGTTAAATTCCAATCCTATTTATAGTTAATTAAATGAACGGATCTTCATAAAAGATAAATTCATAAAGAGAAAGGAGGGAGGTAGAAAAGAGAACTAGGCCATATTTTACAATCACTAAGTGTAATAAACATCTTATAGAAATTAAATCTTGCAAAACTAGAGTTTTAGCAAGAAATACTTGATCTCATTCCTATATTACCTCCATGCAATTAGTCTAAGGGAATTTAAAACCAAGAATATGGGGTGATTATTAATTAACACTATCTCCAAAGACTTGGATAACCAAGATTGATTTAACACATCTAAGAAACCAAGTTTTCATTAACAATAATCCATGAAGATGGAATCAATAGGTTCAATATCTTCATTCTACCGATATAAATCAAATATGAAGGTGAAAAATCTACTTAGTAACTAAAATTGATCTATTTCCTAGGCATCAATACATAAACCAAAACATTTAGACAATTCAGATATATAGATCTCCAAATTTCCTCTTCGCATTGAAGTGTTATTGTCAAGATCATATTTGCAATACAAATCAAGGTATTTATATACAAATAAATTCTAAGCAAGGATTTACAATATTTAGAGTCCCTAATTTGTAAAATAGAAGGGAAAAACCATCTCCTAAGCCACCAATAATTACCATTAAGACTTTAAGAAGTATCCGTGGAGGTATATTCTAAATTTTAGCTGAATAAATAATGATTCATCATTAAGGATGAGTAATTATTTGTTATCTAAGTCTAATCCATGTGAGAGGAATCTAATGATCCCATGAGATAAGGAGGATAGATGGAATTCTGGCTGACATGTGTCTTAAGATTTCCTATATAACTAAAATTTGATTTAAATTACCCTTTCTATGTTGTAGTGGGGTATAAGAAGGAATATTTTACCTTGGGAATCTCCAAAAACAAAAATATAAACCTAAAAAAATAGCAAATGATTTGATATCACTAAATTGAGAGGAATGAAGTAGAAGATGATACAAAAATTTCCTTAAAAATATTAGATATATCTTCATCATTCTTCCTCAAACTCATCTCTGTGGGTAGTTCTTCAAATCATGATCATAATGGTTTAGTTCTTGTGTAATTTTTTTGTCTAAATCAAGAGATATGAATGAAAAACCATATATATGTCATGCCCCTTTTTACTCATCCTATCGACATGTTTAATTAATTTAATTAATTCAACTATTTATTTTAATGCATGATTCCCCTCTACGTGCCTATTTCTCATTTGATTTGGGCCTTAAAAGCCTTTGGTGATTTAGCTTTAACAAAATTTAAATCCACATGTCCACCTCTCTGTATCTCAAGGTCTAGAGAATTTCAGGTTTTAGTACTCTTGTTTGAAAAGCCTTAGAAATTGAGGGCATGTAGATTGGTCCATGTGTCTCCTCATTGTATTTTTGTGTCTCTTAGATCTGCCTTCGTCCCTTGATCTTTCTTCATAAAAACATTTTGAATGTGTGTGTTTGAGTTGGAACAATATCTTAGTCTCAAATATATCATATTATTTCTTATCTTGATCAATCCCCAAGACTTACACAAATTACCATCATTTATCCACATAGAATCATGAATTTCCAGCCTCAAATCATGCCTTATCTGTTTTTCCCACCTTTTTCTTATTTGGGACTCTAGGTCTCAAAAATCTTAGATCTTTTATTTAATCATTAAATATCATAATCAGGTTAGTCAAAGTTTGGCCAATCACCGAGTCTCAAAACTTTTAAGTTCTTGGGAAATCTAAAATCTTCTCCTCATTTGATTTTTTTGTAAAAATTTCGAGAACTGATCTCGGGATCGTAAGGGTCTCAAAACTTGGGGAAGTTATAAGATCCCCTAAGAAAAACCTTGTATATATTACAGGAGAATGTGTGAAAATAAATTTTGAAATGATGGTGAATTTGAAGGAAACGAGTTTTGAATGGTTTGGTGAATCATTTGATAATGGTGTCAACTAACTTAGCAATTTTCAAGTAACAGTATATGTTGTCAGTTAAAAACATATGCAATATTTCAATAATAAATTTTTCGATAATGTCAGTTAAAATGAATGTCTCGACAAGAAACCTTTCCTCACAAAATATAGCACAAACAAAAAAAATTCAAAAAAGTGATTTTTTTGTGAAAAAATGTAGATTTCGCTAGTTTTTTATGGGAATTCATTTTTTGAATTTTTTATGTTAGCAGTTAAAGTGATCATCTCAATGAGAAATATGTCCTCACAAAATATGGCATAAGAAAAAAAAATCCCATACTCTTTTATTCCACCATCATTGAAAAATGCTACCGATCGGTAGCATTTTTTCATGTTATTATCCAGTAGCATTTTTGCATGCTACTGGTCGGTATCATTTTTTATACTACTGACTAGTAGCATACTATATGCTTCCAGATGGTATCATGGATATATGCTACCAACGGTAGCATTATTTATGATACCAACTGGTAGCATACAATATTTATCGATCGGTAGCATATTTATGCTACCGACCCGTGGCATATTTTATGCTACACGTTGGTAGCATATTGTATGCTACGGATTGTTAACATACCGTATGCTACCGACCAATAACATAGACATATGCTACCATCCGGTAGTATATATGTATGCTACTAGCTAATAGCATAATGTATGCTACCAGTGGGTAACATACTGTATGTTACTGAATTGTAGCCTACATTTATGTTACCTCTTTTGGTTGTTTATGAAATTTTACATTATATACAAATTCAACATAATGACATATTAAATATTAAAATCGCTGCAATATTGGAGGGTTTCGATATTCATTTGATCTTGATCGTCAATGCCCATAGGACCACCAACACGGGTAAAGGAATTGCGAAGAAAGATTTATGTGTACTTGATATATATATATATATATATATATATGAAGGAAAATTTTACAAATTTCATTTTCGCACTAATGCCGATTTGAATTTCAAAGTCAACTATTGGTGTAAATGTTGGGTGAACTGACCCCTAAAATTAACTTGTACCTAGAAAATTTAGGTGACCCAATCCTAATTGCTACCCTTTAAATTTGCAAAATACAAATTTTAAAAACCGGAATATTCGTGAATTAATGAATATTCGACACTAAAATGTACCCTTCTGAGGACTTTTCCTTTAGGATATTTGATCTTTCCTTTAGCGCTTTTATCTTTTCTCAGGTTATTGGGAATTCTCTTCCTCCACGAGACTTAGAGTTTCATAAGAAATCACAAACTTTCCAACTGAGCTGAAAATAACCTTCCAGCTCGCCTTCATGATTTTGACCATTCTCATGTTCTTGGGATCTCAAGAATTCTTGAGGTTTGGTACTTTATAATTTTATTTGAACTAAGTTTCCTTGGATGTCGATAGGATATGAAATGTGTCCCTTTAACTTACCAAATACTGTAAATGATGATGTTAAATTTAACTATTTGGAAAGAATGGAAAATTAAAAACAAACTATCATTTGCACAGCTAAATCTCGTTTTGACTCGAAAAAGTGTTAAATTTTTGGGTTTTGCTTCCTTTTCACAAATCAAACATAATAAAAATTAAATTAAACCAATGAAATCATAGATGGTGATCAAATTAAAAGAGCACTAATAAGTTAAACTTTAAATATATAAACAAATTATAAACCTAGTTAAACTATGTCAGTTTAACCTATTTAATCAAAATGAAAAGCTAGAGACTTTTAAACATGTAAAAGGGCTTTAAAACCATATTTTAACATCTAATAAATAAAGGGGGAATCATTCTCTTGTTAATAGAAAATGGGACCTGTGTGTTGTTCATAACATTAACCTATCTCAAATTCCTTTTAATATGATATTTTACACACTCACTTAGCATCTCCATTACTTTTATGGGTTATCCTTTGTTTGCATGAATTCATCTTCCCCTATTTTCTAGTGAGCCTCAAAATGAATGAATTTTTTTCACTTTCCCCCTTCATAGTACATATGAATTATTTCCCCAAAATTAACAATATTTATGGAGTCCATTTAATCTATACACTTGACTCTTTCAAGGGCTTCAAAGTGTATTTTCATCTACCTTTACCAATGTGTAAGTATTTATGCAATCAACATGAACTACTTGTCTTTCATACTTCTAAGGTCTTCCTAACAACACACAACATATGCCCATGTGAATTATATCACATAGGAATTCATTTTCATTTTTGTTAATCTTGACATGAAATCTGATTTTCTCATTCACACGAAAATGATTCCTCTTCAACCATAATACCTTATATGGGTTTAGGTGCACAATTATCTTCAGACCAAAATTCTCAACCATCTCATTGGAAAAAAGTCTATTGCTACTATTACTACTAATAATTACTTTATATAATAGTTAACTCTAGATTTTAAAATAATTATAAATATTTTCTTTTTTTGTGTGGTCACATTCTCTTCCTTATCGGGCTTCAACAACACCCTCTTCATTATGATCACTTTCTCATGTTCATGTTATTCTACACTACTCTTCAACACATAGATTTATACATGTATGTGCTAAGAAACATAATTGTTACCATCAATCCTCCTACCCGTCACTTTTATGTGTGGTTTGTGGAAAATCAAATGCACAACTTCTAGTCTCTCATATAAATGTAAATTTATAATGCTAAATCCTCTCCACCTTCCTTTTCTGTATCCTCTTCCTCGGGAAACATATAAATATCCACCTCTATGTGCATGAATTTTTTCATGTGAACTACTTGTATCTTCTTCATTTACATGATTTTATGCATCATTTTGAAAGATGCCAGATATATACAAGCACTTTACTTTTCCCCATGGATTAATGTGATTATTTATGGAAAATTTATCTTCCACCTTGAATGTAAATTAATATGCATCCTCCAAAAATATTACACGGGTCATACTGAGTTTCCTTTGAATGCAAATGTGTAATCCATAACATATGTTGAAATAATTTATATTTCATCCTCTACATGTTTGGATCTGATGTTGATGTGATATAACTCTTCAGTGTAATTATTCACACTCAATTCCTTCTATTGTAGGTTTTGTAACTACTTGACTGAATGGGACTGGTAATCTAAAAGTATGAACTTAGCCTTGAACTTCATCACCAACTAATTTAAATTCTTTATCTTATATTTTCCTTGTTGAACTCTCTCGGTCTAGATATCATCCCACCACAAGAATGCATGTTTCTTCAAATTGATACTCACAAATTTCACCGTCTTGTTTTTTTATACACCTTCAAACTCAAATTATTTCTCCATTTCTCTAATCGAATCAGTAAGTTCTTATATATCTAATTTTCTAGAGTAGCATAGAAATTATACTCATGTCTTAATTTTCCAATCCTCATGATTGTACATGAGAATGGGTCATCTTCCTTGTCTACATGTTCTACCTTAGCCTTCTAATATACAAGTGCTCTTACTTCATTTTCACCATCACTTGCATCTTCATAGATAGTAATTCTTGCATGATGTGTAGTTTCCATCACCTCTAAATGGGATTGCATTAATTTAATCACATCATCCAAGTCCATAAGTCTAGGCATGTTGTTTTCTCTAGTAAAAAAATCCAATTTATGTGTCATTTATTATTTCCTTAAAATATTTCAAAAAAGATATTGAATGATCTCCAAATTCTACCTAGAAACCCAAAATGTTATAATATTTCTTCAATTACTATCTACCCAAACCCCTCGTATGGAAATAAAAATCTCAATATTACACTCACAAACTAGATTGATGTTTATACTAATCTCTTGAGTAGGACTTCAAAATCCTCATTTTGATACCAAAATTTTTGCATTCATGGTCAAGGTTCCTAGTTAATGGATTCATAATGCCAAACAACCTACATTATATTATATTTCATTAATAAAGACCTCACGCATAACTCTTGACAAGAAAATAAAAAGTTTTTTTTTTTTATTAATTAATAAGGAAATATTATATAATTGATAAAATGGCGCTACTCTCCAATTGTAACATGATAACAAGACTTGGCAATAATTCTTATAAGAATTCTAATCCTAGTGTAGAAACTCAAAATTGTAAATTTACCCTTTTGACACTACTTATTGCAATTTTTCTTCTTGGCTAAGAAAAACATCCACATGCTATTCACACTTAGTTATATATTACATTCTCTTTCCTAACTTTCTTATTCCTACACACTGATGTGTCAAAAAATCTTAATATAAGTATATAAAATAATTTTTTAATCTCTTACTATCATGGTACAAATATCAAATTTCATTCACCTTCCCCTATCCAAAACTATATAGTTTAGTTAGGCTATATGATTTAGTCATGTCCTTTCTGTACGGTCCTACATTGACACATTCTCCAACTCTAAGATCAAAGCAATATCATTTTTGGGTCATTTTATCCCCTTGGGTCAGCATTATCATAATAACCTTATATAAGCAAGTTAAAATTACCTCATTTCATAACTCTCATGAGCTCTCATTACAAATACTAGTATAGAAGGCACTCAAGGATCCCTAAATCTCCTAAAGTCAATGCACATCCATCATGGTAGTCACTAATATAGTTTTTTCAACTAGGTCAAGGAGTCTTGCATCACTCACATCCAAGAAAACAAAGTTCACATTTCCAAGTCTTTAACAAGTGCATGATACAATCAAGCATGATCAAAGGGGTTCAAGTTTCCAACTAGTTACATCCATATAGATATTACATTCTAGGTAGAGAACTACGTGTAATTTGAGGGCCCTTCGGAGTAGTACTAATGTAGGAAATACATAAAGTGCACCAAAACCCAAACACTAACCTTCTTATAGGATACTCTACTCGTGGTTAATGTTTTGGAGTGATTTGGCTGATTAGATATCACATTGAAACTTTCTAACGAGTAGGGTTTGACAATAAAGGTCATTTCTTGGCCACTAAAGGACCCAAAACATCATAGATCCTGATTCTAATGGAATCCATATTGTTGAAAAATGTGAAGTAGAAAGCCTGTACAGAAGGGGGAGGACCAAATTATACATCCTGACCAGATCATATAGACCTATACCAACATGGTTTTAAGTCGCAATATCACTAAATATTTTCTAGGCTTTGCAATTGTAATTTCTTCCTATACCAACATGGTTTTAAGTCGCAATATCACTAAATAACATGTCTTCCCAGATTCTTCCTATATTGTTGTGTATAGATAACTCTATCTCTCTTATGTATTTTGAGCTTGTGTTCATATGTAAAAATAACCAATTCATTATTCATATTTTATATAATTAATGTTGGAAGTTAATTTATTATTATAGATCCTAACCTCTAGACCTTACATTCCTTTTAATTGTTGTGTATTGCATAACAAACCCTTACTAAATTAAAAATGGTGCAAACACCTAGACCTATATTAATATTACATAGAATTTACAAAGGTTATGTAGAACCACACTCCTCTTAAATTGGGAATCTCACACTAGACACCTTACCAAACAAGATGATAAGATTATAATTATCATGTGTTCATATCTCCCTCTATTTATATAATTCATATAAGCTTTTGGTAGTAGAAAAAATATGCTTCTTGCAAGTGAAGATACCTTACATAGTATTATCAAATTGCCATTGTTTTTTATTAGAATTTCCCCTTTGTCAGATTGAGATTAATTAGATCATCTGGTTGCTCCTTGGTCATGATGGACGGATCAAGATACATGTGTGCCCATGCTAACCATATCAACATCAAATAGGAGATCCTATCTGACACATATGTTATCATGAAACAAATGGGATCGATTTCACGTGAAGGAAAAGGTTTCACAAATTTCTATTGATGATTGGATTTATGCATTATTTCATGATGTGGGTAATCATCGGTAATATTGGTTAAGAATTGGCATTCTAGACAATGTTATGTAGTTTGGGATATCACAAAAAGGTATTGTGAAAATCATCTTGGGAGTTTTATGAAGCTAAGTATTATGTTGTGCAACATGTGTAATATTGTGTGGCTTCAAATTTTTGCATTTCTTTGATGTTTCTCATGGTTAGAATATGTTTCCACAACTTTTGCAAGAAATAGCTCAAGGAATTGGTGTTCTATATGACATGTTTAAGAGTGATGCAATATTGAGCAAGTCTTTATTCACTAACTTTAAATATTTTTAGTTGATGTAGGATTTATCATGAACTTGGATGCTCTTGCATTACTTTCTACATGGTGTTGATCCAAAATTCTCGTTCACAATGAAAATGAATGCACTATCTATTAAAGAAACTAGCCAACTCAGAAGGATAGAGGGTTTATATTATCTTAGATGCTTGATATGGGCACTAAATGATGAATTACTGCTGCCACAAGATCTTCAAAACATAAACAGATTGAATTAAATAGATATATGTGGGGCTGTCCAAACAACGCTGGATCCAAGAAGTGGTTGGCTTCCTTAGCGGATGTCAACCCCATGTATAGAAAGATAGAAATAGATTAAGATTTGTTAATAACATGCAAAAACTGAAAATTACTGAATATGGAAGGATTAAGATTGATTTGATTGATTAAATTATAAAAGAAAGGCTACCTATTCTGGGTTGGTGGTGACCGAGACTGTGTTGAGGCTGGTCGACGACAATCGATGGAGAAAAATATGGAGTGAGATCAAAGATGCAAGTCCTGCAAGTTCTGGAGCTGATTTGAGAGCTGCAGAGGCCTAAGTATGGTGGAATATACCTGCAGAAAGAGCCTGGAGGGATAGAAACCAAAAATATTGATAGAAATATGGCAGAAGGGAGTCTATTTCTATATAGTTCTCAGGAGGAAAATAGCATAGGGTAGATGAGTTGAGAGTGATTATAAGATGGCAAGAGAAAATGCAAAACACTTTGAAACAAAAAATATAGTGCTAACAGGGTAGGTCGATGGCGACCAAGTAGAGTTGAAGATGATTTAACCATAATTTAGATGGGGCCGAGAAGAACTAGATAAATAAGGAAGTCTGTAGACCAGAGGGCTAAAGTAGAGGGTTGTTAACTGATGGATAGGTGTTGTAGATGATTCCCTATGCTGCAAAAGGCTAATCTGTAAGAAATCCAAGATAATATGATAGATAACCTGATAAAAGCAAGAAAGCTCATGAAGAGGACTCATGAGTGATGTAAAACACATTCGATGATGGATGGGATGACTGTAACTGTTGCAGAAAGCTCTAGAAGTCACTAAAAAGCTATGGTTGATGTCTGATTGCTTGATTGTCGAGTGATTACCCGTGATTGCATGATGTCCATAATGGAAGGAAAACACTTGTTTTAAAGTAGGCCGATGATGACCAGGTTGGGTTGGTGCTGATCACTAGGAAAGTTTCCACAATGAGCTTGATTTTTTTATTTAAGGCTGGATTTGGATGCTTTTAAGGCTTGGGTGAATGCTTTATAGCATATTGGCAGGATTAGATGACTTGGGCATGAATCCAAGGTAGTTAGGGCATAAAAATAGATGGGATGAAAGTTAGAAAAGCAAAGTGATATGTATGTAGGATAAAACATCCTAATTAGAAGGTTGGTTGGGACAATGGATGAGGGTCTAAATGATTAATTAATTAATATGAATTAATTAATTAATAAATATTAATGTGGATGTGATGGGCATGTGAAATATTAAATGATTAATTAATTAATTAATGTGGTTTAATTAATTAATAAGGATTAGATGGGCACTTAATTGGATGAGGAAGATGATTAAAGTAAAATATGCGCACACAGGCAAATAAGAACATAGATACCGATTTTAGGTGTCTATACATGGATAATATCCCTTGAAATGAATCTTCTAAAAAATAATATGAAAAATGGTATCCAAAATAAAGTGATTGATGTATTTTTTGATATAATAAAGTCATTATTATTGCCTAATGTACGATGATATATCCCATCACACATGCACTATAGTTGAATTGTTGAACAATAACACGTGTAGTGTAGGTTTCATTTTGTTGATGCCATATTGAAGGAAAATTTTGCCATGAATTTAACACCTAGTATATTTGGAGGAGTTTGGGTGAAATTGAGTGAAAATTATAAGCTTGGAGAAAGGTACGTGAACACAAAAAAACGCCACGTAGAAATAACATCAACATTCGAAAATAATAAATAAAGTGATAATCTAGTGAACATGTAATTATTGTAAGATGCAAAATGTGGGAGAGTGAACATAGATTTTAGAAGATGATCCATATTATATCATATGGTCTTAATCTATGATATAATATATTTTAAATGGGAATGAATTTATTATTATTTTAATTTATAATTAGTTATTATTTGTTTTGAAATGAAAATAGGAGTTTTCAACAAGTTTGCAATGTGACTAGTTCATGTTATAGTATTTGTCGTGTTAATTTTTTTTTGTGTAATGTTTAATTCATGTTTATTAAGTATATGTTATTTAAATTTAAATGATTTGTAAGTGAAAATCTAAATAAAAAATTAGAAAGTGCAAAGTTAAATTAGAAATAGAAATATATTTTGACATAAATTGTGAAAAATTAAATTGGTCACATTTATAAATATGATGACATCATACTATCTTAATCTACATGGATAGGTAATAAGAGATATTAAAAACTAATTATTAATAAATAGATATATTTTAAAATATTTTTTGATTAAAAAATATTCACATTCAAACTTTAAGATATAAGATATAAAAATAACAAGGTCATAATATGGATGGGGAATATTGTTTGGGCTACTCTAATGGTAATTTTTACGTTTTCTATTTCACTCGTAGTATGGGGTAGAAATGGACTTTAATAAAACTAATAGTTTCCTTCTAATTTTACCGATTGAATTGAGAACAATTATTGATATGATAATTTCGTATGTTTCATAATGATCTATTAATATTGAATGATCAATGATATGATAAAACTCAATTATTTATGGAATAAAATCCTGTTTATCTTTGGATATGCATAAAGGAATGCATCCTTTACCCTCTTATTTTCATATTAAAAAAATACGAAAATATTGAATATTTATCTATATGAGAAATACTATTTGGAATTTTCTTTATGCTATTTTTATGTTTTCTAAGTAATTGTCATCCTATCAGCGTTTTGTGTGATTATAAACTATTGAGATAAGATTGATGATTGTATTAATTAATTAGTAAGATAATAGTGTATTTATGTTTTCATTATTGTTATAGAATTAGTTAATTGTTATGATATTAGAATATCTCTATGTTTATTAATTATTATTTTTATTTTGTATAAGATAAATTATAATAATTTTGTGTGTTTTAATTATTTTATTATTAGATAATAATTTATTAGGGTGGCGACTTTTTCCTCTGTAAATTGGAATTGGAAGATTAATTCCATGATTTAGGTATAGGCTTACCATATTCATATAGAAAACACAATAATAATATATGATTCTCTGTTATGAACCAATAAGAAAGCACAACTTTTTTAGTTTTAAACATCTAAACAAAAACTAATGCCCTAATTGTTTGAGTCATTTCACACTAAACTTGACATTTTAAATAACTGAAAAACAAAAACAATCCCCTCAAGTATAAGTTTTTTTGCAGCTTTTTTGTTCAAATCTTTTGATTAGACAATGCACCATTAATTTTTCTACTCGGCATGGCAATTGCTTTTCATGTCGGCAATTATTTACTGCTACGATTTCTCACCGAAAAACGGCAACAGTAGAGAGTTTGACGCCTTGTGATTTGGATGGTTTTGAAAAGGAATATGTTTTCAGGGTTTAACTTTAGCTGCAGACAACTTTCCGCAGAACTTGTTATCCTTCCTTTACAGTACAATTTTGTTCGAATTAAACTGAAATTCGTAATTGATAGCCGAACCATTATTTCGAATCTTAGTACCTTTGTCCCGGTGGATGGATTATTCTTGCTTAAATATGAAGTATATTAGAAAACTGTTTGAAGGGTGTTAAGTAAAAGAGTATAGTGTGAAAATTTTAAAATATAGTGTGTTTTTATAATCAATATTTTTTAAATATAAGTTATTATTATATAATTTAAAAAGTCTATTAACATGACTTTTATTAATTGTTCGCGGTTAAATTTTAGGTGATTGTGAAATGAGAATACCAAACAAAATATTCTCATTTCACAATCACCTAAAATCATCCAAAAATAAAATATTAACACTAACTAGAGACTAAATCAAGAAACAAATAAAAAAGGCTTGATCTGACAATTCCAAGGCTGAAAGGAAGCACAATCCAAACGAGCATACAATAATATCCGTACCTAGGCATGCCCTAGACAATCCACCAAGACCACTTCACCTATCTAAAGCTCTTCAAACAAACTACCGTTAATCAACAAAAAGGCAGCTCAGACACCACAATAGCACGGTACTATGCTATTAGTGTGTTTGTGTATTATCTATTGAAATACAAATAAATAATCTTGTTAACTGTTTAAGCTGAAGGTGATCACTAGTTTAGTTGTACGTTTACTGGTAATTGTAAATCCACTATATGCTTCCTCCGAAGCATGTGTAGAGATGCCCACAATCTATATAACCTAGTGCCCAAATGAGTGCACTACTCATCATTCATTCATTCATTCATTCATACATACATACATACATACAATCTTCAACTTTTTGTATTCTTTAATTATTTTTTCAAAAATCACAATTCATTCTATGCCATTTTTTAATATTATTATAAAGTTTATGAAAAATATTGCTTTTTTTTTCCCCGAAAGGGGGACTCATTGACTGAAAAAAATACTGACCATTTTCCAATTTTCAATATAAAAGGAAATACATTATTTTTATATAACCAATGGAGAACTGAAAGGAAGGAGGAGATGAAGAAATTAGGAACTAAGGAGAACAAAAAGATCTGGTATTGTCAGAGCTAGGTGGAAATGGAGGCACGATGATTAGTGTGAAAGTCAAGAGGTAGATGAAAAGCAATGGGAAGCGATTGATGTAGAGCATAGCGAGCCGGTGCATTTGTCGAAGTGTCATGTGGTTTGTAGTCACACCGAGTTTCCTGTGTTGGCGAGGAAAGGAATGCAATAAGCGTCCAACGAAGGAAATAAAGAGATGTGCATAATGATTAGAAATCAAAATTTCCAAATGCAAATAAAATTTGTGTTTAATATTTTCAGGCCAAATATATGCGTGAATGATTATGTACAAATTCGGATTGTGACGATAGAACATGTCATGGTTACAAAAGTTTAGATGAAAACCCATAGACAATTTATGAAGAAATAAAGTTTTGATAATATTTTTTTGGATTTATATAAGCATAATGCCAATGTCGTTACAATATATTTTTTGTCACTAATCAAAAACCTCTGTATCCCAATAAACATGGTGTCTAGAGGTGTTCAGAAGGCTAAGGAGGTGGGTTTCAAGAAGGGGGGAACTTTTGAGGAAAGGATTGAAGGCGAAGCTCTCCATTCCTATAAAAATTAAGGAGGTGTGTTTTAGACATTCCTGAGTAACATTAGAATGAGAACGGTGGAGAAATATAAATGTATTGTAAGGAGGGAACTCTGCATATGATTTAACAATTTTGATTGTTGGGAGTGGGGAACACATTCAAGGCATGGTCATGTACGATCAAAGAATGAGTGATTTACATCTATAGGATCCTCTCGATATCAAACATCTGCAAACAATTGACAATGACTTCATATCAGTGTTCTGAATCAGTTAAGGCAGTTGGTTGCTTAATTTCATTTCTTTCAATGCAAAATGAACACTACAAACTCTGTTAGATTCTTAAAAATTGTAATTGTCATCTTAATGAGTGCATTGAAAGAAAATCACAACATAGTCTGATGCGCAATGAACACATAATTTGTTTGAAGCCCTGGTCATGATACAAGACATTTAAGTAAAGGGTTAATTTTGTGGAGGTGTTCTTTTGCCAACATTCAATGAAAAAAATGATACGTAGTGTTTCAATATTTTTTGTAGGATCTTGAACAAAATTTAACAAAAAGAAGACCTGCCCTAATATTTACAAATGAAATAAATGATTTAACAAAAAAAGTGATACCTGGTTGGCTCTGTGCTCTGGGCTTGGTTGTCGGCTCTGGCTCACGTTGGTGGGCTCTCTCTTGTCCTGGCGTTGACTTTGCACGAAGGAAGGCGGGTGAAGGAAAAGTGATTCCAGACACCTCCAATATATAAGATGGGGGTTCGGCGAAGGTGGTTCAACCGAAGGGTGGTTCGCGCGAATGCCTCCCCCCCCCCCTTCACACAAACCCCTTTTTGTGCTATACGTGGTAATTTTGTGCACTATGTGGCACTTCAGGTGAAGGGGGTGTTTGCACGAACACCCCCAATTTCCCACCTTGCCCAACCTGACACTCATGTTTTGGGACACATTGTGGGACAATATTATGCTTTGACCTTGGAGCGTTGAACCCACGTCTGAGCAATAGGTAATTAACTATAACTCCTCCCAAAGTCTAAGCTATGTCCATTTTGCAGCGCACACACCAACGAAAAATGTAGCCGTTGAATGTTAATTGCAAAGGTCATTAACAAGGGAAATTGTGCACAATAGGGTAAATGGGAAAGTCGCATGCTATGTCACCAAATACAAGCAGGAGGGGAACTTGTTTTTTTAGAGGATCAGGCATAAAATTGTCCTAAAACATTCATTGAAAAATCGGTCTTGAATTATGGGCATGTATTATGTAAACAAATAACAAAGCCCACTATGGAATTATACCTTCAATAGTGAAAATGGATTTACATGCACGCAATTCATAATTTATGAATAACAACAATGTCCATGAGTGCTTGTTGTAAGTTAATACAAGAATATTTACGAATTTACAATGCAATAACCGGAAAAAAATAATACAAATAATAACTACCAGGGATGAATTTATGAAAATATCTTAATAATAATAGTATCATTTAAAAATTTTGATTCTATAAAGAGAATGCCAGAAAAAAGTATTAAGACACTTAATAAAAAACAACTAATTTCTTGAATTTATCAAAACGTAGACATGCACAGCAGAAAGTGTGCCGTTAAAAGAAAGAAGCGAAAAAATTTAATCATTGATTGCACCTGCTCACATACCTAGTATTACAATTTCATTCTTATAAAATCAACAAGAAAAACACAATATGAAAAAAGGCGAGCTCGGGCCATCCATAATATCCAGTCATACCGCAAAGCTTACTCAATTCTGATCGAAATAACAAAAAGAACCGTCCGAACAAAAGTTACTTGTAACAAAATTGTCTCCCAAAAAGAACATCAACTTAAAAATACTGCAACATAAAAAAATTGCGTATAGTTACAACAAAATACAAGTTACAACAACCTCAAACAAACTGCAACACTTAAATAACTGCATATAGTTCATAATTAAAAAACCAGAAATTAATATAAAATACAGCGCAAATAACACAAATAAAAAACTACTTTTGAAGCGATGGCAATAAACTGCAAATTTCCAATGGGGGTATTTGTGCAGTTTATGTACTTCTAAAGCGATGACAGTACACTCGTTGTTACATCATTAGCGGTCAAGTTTCCCGTCTATCGATAGAAATTTCTTCTCCCGATCTGTTACAACCCGCTTTTATTCAAAAGGTCCGTCGTCAATTGCCAGAACTTGGCTGTTGTTGATCGATGTTACATTTATGGAGTCCTGTGTTCTATGGTGGGTACTGAGGAAATTGCCGTGAGGGTTTGTTGACAGGGATTTTCTGAGCTAGAGATTTGAGGTTAGAATATGTGAAGCCCGGAGCCCTATGAATGAGAGCAAATGTTTCAGACGAAACCGTCAAAAACTCTGTTTATATAGCTCGCATTAAAGTGAAACCGTCACAAAGACCGTCATTAACCAATCATTCCCCAAAGCTCCGTCATGCTAAGTTAATCCAGTTTTTATCTTCAAATGCAACATTGCCTAGATGGGGCCTAATGATTACATACCAGTGAATAGAAACAACATTCAAATGGTGATCAACCATGATTCTTAATGCTTACGAGACTGTAAGTGCACAAAGTGTAAATGACAATACAGATTCTTTTGTTAAGCGAAACCTCCTCTCATTGACTTCGAAATATTCTAAAACTTGAACAACCAATTAAAAAATACATCCCATTGCATACCAACACCGTTCATCAACTAGAATACTAATTCCATTTTACAATTATGATTTCTGCACATTTCTTTAGGTGTGATAGCTCATGAAGAGTCGAGCCTATGTAACTTCCCGTCTTCCCCTTCTGTAAATAAACAATATGAAAAATGTTCAAGTAATGCAATGTGAACGCCGAATGGTATATGTTATTAGATTTAGAAAGACAGTTATTACTTTTGTAGTTGATGTTGATAAGGGGTGTGATTGACAATACTGATTTTCTACTAAAGCCCAAACAAATCTTGCAAAATACATTAGAAGGGATGTTAGAGAATACTTAGTTGTGTAATAATTGAATACAAATGCAAGTGAGACATGTAAGTTTGCTAATACTCACTCTCAAGAATGTAGTGAATTTGAAGTGTTGTTGTCAAAGTAGATTGAAAGAATGACTAAGTGCTTTAACATATTATCTCTCCATGAAACTAAAATGAGACAGAATATGCAATTATATATAAACAAATCTGAAATGGTTATGGTACATTCCAAATTTCTTTATTACCTCAACGAGTTTGAGAGCATCATTGTTAGAGCTATTTTGTGCATAACTTAGTGATGAATCATAGTTACTATGGATGTACAGATGTGTCTATCTTTTATTATGGCTCTGCATGTTTCTATGCAAATCAAACAATTTTTTTGAGTGGGAGAAGCTTCAAAATGCTTGATGAGAACACATCAAGATAGATATACAGTAAAATATCCAATATCAAAAAAGGTTGTAAAGTTTGTAAGATTGATAATTTTCATGGCAGCCCTTGATTCCATAGACTATGTTTTCTAGATTGTAGATGTTATTAAAATCTTATCTTTCTTTCATTCATTTCATACCAACAAAACAAAGGTATAATTTTTTTTTTTTGCATTATATAAATACTTAACCTCATTCTTAATATTTATTTCTTTAGCATTCTAATTCACTTATCCAAAAATGTTCGAAGACAACTCAACATAATACAATTTTGAAAAAAAATTATTGAAGAAAAAACGTACTAAAACCCCTTATGATTGACAAAAGGGGGTAAATTATGAGGGGCATGTTGTTACGTTGAGAGATGTCTAAAACCAGTGGTATTTGTACCAAAGAAGTTTGTATGGTTGATCCATACACATGAATATTGAATGTACATCTTTTGAGAAAACAATTATCTCAAGTTGTGCCTAAATTGAAAGGGAGGAATGTAAAAATCCATAAATGAGCAATGATGTCGAGCATTTTTTGGGCTACCATGGAATTTGAAACTATGTTATCTATAAAAAATGTTCTTTCATTATGTTTTGATGCATTTGCACAACCTGTTTCAAAGGTGGTTATTTTCCTTCGGCCATTTTCAATTTCCCCAAATCTTCTGTTCATGCTCCGAAATACCAGTTTTTATCTTCACATGTAGATTGGGTGCCTAGCTTGGGGCCTAATGATTCATTGCAGTGAATAGAAACAACATTCAGAGCTCCAACTAGTATGATTCTTAATGATTTCTTGAGACTGAGGCACAAAGGATTTGACAAATACCTTTCTTTTGTAACTAACTACACCTCCTCTCATTGACTTCGACATATTCTTACTACACTACACTCTATACATATATTGCACCCATACACCGCAGTCACTGGAATACTTTCCATCTAGAATAGTGTGACCGAAAAAGATGTCTTTAGGTGTGATTCTGAAGAAGCTTCTGATTATGCACAAGAGAAAAGAAACATAATGAAAAATTATGGTCTTAAACCTTGCACCATTGGCTGTAATGATTTATGGACATGGCTCTTCACATAATGATGGCATAATGAGAAATAGAGAAAATATAAATGAGAAATATTTAATTGGTTATGGTGTTACAAGCACTGTTTATAAATGTGTTCTAAAGAATTATAATCGAATTTCTATAAAGAGACTGCACAGTCACTACTCACAAAGCTTGCGTGAAGTTGGAACTGAGCTCGAAACAGTTGAAAGTATCAAACAAAGGAATCTTGTGATTTTGCATGGATATTCACTTTCTCCACCTGGAAACCTATTGTTTTATGATTACATGGTAAACATAATTCTGTGGGACATCCTACACGATGAGTAAAATGATTATGTTATGAAGAAAAATGGATCTGTACATTGTAGATTTATATTTTGAAATAGAAGAATCCAATCAATCTCTAACCTACAATATCAAATCAGATCAAATCAAATTTACGTTATCATCTTTTAAATTTTCCCATTCTTTTTGCATGCACCTCTTTTCCTTGCAATCTCCTTAACTCAAGTTGATATTAAATCAGAATAATCAAATGTGTCCCACAATCCACTGGGGCATCAACACAAGCTTCTAAAGATGTACAACTCACCCTGTATTCAAATTTTCTTTTATTACCTTGACACTTATCACACTTTTTTCAAATAAAAATCTATGAGTAGAGTGCTAGATGAAAAATTGGACTTGAATCAAGTTGATTCTTGATAGAACAAGGTGAGGTGCACAAAAAGTGATCAATCAAGAGCCAAAATAGATGGAACCTCATTCTGAAGCTATGAATGCTCAGGCTTTAGACTCATTTATATCCCTCACTGGTAAACCTCACTCCATGCATCCCTCCAAGCTAATGTTTTCTTGAGTAGGATAAGAATTATTTTATTTCATTCATTCCATACAAGCAAAACAAAGATATAATTTTCTTTTGCATTATATAGATACTTAAGCTCATTCTCAATATTTATTTCTTTAGCATTCTAATTCACTTATCCAAAAATGTTTGAATACAACTAAACATAATATGAATTTGAAAACAAATTATTGAAGGAAAAACCTACTAAAACCCCTTGTGACCAACTACCCTCACAACTATTGGGTAACGCTCCAAAAATGACTCCTGTCCCTTATAGTATATAGATAGTCCAACTCCATCCCCAAAGGAATACCCATCTATATCTGTACTGCCTCTAGATCTGTCACCTTCGAATATGGAGATTACTCCAATGTGCTGCCCAGAACTAAATTATGCATTTTTCAAGATGCAGTGGCTTTGTCTCCCAGTGATGGAAAGAAGGAATAACTTGATTCCAAGGCAGTCATCCCCAAATTCTCTCTTTTTTCACTCCATATTGGGCTGTGCTAGCTCTGTCATTTCAGTGGCTATTGAATCAGATAGGAAATTCAGAATCAGCCTACTGGCAGGCAACACTGGTTAGGGACAAAAAGTATGTGTTCTTGAGGATTTACAGGGTGAATTCCATAGTGAAAGTGATACCTGAAGTAACATTTGTGAACAATTGATACCAAAAATAGTGTGATACCAGTACCGGAGGGGTCTTTCACCTACAAAATTGGTTTGGATCCGGAAATGAATGAGTTGGTTGGTCACAAGGCTTTTTGGTAGTCAACATGTGCACGATCATTAGGAGATACATTCTTTTAAATCTGACAATAGAGGGCAATTATTAGATGTAGATAGAATACCATTTAATCGTGCCAATTTCCAAAGTTCCAATTATTCATAAAATTATTGGATATATGAATGAATAAAAAGTGCATGTTTATATTTGGAATAACATGGTATGGTGTGTTAGAAAACTAATTAAAAAATATTATGAAGAGGAAAACTTAGGTGGAGGGTATCCCATGTTCACGGAGAGTCATTATTGGAGTTGTCAAGTTTTTTAGGATAGTGAGTAGGTCAATGTTGAGGAGCTTAGGAATGTTGGGACCAAAGGGGGATTAAGGCCTAGGTAAATTAAGCAACTACCTAGGGCACTAACATTTAGGGGGGCACTAATTTTTTTTATTTTTATATGAGATTTTGGTGACTTTTATTGATGAAACCCCTCTTTCCTTTAACAACCCATATTTTTTTCTTATTAATTCAGTCCACTCAGAATCCTTAAAACTTTCGTATAGGTTTTTCATTGAGTGTTCTCCATATATTGTTTTCAGGGTAGAAATAGTGAATCATCCGAACAGGAAGGAAGTAGCTAACATTGAAGCAGAGTATTCCTATGGCGATTTCTTGGCATCTTCAAAAAGATTTCACCTGGTAAGTCTTTTCTTCTAAAATGTGTGTTAGGGTTTTGGTTATTTTTTAGGTTTTCATGGCATGGTTTGTACAGCTCAGAGACAAAACTTGTAGATATTCGTCTTGCAGTGGTTCCATGGGTGCCATCTCAATTTACCAAGTGTGTGTTAGGAGTTGTCAAAATGAATTTCAACACCTGGATTCTTGCAGAGCAGAAAAAAGAACCAAGATAGAGTACCTGCAGTTGTGTCCCTTCCAGTAATCATGAAATTCAACAATATATCTCGTAGATACTTGTCATATAACTTTTCTGGCTCCCTTTCATAATTAAACCAATGAAGCAAGACAGTATATCTGTTTTTTCCTGTAAACGGTTTCAAAGCCAGTGAAGTGAAAAGAAACGTGGTTATAAGTAATGATGAAATTAGGGCTAACTTATTATTTATGCAGAGTTCTCAATAACCATTATGGTTGATGTGAGTATTTCCTTACGTTGTTGTTTTGAGTAGACATCTTTTGCCTTCTACTTTGAATGATCTTATAGAAAAAATCATCCACATTTTGATGCTCTCCTTCATGATGGCCTCCAACCCAATATTGAAATATATTCATTCATGCATTGTGTATATCATTATATTCATGCATCGTGTACTGCCACCAACAAAACACCAACCGAACAACCAATGCACAACTAACACAATAAACCCAAATTAAATATATATAACATTCAATATATAAAATAAATTAACTATCGAAAACGGTATCAACATATAGTCATGTACAAATTTTTAACAAGTTTGAAATGTAGAAAAACCTTAAAATTAAGTAGCCCATCTATATTTCTACACTTACGAAATCAATCACACCCCTTATCAACAACAACTACAAAAGTAATAACTATCCCTCTAAATCAAATAATATATACCGTTCGGCGTTCACATTGCATTGTACACATGCGATTGCTAGTTATTAAATTTAATATAATTAAGATAATCACAACTTTTAATCAGGTCTAATTCAAATTTAATTTCACAAGTATAAATTTCTTAAAGGAGCATTCTATTCTAGATTTCCAAATTCACATGAAAGTGATTGATTAATAATTTTAAATATCTTTTCTATAATTTCAATATTTTCTTATTGAATAATAAATTAATATTGAATTGGTTAATAACTTAATATTATTAACTTTCTATTCTAAATTTCAACTATAGTTTAAAGTCCGTAACATTGGGGTTTCCTTCAGTCTTGAAGAAGCCCACAATAACATTGTTTTATTCTGCACCCAAAAACAAAACATTTTTTTCATATTGTATATTACCCTGAATATATTGTATATGTAAGTATATACAGCAGAACTGGAGTCTAAAATACAGTCAAGTCAAGATCCCATAAACACTAATTATAGGGTTTGACAAAATAGCCACATAACTTCGTAGCATTTTATAATTGAGCCAAAAAAATTTCTGTAAGGATTGAGACTCAACTGGCTATAGTTCTTTTTGGACATAGCGGAGCCTGCAAATTAGACAGTTCAACACCTGGGTTTTCATGAAACAGATAAAGATTTATATCAAACATTACGAGGTTTTCACAGTTATTGAAATAATGTGTTGGAAATTTTGATATCTAATTTGATCTAAGGCGCTCATTTTTGGTTAGGGCTTTTGAATCTAGGAGTTCAGTCGACCCATCTAAAAACTGTTAAAAAGTAAAAAACGTCCAAAAAATTGTTAAACATACAAAAACGTCTAGACGGCCGTCAAACCGTCAAATTTAAACAGTCATAGAAACGTCTGCAAGTGCCTTTCCCATAGGGGGAAATCGGCGTAATTAAATGATGTAGATCTACTTTGAACACAATTGTACCTGCCTTTACTACTATTTATCATCTTTAAGCTTATTGGCCATAAAAGACTATTCACTCATGATATTAAATTTCTGCAATGTCCAAAGTCTTCAGGTACTTCATGTTTGAGTTCATTAAAATAGTGTACCATCCATTTACACTACTAGTCATATAACGATCGTATGCAAGTATATAATCAACATTTGTAGCCTCTGATGCTCTGTAGATTTGATCCTTTAAATGTAATGCTTCGTTCTATATTATTATTTCATTTAACCCCTTATCAATCATCATACAAAATGTATTATGTTATCCCTCTATAATCAATATAACGTTTGATGTAAATGCAATGTGAACGCCGAATGGTATATGTTATTAGATTTAGAAAGACAGTTATTACTTTTGTAGTTGATGTTGATAAGGGGTGTGATTGACAATACTGATTTTCTATTAAAGCCCGAACAAATGTTGCGAAATACATTAGAAGGGATGTTAGAGAATAATTAGTTGTGTAATAATTGAATACAAATGCAAGTGAGACATGTAAGTTTGCTAATACTCACTCTCAAGAATGTAGTGAATGTGAAGTGTTGTTGTCAAAGTAGATTGAAAGAATGACTAAGTGCTTTAACATATTATCTCTCCATGAAACTAAAATGAGACAGAATATGCAATTATATATAAACAAATCTGAAATGGTTATGGTACATTCCAAATTTCTTTATTACCTCAACGAGTTTGAGAGCATCATTTTTAGAGCTATTTTGTGCATATCTTACAATCATAGCATTCCATGAGACCACATTTCTTTGAGGCATTTTGCAAACAAAAAATGGTATATGTTATTTGTGTTATAGGGATAGTTTTTTTTTTTGTAGTTGTGTTTGTTTAAACTATGGGTGATTGATTTTGTATGTGTATAAATATAGATGAGTCACTTCATTTAAAAAGCGCAAACATGAGGTCTTACCCTTAAAATTATTAAAAATGCAAAAAAGTGATATAATGTACAAAGTTTTTTGCTTGTGCAATTTTCTTTGCACATTTCTTGTATTTTTGTCCAGTTGCAGATGCCTCGATTGGAATTCCCATTCTCCTCAATTTGTGTGGTGGTTCATATTTCAGTGCATCTTCGTTAGAATCATAAATCAAGAAGAAGCCTCGTGAATGATCTCCAATCGTTCATATTTTGGAGAGAAAAATTGGGGATGTTGGCATCAGGTGGAGGCAATCTCTGATCATTTCGGCTATCACTGTTTTAGGTGGTTTCGGTTTCCTGCAATGCAAAACATTAACAACACATTGAAGACGTTTAAACTCTTCTTCCCTCTGCAAGCGAGGCGTAGTTAAGTCAGTCCCGTTGTAGGGAGGGGAATTGTGTTTCTAGTCTGCATCATATTAAACTGGAGAGGGAAAATAAGTATGTTAGTCATAGAAGATGTTTTTAGGTATGACGGGCAACTTAAAAAGCCTTGTCTATGACCAGTCTAACGTCCAACTTGAGGACGCTTTGAAATGGCCTCATTGGGGAACAAGCCCCTCAACACATAACGAATCATGTCATTGACGAAGGCACATGCCCCCACATGTCACTTCGGAAAAAGGATTGGAGTCTAAATATAAATGTAACAATCAAAAGCAAATAACATGAAAGCACTCTACAATAATTTTTTAATCCATAACATGCAATAAACAAAACAAATGAATAAATACTTCAATCAATATTGAAACCCACCTGAAGTTCGTTTAGAGACGACACTCTCTTCTTTACTGCGGGAGAATGAGAATCACAAATACCCTACAAAAAAGTGAAAAAAGAAGTTAATAAAACTAAATATATCTATACTTATTCAATTAGTTACATAAAAAACAACCCTAATTTCGACAAGATTATAAATTGATCAATGAATAGCTGAGCACCAATTTTCAAAGGTACAAATTAATATAGCTCTGTAATTTTACAATATTTTAAATGAATTATATATGCAGTGCAGTTCAAAACACTTCTAGAACATAAACAAGGGCACATTTAATACACTGAAGATGAACTCCATGAAGTTTTTGGAGGGACGACAGAGAGGTGGTGGGGGTGGGGGTGCGAGGGAAGATGAAAAAGTGACCAAGTAATAAGATTTAGACAAATTTGTGTACACTTGATATTTATTTGTATCTAAGCTTGATAGGTGAAGGTCCTTAATAATGTCATGTTTCTACTGAGCTACCTTGATTTAACACTAGTCCATAGTTGTTGCTCCTTTAAAGTTGTACATAACTGTAGTTGTTTCTTCTACCAATATATAACTGTAGTTGTACAAATTTAGTGATGAAATGGTTACTATCAGATGTGTCTATCTACATATTCTGGCTCTGCATGTTTCTATGCAAATCAATTAATTTGTTTGAGTAGGAGAAGCTTCAAAATGCTTGGTGAGATCAAGATAGATATACAGTAAAATATCCAATATCAAAAAGGGTTGTAAAGTTTGTAAGATTGATAATTTTCATGGCAGCCCCTGATTCCATAGACTGTTTTCTAGATTGTAGATGTTATTAAAATCTTATCTTTCTTTCATTCATTCCATACCAACAAAACAAAGGTATAATTATTTTTTGCATTATATAGATACTTAAGCTCATTCTCAATATTTATTTCTTTAGCATTCTAATTCACTTATCCAAAAATGTTCGAAGACAACTAAACATAATACAAATTTGAAAACAAATTATTGATGGAAAAACCTACTAAAACCCCTTGTGATTGAAAAAAGGGGGTAAATTATGAGGGGCATGCTGTTAAGTTGATAGATGTCTAAAACCAGTGGTATTTGTACTAAAGAAGTTTGTATGGTTGATCCATACACATGAATATTGAATGTACATCTTTTGAGAAAACAATTATCTCAAGTTGTGCCTAAATTGAAAGGGAGGAATGTAAAAATCCATAAATGAGCAATGATGTCAAGCATTTTTTGGGCTACCATGGAATTTGAAACTATGTTATCTATAAAAAATGTTCTTTCATTATGTTTTGATGCATTTGCACATCCTGTTTCAAAGGTGGTTGTTTGCCTTCGGCCATTTTCAATTTCCCCAAAGCTTCTGTTCATGCTCCGAAAATACCAGTTTTTATCTTCACATGTAGATTGGTTGCCTAGCTTGGGGCCTAATGATTCATTGCAGTGAATAGAAACAACATTCAGAGCTCCAACCGTATGATTCCCAATGATTTCTTGAGACTGAGGCACAAAGGAGTTGACAAATACCTTTCTTTTGTAACTAACTACACCTCCTCTCATTGACTTCGACATATTCTCACTACACTACACTCTATACATATATTGCACCCATACACCGCAATCACTGGCATACTTTCCTTCTAGAATAGTGTGACCGAAAAAGATGTCTTTAGGTGTTATTCTGAAGAAGCTTCTGATTATGCACAAGAGAAAATAAACATAACGAACAATTATGGTCTTAAACCTTGCACCATTGGTTGTAATGATTTATGGACATGGCTCTTCACATGTATGATGACATAATGAGAAACAGAGAAAATATAAATGAGAAATATGTAATTGGTTATGGTGTTACAAGCACTGTTTATAAATGTGTTCTAAAGAATTGTAATCGAATTGCTATAAAGAGACTGCACAGTCACTACCCACAAAGCTTGCGTGAAGTTGGAACTGAGCTCGAAACAGTTGGAAGCATCAAGCAAAGGAATCTTGTGAGTCTGCATGGATATTCACTTTCTCCACCTGGAAACCTATTGTTTTATGATTACATGGTAAACAAAATTCTGTGGGACATCCTACACGATGAGTAAAATGATTATGTTATGAAGAAAAATGGATCTGTACATTGTAGATTCATATTTTGAAATAGAAGAATCCAATCAATCTCTAACCTACAATATCAAATCAGAATCAAATCAAATTTACATTATCATCTTTTAAATTTTCCCATTCTTTTTACATGCACCTCTTTTCCTCGCAATCTCCTTAACTCAGGTTGATATTAAATCAGAATAATCAAATGTGCCCACAATCCACTGGGGCATCAACACAGGCTTCTAAAGATGTACAACTCACCCCATATTCAAATTTTCTTTAATTACCTTGAAACTTATCACACTTTTTTCAAATAAAAATCTATGAGTAGAGTGCTAGATGAAAAATCGGACTTGAATCAAGTTGATTCTTAATAGAACAAAATGAGGTGCACAAAAAGTGATCAATCAAGAGCCAAAATAGATGGAACCTCATTCTGAAGCTATGAATGCTCAGGCTTTAGACTCATTTATATCCCTCACTGGTAAACCTCACTCCATGCATCCCTCCAAGCTAATGTTTTCTTAAGTAGGATAAGAATTATTTTATTTCATTCATTCCATACCAGCAAAACAAAGGTATAATTTTCTTTTGCATTATATAGATACTTAAGCTCATTCTCAATATTTATTTCTTTAGCATTCTAATTCACTTATCCAAAAATGTTCGAATACAACTAAACATAATACGAATTTGAAAACAAATTATTGAAGGAAAAACCTACTAAAACCCCTTGTGATTGACAAAAGGGGGTAAATTATAAGGGGCTTGCTATTAAGTTGATAGATGTCTAAAACTAGTGGTATTTGTACCAAAGCAGTTTGTATGATTGATCCATACACATGAATATTGAATGTACATCTTTCGAGAAAACAATTATCTCAAGTTGTGCCTAAATTGAAAGGGAGGAATGTAAAAATCCATAAATGAGCAATGATGTCGAGCATTTTTTGGGCTACCATGGAATTTGAAACTATGTTATCTATCAAAAATGTTCTTTCATTATGTTTTGATGCATTTGCATATCCTATTTTGATTCAATAAAGAAATATACACAAATCAATTTGGGAATGAAACAACCCCACCTCGATCTGGAAAAATACAGATTATTCTCCCAACAAAATGTTCTCCACAATCCCACATACTTCAACTGTAAGATATCCATCTTTTTTTGAATGTGACAATATATTTACCAAAGAACCAAAGAATGAAATAATGTTATTCTTTATACATAATCCCTCACAAAAAATGCTCAATTGACCATGAGTTGGCCGGGGTAGTTGAAGAAGTTGATTCCACTCGGTGTCAATGGCAGGCTGCTCATTTTTGCAAGTAGTTCTTCATGGAACAAATTTCCTTCATTTTTTGGTCGACATTATCGCTCTTCAATATTCACAGGCATTGCCTCTCGTTCCCTCTTTCTATTTAAATTCTCTCTTTTTACGCCACTGGATAAATTTCTTCTTCGAGATTTTAGAAATTGATGTTAGAAGACGAGAAAATTCCCATCCCTAGCACAATTTCGTTACAAATGAAGGGCTTTTGAACCGTAGTCGGCGGAATCACCGAGCAAAATATAACCACAAATATAAGTGGTTTCAAAAGATTGAGCACAAGCTTGAAAAGATTGAGCTCACCGCTTGAAAAGAGTGAGGAGGGGAACAAAATAAATTTGTAAGCAAACCATTTTATATAATCAATTTTTACTTAAAAAACAAATATAAACCTTTCTTAAACAACTAAAATACAGTGAAATGTTTGGAGAATGCACCCTAAGTTCTCTAATACTCCTATTACAGAATCAAAGGTCATATTTATATTTATAATTAAAAATACATAAAATTCAAGCTACGTTTCTTTTTGGTACGCTTGTGACAGAGAATAGGTCAGCATTTGTCAAAATTTTGGTCGTTCGTATTGCAAAGCTGCAAATTGAATTCGAGGTTTTACTGGAGGGAGAACCATCAAAAATTTCAACAATCTCAATGCATCTCTTCAGCAAGGCTTGCCCTCTGTGAGGGGGATTCCAGATAAATAAACAAAATTGGACGGCATATTGTGATTCTCTGGACATTTTCCTGAATTTTACCGCATTTGTTTCTGTAAATCTGTCGAGAAGCCCCTGCTTGCGGTTGATCTCTTTCGAAAAATATACTAGTGAAATTCATTTGTTGAACACGGAACAATGAAGAATCTGTACGAACACGGTACACAATATTTTTGTTTCAAGCAGGCCAGGCTGACTTCTGTCTTCTGAGAATGGACAGCTGAATTTAACAAGATGTCAAAAATTCATTGTTCTCAAAGGTCTCCAATAACATTAGGAAGATTCTCGGCATTTAGTTGAGATAAAACGTTTCTTCTTCAAGATTTAAGAAATTGATGTTAGAAGACGAAAAATTCCCAATGCAAGTTTTGTTACAAATGAAGGGCTCCGAGATCAATCGTAGTCAAAAATTCTGATGCAAAATGTATCAATGAAAACAAGAGTATTTTTGGTTAGGGCTTTGAATCTTGGAGTTCAGTCGACCCATCTAAAAACTGTTAAAAAGTAAAAACGTCCCAAAAAACTGTTAAACAGCAAAAACGTCTAGATGTTCGTCAAACCGTCAAATTTAAGACAGTCGCAGAAACGTCCGCAAGTGCCTTTCCCATAGGGGGAATTGCCTTCGGCATTAATTGATTTATTCACCCTAAATATTTGGTATTAGATCAGTTGTTAGAAAGAAAAGTAAGAAAAGATTTCTTAGAATCTGACTTGTAAAGAAATACCAGGAATTAAAGGGTCTGTCCTTGCATTTTATTAAATGTTTGTTTGGGAGATGGAGAAATTTTTGAGTTGGATACACCTTCTGGATTCAAAGCATCTTCCAACGACCAAAAATCTATCCAGTTGGACGCCTTTGACTTGGGTGATAATGAAGAATTCGGCAAGCTGAGGCATCACCTATCAATTTGGATTTTTGTAATGTTTTCATTTCAATTAATGCTTTGTTGTAGGCATCTGATTTCCAATCTAGCCACGCAATATTTTTCACGAAATGCTTCAAGATAAAAGTAATGTCTTGAATTTCATGGTCTAAGGTTGTCAGTATAGATTAAGAACTTATGGTTTGAAGTACTACTCAAGTTCGTACCTGGGGACCAAAACATGGAAGTGTGAATAGCTCAATTTACTCTAGAACAATGGTACAAATCTTTGTATTGTGGCATTATTTTGGGAGGGATGTTAGCACTAAAACTGGTATGGTCCATTCTAACTCTCAGCTTCGTAATTTTGTTTATGTATATAAAAGTTTCAAAATATCAAAGTTCAATATTGTTTATGTCACATTTTTTTTCGGAATGCATAGTATCAATAGAATATGAAGGAATGGATTGCACATATTTTAAAATTTGTTTATAGATATCTAAACGGTCATATCTTGACCAAACCAAGAAATAAGCTACATTAAACCTCTACACAATGTTTCTAGTTTCTTTATTGTGCACACCCCTTATCAATGTAAGTATCGAGTAAATCAAGAGAAAGGAGGACTGTGGAAACTTTGATCACTTTCACCGTCTGAAGATTTGTCATTTGGAATAATTCTACTTTCATAGCAAACCTCCACTATTACTTTTAATCTTAAAATGTTTTGTATCCAAAGCGGTATCAAATGTATTCATGTTTAGTGCTAAAAAATTTGGCTACAAAAAATGCCACTCATGATATAAATATCTGCAAATTACGGTTGAACATGTATTCATGTTTAGTTAAAATAAAATAGTTCGCAAAACACTACCACTCATGATATAAGATTTGCAAATGTATATGTACGAATTTGTAACAAATTTGAAATGTAGAGATAGAACTTTTAAATGTAATGCTTCATCTATATTCCTACACTTACAAAATCAATCACACCCCTTATCAACATCAACTACAAAAGTAATAACTATCCCTCTAAATCAAATAACATATACCGTTCGACGTTCACATTGCATTGTACACATGCGATTGCTAGTTTTGTAGTAATGAATATTGCCAAATTTTCTTTGAGGAAATTTTTATTTATCATTATTTTTTTAAATTGAAAATAAATTGTACTTAAAATCTTGGTTAGAAATTTATTAATAAAATAAGGAGGACAAGATTGGCCCATGGGAATGCAAAAGATACACGTTGTACATAAGAAAAAAGGGGTGTTATAACACATTTAAAAAATATATACAACAAAAACTAGCATAAGCAAGAGAAGTATTCTGCCAAGGATATCATAACTTAGAGGTTAAAAAGAGAGGGGTCATGCGCAGTAAGGTGATTCTTGTTCTTTTGGAGAAAAAATGCTCATACTCAAAGTGGTGAAGAAAATTGTAAGAGATGTGAGTCCATGTGAATCATTAAGTATATGAAATCTTGCTAGTCTAACAAGTAACTAGAGGATGGCCAAGGGGTCTTTTCTTGCTGATAGTGTCAAATAGCTGGATAGTTCGATGTAGGATATAATTAACCTTTAATGCAAGGTCTCCTTAGATGATCAGGGGATCATTTTCAAAAGTTCCCTAAACATCTCTAAATGGTGTCAGTGTAGAAGATCATCTCGAGAGCTTTCCAACGACTGTGAGAACGCGACAAACGGACATCGGGACTCTAGATATGTTCGGTCAAAGTTCAGTCAATGGGAAAGTCAACTCTGGTCAACTAGTCAATATTGGACCGAATCACATTGTGACACGTGGCTTGCCAACACTCGTCGAATTCGCTCGATTTGCCTATCGAGGGACGACAAGTGGACTACAGGATTATTTCTATTCCACCATTGTATGGGTCGAAATAATATTATTTTGGTAAGGTCACTTTCCAAACGCCACATGTATATATTTATGTGTATACATTAGTATTAAATATAATGTTTATACATAAGTATTAAACTCACCACCAAATTTCCACATGGAGGAGGAGTGAAGCGGTGGTGGGGAGCAAGTTTAATGGCATTAAGCCATGCGTGGACTGTTCCACGTGGAAGAAGGAGGATGAAGCGGTTGTTGGGGGCGGTTTATCCTAACGTGGTCATTGACCACTATACATGCGTGGAAAGGCTTTAAAGCCTTATACATTATTCTCCACCGCCAATAATGTGGGAGCCTATACAAATGCGGATCCGCCACCATGGGATTCTTATCCCTCATTAAACATGCAATCCATTTTATATGGGATTTTATCCCATTAAATATCCAAATGCGGCTAAAGTGGGAATTAATCCCATATTATATGCAAACCGCCCAAGTGGGAAAAATATTTTATCCCAATTTATATGTACGGGCTAGGCTAATATTAGCCTAAGGATTATATGGAGTGCATTATTTTTGGGCCCTAATTTTGTATAAATAGGGAACCCATTCTATTGTAAACACATATTACACACAAACTTGGAGACAAGCTCATTCCTAGAGCGCTGGAGGCGAAGTCTGAGCCAAGAGGAGAATGAGAAATTGTTGTGTGAAGACCTAAATTATTTAGGCATTGCATTTATAGGAAGTAAGTCCCTTATAATTTAGGAGGTAGTTATAACCTCTCCTCCCATCTACGTGAGTTGTTAAAACTACCTAGTTGGCCCATAGCGCCACACTAATTATTTGTTATAAGTCCTGGATTGTCGACCGGAGTAACAAGCTGTATAACAATGTTTACGTCGGGAAGGCATATTTACTAACTTAAGGAGATTGTACATAAAAAAGGTGGAAGTCGGGTACTAATGTAATTCACCCTTAGTTATCCGAAGAACTGGTGTACTAATTAGGCAAAATAATAATTACATTACGTAATTATAATGTCACCCAGTACATATGTGTGGAGCACTAACCATAGTTTTGACTAGTGGACATGGTCCCCCTAGTCACAAACATGGAAAAACCTAGCCAATTTCCAAACGTTTGTAATCATGATCTGTGATGGTTTTGTCGTTATTAGGACTTGCCAACATCCTCCAGGATGGTTTACTGTAAGTGGCTGACCACCAACCACAAATATATGGTTTTGCCTATACAGGATAACCGAGATCAGGTCATAATAATCATGATTGCTGTAATATTGGATCATTAGAAACTCTCATCACATCTTACCTCAAGGAATAACAGTTAGTGAAATTTTCTGCTCATACACATCATATGAACACTGAAATTTGCTAAGCACACTGAAACTGGAACTTTATAAGCCATGATAGTCGGAATAGCACACTATAGAATCAATCTGAAGATAAAACTACATTGTCACACCTGTCATCTGATACCTTATGTGTGAGCCTCGTCAACGGTAACTAACAAAAGGTCATTGATCCTGACCTCCAAAGATTCTGTCTGAAAAATCCGATCCTCTTGAATGTCATGTTGGTCTAGATAAATGTGGAGTCGATGAACATGAAAACTACAAGATGAGAAAGGGTAACTCTTCATAATACAAGGAACAATCTAGTTTTGTGTATTATTAAGGAATCAATGAACCCATCGATCTAAGAACCAAGATGCCAATCTCTAAGAAGTGTTGAATTTAACAGGTGAATCACTACAAATCTCGCTCAAGTACACATGTGGACTTGAGATATTCTATCAATTGTATCAATATCTGAATTGCATGGAAAATCTCTCTCTAGGAGAGCATGAGGAGTATTCATAGAAAATATATGTAGATATAGAATCCACTCACTATTAAGATCAATGGAGGATGATCAAAGATGAAACTCATTAGTTCTACATGCATAATACACGAAGATTGGTTGAACCATAGAAACATTTGAAACAAAAGTACAAATAACAAATGCAACATACTGTAAGGGGGGCTCACCTAATTTCCTTAGCCAATGAATGCATAGTCATCACATGAACTCACTGACAGTGAAGAAGATGGAGACAAGATTGTGCAAATTTCTTCAAGGATGATGAAATTTGTACTAAATGATGAGATCATATGAATCATAGAGAGTAACATACAAAAAAACTTAAATTTGCAATACCACATTAAATCCTCAAATACACAGGACCATAGTGCCTAATTTTCACTACCATACAAGAGGGTACGTGTGACCAAATAGTAGAACAGACCCTTGGCTATTCATCTTCAAAAATCCATCACAAAAAGAGGATTTAATAATGGTTCTAATACCGAACGGTGGAGAGACAGATCAGAGTTGCTGAGAATCAAAACAAAAAAATCTACGACATGGATTTAAGCTCAACACTCATTCATATTTATAAGAAATAACTCCCCTATAGTAAACTTAAGAGGCATTGTCATAACCTATCCTCCCTAATGATATGAAATGAGTTGTTATCATCTAACTAACATTCAGCTGTATTTATTATAATTTAGTTTTAAATTGGACAATTATATAGCAAATTTACTGAGACACATTTACTAACTCAAAATTACATAATAATAATGTAGAGTATACACAGTTATTACTTACTAACTTCCAATTAACCAAAATAATAATTACACATAGTAATTATTCATTCACTTGTACAAATATGTGTGGATTTAGTAACCCTAATTCCCCTAACAGTCATAGGCTTGCAATCTTTACGATACTCTTTGGTAGTTCGTAGGCATAATTTGGAGGTAATGCAACATTGTTTTACTTGCGTAAGACCTTCTAGCCTACAAAGATCACTATCTTTTCTCCCCGCCATATGAGATACTTCAATCTCAATTGTGAAAAATTCCAACTCCAAAGTTGTCATATGATGTTAGCAATCAAGTACCATGGACCTTTCTAAAGTTTAAATTAACAATTAGCTTACAGACAAATATGTATAAACACAAACATATTTGCACTTGAAGCAACACGTCGTAAAAGAATAACATCATGTAATGTGTAGCTCATATTACGATATCCTCTTTCCATAATCCTTATGTGTAAATGGGGACAATTTCAATCTTGATGGAAATCTTGAAACGGGGTGTCACACCAAAAATATGTATCTTTAAATTTTCCACCTCAACCTCTCCCTCTTAACCAGAAAAAATGGTTCTTCCTCTAGTTTGTTGTCCTCAGCACATTATTTGTGCCCTATTCTTGTCTCCATGTGTCGTTATTTCTTTACCATCATGGGCCCTCCCCCTTTTCCTTTGCAACATTCAAGGCTACACATCACATTCTCCTCTACTCTCAACACATATTGTTATGTGTCTTTTATCATCTATATTTTCACTATGTTGATATGATATCTAGATCACCCACCATAGTATATTGATATACCTACGCTAGACTTAGAGATGATCCATTTGTAATTATGACCATCTTGAAAGTTGTAATCTTATAAAACTCCTAGTAGTTGTAGTCTTTCAAGCTTAGCTCAGTTTTGCCACATTAGATGTTATGTCATACCTCTCTCGAAAAATCCAATACGATCACTAATGAAAAAACTGTTCCATTTGGAGATTCTGCAACCATTTGTCTCCCAATGGTTGTTCTTGTCTTATATCCTTTATATTGCACTCCAATTAGAACTTTTTTCCACCAGGAGTGTCACATGCCCATGTCATACTTGGTCATGTTTGATCTCTTGCCAAATGTGTTCATCCAATTGAATCTCATCAATATTTTAGTTGATAATATTCTATCTATGTTCATGAGCCATAGTCAATCAACTCTCATGTGCATTCGAAGGGATCCACAAACTATGGCCATGAGTGTACTTATGTGGAGGATCAATGTTATCAACTAGTTGAAGCATAAGATTGGACCCACTCAAGAAAGAGTTGTGAGAAATCTAAATACATATGATGTAAAACTAGTAAGCAGATGTGGATAACAACCATTACACAGTTCACACACGCAAGATTAGCGTAATAGTGCCACTCTTTATGTCAATTAATAGAATAGGGTGGAGTACTATATACAAAGGAGATGGTATACCTATAGACCTGAAGAAGAGTAAGTCATTTGCGTGTTAGAAAGGGAATGCATCCTATTTTAGTTTACCTAAACTGGGAGTGACCAAAAAGTTCAAGGAGAGTTTATGTTTTCTATGATGGGAAAGGGGGATGACACATCACAACTTATTTTTATAAAATGGAGAAGAACATTTAAATGTTAACTTGCAGTAGTAACCGGATCTATAAATAGAATATGTTTAAGTTGTATTTCTCTAATTTTATGTAAGTTTGAGTTAATTAGTTAGATTAAATTGAATTTATATATTTTTTCAAGCATTAGTTTAGTTTTCATTTTCAGCAAGTAGATTAGATTATATTTCTTGCTTTCAAATTATAAAAGAAATTTCAGTCAAAAAATATTTAGGTTCCTTTTGTAGGAATTCTTTGGTTAGTAGCCCTGGATTGATAAATTATTAAATTAAATGAAGATAATTATAATGACCCTTGACATTTTTGGCATCGTTGTCAGGGACCATGGTATTATTAGGACTTTTATCTCGAAACTAGTTTTTTGAAGATATAAAGTCTCCTTTTAATAAAATTATTTGGTGATAAAAAAATATCATCATATACATAAATAGTCTGTATGAGATCTATCACGATTCACATTTTTAATCTAGAGACAAAAAAACTAATAGTTCTTTACAAGTAGTTTCAAAATCAAGTTTTTGTTAAAATAGGAATAATTTTAGGGAATGTTAAATGAACCTTATTTACCAAACCTCTTGTTGATTTTTAAAAAATAACTCATGGAAGTGGTCCATAAATGTAAAATATTAAAAAAAAAATTGTGTTAAAAAGCCCAAAATATTTTTTATTGCCAAATTTGATTTAAAATAGTCTATTTTCTTGAAAATTCGAAGGGTAATTTAATAGAAATTTAATAATTGTTCATATGGAAGATATCCATCTATGTCTTGATTCATATTCATGTGGAATCAAGTCATTCTAATATCAAAAGAAAATTTATGCCCAAAATGGTGATTGTTGGTGTAGTAGAAAAAACTGTAAATATAATTTTAAAATTGACTGTCTTTCAATATATTTGACATAGTAAATGAAATATTTGAAAAAAAATGTTTATATAGGATATATCCCTCTTATTCTAGATTCATATCCAAGTAGAACTAGATCATTTTGATATCAAATGAAAAGGTTATGTCTAAAATAGTAATGACTGGTATAGATAAAAATTATTTAAAAACTAAATTTCTTTTATTGGATTTGACATAGTAAATGAAATATTTTTTAAAAATTGTTTATATTTGAGATATTCCTCTAAGTCTAGATTCATATCCAAGTGGAATCAGTTCATTTTAGTATTAAATGAAAACGCTATGTCGAAATTAATGACTATGGAAATATTAAATGCATAGGGGGTTGAATTCTATCTTGGGTTCTTGATATTATATAAAGAATCGTTGGTTTCACTAATAATGACTTAAGACTCATATTATTAATAATAAGGATCCCTACCTACGTAATTCATTCGTAAGATGTTCAAAAATTTGAGTAAGTCAACATAAGTCACCAATTTTATTGGTTCTCATCAAGGTCTTTCATGCATAGACTAAATTTTGGCCTTCTTTTCTTGACTTTATTTTTTGGTATCATTTAATGTATAATGCAACTCCTGCAGCTGATACTAGCATACCTATCTTATATAAATATATGTAAAATATGTCGAGAGGTATAGATGCTTATACCTCTTAGTATATTTTACCATTTATATAAGCATGAATCAAAATATGTATAAGATCTACTTTTTTTCATGCCAATTTCACGAGTCTCCATGGTGATTATTATTATTTTATTTCTACTAACAATTGTACTAATGGGGCCAATGGTAATGATAATAGGGTGAGACAAGAAGTCAGATTAAATTATGGAAGAAGAAAATGACATGTAAAGTAGTTTTTGAAGAGATAATACAACATAGGATGTCATATTCAACTTAAAACAACAAAAGGAAAAAACAATTAACGAGTCAGTTCTCTTACATATTCAGTATCCAGTGAAATTTTTTCCTTTGAAAGCAATCCAATAATACTTAAGAAAACCATATAGATGTTATATACTTGCAAAATAACAAATAAGTGACTTAACAAAAGTGGATTTAATTATAGTATTAATAACATTAATCATACAAATTGATCTTATTTGTCACAATTCAATAAAATATTCTAGTAGAGAGTAATGAAATTGTTAAATAAAATGGTATAGGAAAGATAAAGGTCTTGAGATTTATATATATGGGTGTTTTTTAAAAACAAGCACAAATTAAATCCCACAAAAAAAAATGCATCAATAATAATTACAAGTCTCAACAATATATTTATTTAGAAAATCTTTGTTAGCTATGCATATCCATATAGTCAATACTTTCCTCATGCATTAATAACGTAGTATGACATTGCAATTGCAATTATTTTTGGATCATGGTACTCAAATACATAATAAGAATTATGAAAATATGAAATGCCATCAATACATCTATTTTTATGATAATACTCAATTTACTATAATTCAAAATGAAAGAAAAAGTGTTAAAAGCTTTAGAGAACACCTATTCCAATTGGGTATGTTGCTAAACTATATTCAATGTCAACTGTTGAGGGTGCGATAACACCCCCACCTCCAACTCATTGGCATTGCATATGTGCGACCATTGTTTCATTGCAACAAAAATGATATTTTGTCATTTCTATCTTTAATAGACGCAATGCAATGGAAATGCTAATAAAAAATAACAAGAAAATTATTTCAATAAAAAATGTAGTTTGTTTCTTTAAGTTGTATTTCTATTCTTAATTATTTTTACCCTAGTTCTTACAAATCATGATACTATAAGAAGGAAATGTTTCATTAATTTTATTTAAATACCAAATTAAAAAAGAATTTTTTAAATTTACTCTCACAATTTAAATAAAAAATAAAGAGAATATAGTGGATTTTCCTACATGTGGTAATCTCCCACCCTGATTTTGTAAGAAGTATAAACTAGTTTTTTGAAAAATACTTGAACTATTTTTTGGATGGATAGACAACTTTGGCTCTGCTAGGGTGTTTTCGCATGCTGATAGTACATCTCACACCATTCCATACCCCGCTTGAGATTTTAGGTCACATCCTTGGGTAATCAACCCACCCTTTTTGGGTGGTGGCCCTTTTATATAATGGCCTCTCAACCATCCGTAACAACTAGTGTTGTTAAAGGTGGTGATAATGGCTCCAAAGCATGTAAGGAAATTTTTCTTGAATGTTTACAATGAGGTAATGAATCTGAATCCCCTCAGGTGATGTTTTTATAGCTATCGAATTTATTGATCATATGGTCAAGTATTATAGTAACAATTGTCTAATAGCTTACTTTTGTGGTTGTATCCCCTCAGAATCCTTCCTTCAAGGATGGATTAAGAACCACTAATAGTCTAGCGGTATCTAGGTCATTGGTATTTGCAACCTCAATAAAGGATTTTACTTGTTTTCTTTCCATGAACCTTCTCAAGTCTAAACTTTGTTTTCGCACAGCTACATGTTGGTATCTAGGTAACAACTTGCTTGTGATTTTACATTAGACACCTTATTTTAACCCCTTCATTCAGGTGTCACTTAGGATACTTGTCTGGGTGGAGGTGCCTGGTCAATCAGAAGGGTCGGCTCTGTCCTGCGAGCTCACATTCAAATCCAACAATCAAGGGGTAGGCGGGCTCTACAATGGAGGAGCAAGGTCAGTGAAGGATCAAACAATCTCAAAGGAGGCCAGAGGCTCACAGGAGGAAAATGGGGAAAGGATCGAAGTTTTTGGACGTAGCCACATACGAGTCAACTAGGGCCAAACAACAGACTCGCAAAGGTGCCATGTGTCAGCTTAAGTGCAATTCCAAAAGGACACATCAAAAAGGGAGAAAATGTGCCTCCACATGTCCAAATGCCACAACTTCAGAGGTTGAGAGCCAAGGGACAGTCCCTAAATGAGCGCGAAGATTCCACGTGTCCCAGGTCTAAAGGGGCAGTGTTCACTTGAGGCCCTTAAATCAGCTAAGTATGGAAGAGATGGTGGAATATTCCACATGCCTCATCAGTGCAACTCCAAAGGTCAAGAATCCAAAAGGAGATCCCTAAACATGAGCGAAGGCCCTCCACATGTCAAAAGTCTAACCAAAAGGGAGCAACGAAGATGCCAGCCAAATCGGTAAGTATGGTAAATCTAAACAGAGCCAAGCTAGCGGAAGATGCCATGTGTCTCTTCCATTTAACTTCAAAGGTGCATCCCAAAGAGCAGGTTCCCAAATGAGCAGGCTTCACACATGGTCCCAAGTCAAAAATGGGGGAAAAGCATGGCCATTGAATTGGCTAAGGATAGAAGAGACAGTGGAGGCCTCCACATGTCCTTCAGCACATCTTCAAAGGTCAGACCCAAAGGCAATTCCAATCAAATGCAGTTGAGCCTCCCACATGTCCAAAATATGGCCCTACCAAACAAAAGGGACTTAGCCAAAACACAAAGAAACTGAGCAAATCCGTTGAAGGATCCATGTGTCTCTTTGGTGTAACTTCAAAAGAAAAATCCAATTGTGGTCCCAAATGCGCACCAGCTCTACACGTGGCCATGTTTCAAGTCAAAGTGGGAAGGCAGGTCGTTGGAGGCAGTTTGAATTTTTTAGCTTTTATTTCAAAAAGGCGTAAAGTATAAAAGTAAGGCCGATGCCCAGAGAAGCCACGTGTCAGGCCTAAATTACATGTGGGAAGGTGGGCCTTGGAAGGATTTTTTTGCCAAAAGTGGGCCGACTGGCCTTGGGGAAGACTTTTTGCCCAAGTGGAAAATGTGGGCCGGGGCCTGAAATGAATTTTGGGAAATGTAAAGTTGTGGGGCTGAAGGGAGCCTTTTGGATTTTTTCCACCATAAAGCACAAGTTTGCAAGTGCGGGCCCGTGGGCCCAAGGACTTTTTCCAAATGGAAAATGTGAATTGCGGGCTTGCGAGGGCTTTTGGGAAAAAGTGAATTGTGGGGCTATGGGGCTTGTGGGATTTTTTGCACTTTTGTAATTTTTGTGCAAAAGGCACAAAGTGAATTTCAGGCCCACGGATCCATTTTGCAAAACTGGTTTTTTTCCATTTTTGTATGGATTCGATTCAAATATTCAAATGGGCATATCTTTCGATCCAGTGCTCAAAATTCAACAAATTTGGTACCATTGGAAAGGTCTCGACCTCCTCTACACCATGGAAGCCTAAAAATTTAATTTTGACAAGGTTAGGTGGGTGAAAAATAGGAAAACATCTTTCATGCCATTAATGTATGATCTGATTGCTTCAACAACCAGATCATATTTGATTTGATCCACTTTTCTTCCTTCTTCAACACGCCAAACAGACATGGAGAGGTAGACTTGACAGATTGTAGGTAGATTTGTAGGGGCATTGATGGCTGGTAGCTGAGCTTCCAAATCAGATTTCCCACCTCTTTTCTTCTCCTCTCTTCACTTCATCTATAAAGGTAAGAGCTTGGCTCATTGTAAAGGGTTGGACATTTTGGTTTTGCACCCTCCCTTCTTCTCTGTCTGCAGGTGAATTCATGGAGTTCGAACCCTTCTATTAAGACTGTAATGCAATTTTTTTTCCTCTTGGCCATTGTAATGTTCTGTATCAATTTTGAAGCAATAATATATGTCTGTGGATGATTTCAACCCTCTCTTGTGTTTATTTCCTTTATCTGATATGTCATTGCAATATTGGTTATCTGTGCATGGTGGTTGTATTACATTTTAATGGTCTGTGTTTGATAGCAAAGTCAGTGTTCAACATTCCTTTGGTGCATCACCTCTGTTAGTTTAGGTTTAATTTCTTGCATCTTCTTAACCCTGTCTCCTTGGCAAGTTAGAATAGATTTTAGAATTTAGAATAGATCCTCTACAAATTTTATCTGGAGAGCTGCACCTGAACAGAGGAATAGGAACTGGCCTTCATCTAGAGAGCTCTCTCAATTTCAAAGTCCCACACTTTGAGAGATGTTCCATGTTATGCAATCACACTGAGAGTCTCAACCCATCAAGTTGCAGACATTCAGGGGTGTTGTGATTTTGCACTAACAGTTTTGGCACACCCGTGGGACAGGTCTGAAGCACCTTACCACTTCATTTCATCAGGTTGATGTGTTCTTGGTGAGATTCAGCCTTTTGAGGCACATGCAAAGCACATCTGGTGACTCCATCTGGTCAACAACCCATTCTCTGAGTTGCAGACCTTTTCCATCCATTTCCACCCATCTTCATTCATCTTTCTTTCCACATCTTTCATTTTCTCCATCCCATGAAGTTGTGCAATCATGACTTCATTTCCATCTTGGAATTCACACTTGCAGTAGCAGTGCAATCCACCTCCAATGTATTTCTCAACTCCTCCAGATCAACATTATGATCAGATCCAGAACCATTATGCTTACCCATATGAGCAGATTCAAAACAGTTTGGCCATGGAGCTTATCAAGAACAAGGGGATGGATATACAATGGTAACAGTTACACCTGAGATGCTGATTTGTACAGGAGATTCAAAAATGGAGGCACACATGGTGCAATCAAGGGCACATCTCAGATGAAAGCATTCAGAATTGGCTATAGGGCACCTTGTCCATGGGCCGGCCCTATGCCAAGACATTACAACCCTCAGGAGAAGATTGACTTCATGGTTGAAATGTTGCCTCACCTTGCACAGTGGATTGAGGATATTGAGGCATATGAGAAAAGTGTGAGACAACCTTGTCAATGGGTAAGTCAGTCACCAGCTCCTTGTCCTTCATTTTCTCTTTCTCAAACTCTATCATTTCAGCATGGTCAAGAGTCAAGCCCCTCACTTGCTGCCCCAAGTGTTGATTTCCCTTCTCCATCTCCTAGTCTTCCATCTCATCTCAATTCTTCTACCCTTTTCCCTCCCAAGCAGTCATTCCCTCCAAACAAACAAGAAGTTCCACTTCCCTCTCCACCACAAACAATAGAAAAACTGGTTGAATCCCAACCTACCACTCCTCCTGCTTTCCCAAGTCCATGTTGGGAAGAGACTCAAGAATCCAGTCAAGGAGAACAACAAGAAAAGAGGAACCCAACAGAGAAGAAATGATAGAAAATATGAAGAGTTGGGCTACCAGATTTGGGTTTACAAAGATCCCCTTGATGGTTAAGCCAACAGAGGAGGTCAAGGTTGAAGAGCCAGTGGTGGCTAAGGCTGAGTTTGCAGCAGAAGAAGAACAAGAACAAGAAGGAAGAAGATCAACAATCTATTTGCTCTCTTGAATGTAGTGTCCATAATGACACTTTATCTGAAGAGAATGTTGATCTAATCCAAGTTGCACAACCAGTTAAGAAGAGGAAGAACAACCAGCTCCAAGTCCCATTGAAGAGGAGCAACTGGAAGAGATCAAATCAGAGTTGAAGCCACTTGATGAAGGAAGCATTATTGAAGATTTTTTACTTGCATTTGAAGGGCCTGATTTGATTGATGAATCCATGAAGGAAGAAGAACAATCAGCTCCAAGTCCAGTTGAAGAGGAGCATATGGAGGTGACCAAGACAGATTCAGAGGCACTGAATCATGAGCCAGTTGCACAAGAGATTACAGACCCCTCTCCCATTCAACCTCTCCAAAATTCTGATTTTTTGGAAGAGTTTGAACTCACTAGCTTCATGTTTGAAGATGAAGCTTCATATGGTGAAAATAATGAAGATTTTAAGATCACCATGCAAGAGGGAGAGACCTTGCTACAACAGGAACAATGAAGAGTTTGATTTCCTATCAGACTTAAAAGAATGTTTTGATAAGGAGGAGCCAGTTAAAATTGCAATCTTTTCTCCCCCATCATTCATCCTTCAACCACAAGAACCTGCTGCCATGGAAGAGAACGTGCAAGCACAACCTGCAGTTTGCAACATGCCTCTTGAATCAAAGTTGGAAGATTTTGATCTTCCAAAAGCCACACCTGCTGTAGAGGAAGGGAAAGAGTATGAGGCTATCATCCCTCTCACATCATCCATCCAGGAAGATCTGCAAGAAGACTCCATTTTTGGAGTTAAATATCAGAGCAGTGGGAAAATTCAAAGGACCAGACCTTGCCCAATCAGATACTTGGCTTCATTGGAGCCAAGGGAGAAGCCACAACCAGTCATGCTTGCTTCTAAGCATGAGGATGAGCCTCAAAATACCAAGGATCAGCTGCAATGCCTCTTCAATCCAAATACAGAGCAACTAAAAGAGGTATTTGTCTTGTTTCCAGTTGACACCTTGATGATTTGGGTGGAGGATTGGCCTATTGTCAGTTTTTCACTCATACCAATAGCCAGATTCAGTGCCAAATCATCTTCATGGCTGCAAATTGTAAGAAAGGGAAGCTACTTTGCATTGCCAGTATCAGGTTTTGTTTGAAATTTCTTGTCTCTTTCATTAGTGTAGGGTAGCAGTAGGTTTTTGCACATTCCTCTAAGTGTATGATATGCACATTGTCTTGTTATAGTTTAGGTTTCAATTTCCCTAAGTGTTTGGCACATGATTATTAGTCTGGTGTATGTTGTATCATTGTGGAAGTTCACTTGTGGCCACTCCAGTCCATTTCTGAGAGCAGGTGAAAGCCCCAGGTAATACAATTTTCTACTCTCAGAGATCATTTTCAAGATTTTCTTGATGAAAATTGAGAGTGCAGACAACGGGGCAAGCTCAGGGTCATAGGTCTTGCAAGCAGATAAGAGGCTCATGGTTTCAGGGAAAGATCAGTATCAGGCTATCATTCATGACTCCATGCCCAATGGATACTTCAACAAGGCTACTGGTCTCTTCATTTAGTAGCTAGATGTCCCCATGAGTCACCAAACTGTTATCCCAATTTTTCCCCCCTGGAAAATTTGATCAAACATGACCCCACATAGAATAAAATTTAAGGGTCAGATCTATCCTGCGAGCTCACATTCAAATCCAATAATCAAGGGGTAGGCGGGCTCTACAATGGAGGAGCAGGGTCGAAAGGAGGCCAAACAACGTCAAAGGAGGCTAGAGGCTCACAGGAGAAGAAAATTGGAAAGGGCTCGAAGTTTTTGGACTTAGCATATACGATTCATACGAGTCAACTCGGGCCTAAACAACTCGAGACTCACTAGAAGGTGCCATGTGTCAGCTTGGTGCAATTCCAAAAGGCACATTCAAAAAGGAAGGGTGGTCCAAATGTGCACCAAATGTGTCTAGCCTCCACGTGTCCAATCAGTGCAACTTCAAGGTGAGATGTGTCCCAAGGGACCTAAGGTCCCCAAATGAGCACAAAGCTTGTCTACATGTGTCCTTCAATGGTCTAAAGGGAGGTCCAAATCAGGAGTGGAAAGACTGAATCCAGTCAAAAAGGGGACAGAGCCCGTTTAATCGGATAAGTATGGAAGAGTGGTGGATGGCAAAAGCCACCACGTGTCTCATCGGCACAACTTCAAAGGTTGAATCCAAAATGGAGTCCCTAAACAAGCGCAGCCCTCCACGTGTCCAAAAAGGGCAGTCAAAGTTGACCAGTTGAAATCAGCTAAGTATAAGAGCCAGTGGAAGATGCCCACATGTCTCTTCGGTGCAACTTCAAAGGTAAATCCCAAAGCGGTTCCCAAATGAGCGTGGGCTTCCATGTGTCCCAGAGTCTGAAAAGGGACAAAGCAAGCCCAAATCAATTAAGTATAAAGAGAGACAGCGGAGGTCTCCACATGTCCAATCGACACAACTTCAAAGGTCAAATCCAAGGTAGTCCCAAATGTGCAGCTGAGCCTCCACGTGTCCCAAAAGTCAGAAATATGGCCCCACAAACAAAAGGGACTTAAATTGACACAAAGAAATAGAAGCAAATCCATGGAAGCCTCCACGTGTCTCTTCGGTGCAACTTCAAAAGAAAAATCCAAAAGGTCCCCAAATGACCCCACCAAAAGGGACACATGGCCATGTCTCAAGTCAAAGCAGGAAGGTGGGTCACCAAGGTAGTTTGAATTTTTTGGCTTTTGTTTCAAAAAGGTGTAAAGTATAAAAGTAAGCTGCACCTCTGCCAATGCCCAGAGAAGCCACGTGTCAGGCCTAAATTACATGTGGAAGGTGGGGATTTTTTGCCAAAAGTGGGCACTAGGGAAGATGTTTTAAGTCAAAGTGGAAGGTGCGGGCCGGAGGCCCGTTTGAGATTTTTTGGCTTTTGGAAAATGTAAAGTATAAAAGTAAGGCACGCGGGAGAAAACCCACATTTGCATTTTTTGGGAAGGCTTTCCTAAAAGGATTTTTGCAAGTGCAGGCCCGCTGGGCCTGAGGAAGACTTTTCACCAAATGGAAAATGAGAAGCTTGACAGGAGGATGAATTTTGGGAAAAAGTAAATTTTGGGCTTACGGGGGCTGCGGGGATTTTTTGCACTTTTGTAATTTTTGTGCAAAAGGCACAAAGTGAATTTTGGGCCCGCGGACCCATTTTGCAAAACTAGTTTTTTGCCATTTTTGTACGGATTCAATTCAAGTATTCAAATGGGCATATCTTTCGATCCAGTGCTCAAAATTCAACAAATTTGGTACCATTGGAAAGGTCTCGACCTCCTCTATGCCATGGAATCCTGAAACTTTAATTTTGACAAGGTTAGGTGGGTGAAAAAATAGGAAAACATCTTTCATGCCATTAATGTATGATCTGATTGCTTCAACAACCAGATCAGATTTGATTTGATCCACCATTCTTCCTTCTTCAACATGCCAAACAGACATAGAGAGGTAGACTTGACAGATTGTAGGGTGGATTTGTAGGGGCATTGATGGCTGGTAGCTGAGATTTCAAATCAGGTTTCTTGCCTCTTTTCTTCTCCTCTATTCACTTCATCTATAAAGGTAAGAGCTTGGCTCATTGTAAAGGGTTGGAAATTTTTGTTTTGCACCCTCCCTTCTTCTCTAGTCTGCAGATGAATTCATGGAGTTTCAAACCTTCTATTAAAACTGTAATGCAAGTGTTTTTTTCCTCTTGGCCATTGTAATGTTCTGTATCAATTTGTGAAGCAATAATACATGTCTGTGGATGATTTCAACCCTCTCTTGTGTTCATTTCCTTTATTTGATCTTTCATTGCAATATTGGTTATCTGTGCATGGTGGTTGTATTACATTTTAATGGTCTGTGTTTGATAGCAAATGCAGTGTTCAACATTCCTTTGGTGCATCACCTCTGTTAGTTTAGGTTTAATTTCTTGCATCTTCTTAACCCTGTCTCCTTGGCAAGTTAGAATAGATTTTAGAATAGATCCTCTACAAATTTTTATGTGTGCACCTGAACAGAGGAATAGGAACCGACCTTCATCCGGAGAGCTCTCTCGATTTCAAAATTCCCACACTTTGAGAGACACTCCATGTTATGCAATCACACTGAGGTCTCAACCCATCAAGTTGCAGACATTCAGGGGTGCTATGATTTAATTTAGTTTGCTTGATATCCATGGATGGTTTCCAGAACGACCAGAGGGAGCTTACTATGACTGATTTTTCATGAATTTTCTTTTATGGAATGTGTGAGGCCTCATGGAATCTTCAAGAAAATACTCTGTGAATAAGTTGTCACATTTTGGTAACATTGATGTTGTTTATTTACAACAAGTTAAGATTACTTGTTTTATGCTTCAAACCACTCCTTGAATGTGTATTAATCCTAATTATAGGACATGTTTATTCTTTGCTTATCATCCCAAGGAATAGGTGGTGTTGTGTATCTTTTAATGTCTCTTAATTAACATATTTTTTGGTCTGATGTGCTTCCATGAGGCATAGTCCTCAAATCATGTCGTGTGAAGATTATTTTGGAAATTAATGGCTATTATTTTGGCATTCTCAAAATTTATGCTTCTAATGATGGCACATAAAGGATGGTGTTATGGTGATGGTTCGGAGATAACTTACCTTTTTCCCATTGGTTAGTTTGTAGAGACTTTAATATGGTTGAGAACATCCTTGAGGATAAATTTGGGTCTCTTCCCATGAGGTGGTGCATGGGATAATGTGAGGCATGGTTTTACTTTAAACTTTTTCAGGGCCTTTATGATCCACTTTTTAGATGGAGGAATGATTTATCTCAAAATTGGTTTACTTGGTCCAACATTCAAGTAGGTACTGATAGGATCATTAAAATGATTGATCATGTCATGATCTCTTAGCAACATGCTTTTTATTTGGATAGTAACGGTCATTCCTTGATCACTATCTAGTCAGGCATTCTATTATCAGACCATAGCCCCATTTCTTTCAAATTACAATGGAGTGGGATTACTTTTAAGGTTCTTAACAATCAATTTTATTGTAATGTCTCCTTTCTGAGTCATGTTGGTGTCATCTCTCTCATTTCCAAAGTTTGGAATATAGTGCCACGTCTACCCTATGTTGCTAATTGGGTTGATTGAAATGTCACCATTAAGTATACTACCAAGTTTCTACACCATTTTGGCAAATAGGTTGCTTGGGTTCGAAATAGGGCGGATTCCCCATTGCTTTAAGAGTTTAAGAGAAATTATAATTTTCTTGAAGCTCAACCTTTGAACATCCCTACCCAGCTTCGAGAAGAAAAATTCCATCACCACCTTAAGGTTATTAACAATGAAAAGGCAAAAGGTGCTCAGATATGTGCTAGGATTCACTTGATTAAGGTGGGAGACAAAAATTTCAAAATATTCTTCAAATCCCTTTATGATAAGTTCACCAAAGAGTAAATCAAAGTTGTTTAGGGATCTCAATGATCGTGTCAGAAGCCTCCTAGATATTGTTAATACCTTTGTGTGGATTATTATACCCTGATTTTTTAGGCTCAGTAAAAATATAAGAAAATTCAAGTTACTCTACAAAAAAATGTGGACAGTGCTATCCTTACAAGTTGTCTTCTAGAGGAAAGAAAATTCACAGTGACGCATCCTCTTTCTTTGGATGAGCTCTACAATTCCCTCCTTAGTCTTACATAATGATAAATATTCAGGAATTGATGGTTTTAAATGAACCCATTTCTATAAGGAAATTTGGTCATTATGGTTTGAAATGACCTTCTTTGGATGTATACAAAGAGGCTTTACAAAATCACTGGCTCTTGACAATATTATTAATCAGGGAAATGTATACAGTTTATTCCTTAAATGTGATTAATCTTGAGCTCATCACTAGTTGGTGGCCTATTACCACTCCTTAATTTTTCTTACAATATTTTGGCTCAAATATCTTGCTCTGCGTATTGTTAACCTTCTTCCAAAGGTTTGTTTTCTTACAAGTAGTTACTAGTTTTGTTAAGGGTAGATACATTCTTGATTCACCTTACTGGCATATGAGAAGGTATGGAGTGGGCCAAAATTTCCCTGTAGTGGGCTTTTATCTTAAAATTGATTTTCTCTAAAAATATCATTGTGGTTAGATCACCAATGGCCCTTCATTATTGGTATGCTTTAAGCCCTTAGGTTTGGAACTTTATTTTTTAATGTTGTTCACACTGATTGTTTGCTAATGCTTCTGTCTTCTTGCCTCACTTTAAATGTTGCCATCAAAATTAATCTATCGACCTATTTAGATCTATTACTGAAAGGGTTCCCTCTTTCTCCTGCTCTTTTTGTTTTTGTAGTTGATGCCTTTGGCTATCTTTTTTCCGAACGGGAAGAGTAAAAAGGTACATTCAGGGAATTCTACTCCCTGATCATGATTCTCATCTTGTCAATGGGCATGTAGTAGATGAATATTTCCTCACTTTAGTCGAGAATGAATATAACATTAAATAATATTTCTCGTGTTTAGATACCTTCTGTCAAGCTTCTGGATTTAATGTTCAATTACCTACGTCTATTAGTTTTAGAAAAAGTTCTTGTTGTATGCCTGATTGGATGGAAGATTACCCTTGGCGATGGATCAAACGTGGGGAAAGATTATAATTCCTTGGCTAGCATTCCCTTTACCTTCGATGGTGATTCTTTCACTCTATAGAAATTTTTCATTAATCGGGTGGAATAAACAGTTTAGCATTGGGTCTCTAAGCCTCTCTCTTTGGTGTCAAGTTTTAATTGTGTACTAAAATTTTGTCCACTACCTAGGTTTATTATGTTTCTTGTTGGTTCCCTTCATGGGCTTCCTTTAAAAAGATGGCTAAATTTTTGCGGGATTATCTTTGGTCTAAGAAAAAACATGGTGAATTTCATTGAGGGTAAGTGCACTAAAATGGGGGGGCAAAAATAGGACAAAAACGTAAAATTAGCTAAAATGTGTATGCGTTATGTTTGATCAGGTTTCGTAATTACCAATCCTAAACCACGTACTTGTATACACATTAAAACACATACGCATTTCAGTTTTGCAAAACGTGTTACGAAACATGTACGCGTTTCTAGTTTTATGAATTTTAGAAGGGGGAATATTTACTAAAATAAGTATTAAGGATAAGATTTCTTTCTTTTATTATTTCTTTATAAGAAATAATAAAAGTATAAATGACATAATAAAATAAGGAAATCATTCTACTTTAAATTTATTTTAGTAAATATAAAATGAAATTAGGGTCACTGTACGTACCCAAAATTGTAAGGTACTGTACTGCGGAACAACGTAGCAAGTGCCCTAATGATGATATAGGTCTCTTCGCAAGGTGTTCGGGATCCAGAAAAGCTCTCCCTAGAGTATGCGTTAACATCCCGCATACCCTGCCTAGTCCCCGCGTGCTTGGTTTTCCCCTTTTCTCCCTCTTTTCTTGGCCTCATTGAGTCTTCAGTGACGAAACCGCCGCCCTGAACAGGGCGGTGGTCCTGTAACTTGCCACCCTGAGCAGGGTGGCGGTCCTTTACACATTTTCCAGAACGCTCTTTTGACGTAACTCGCGTGAAATATCACGTTTCACTAGCTTTTCTTGCCGACTTAAGCTTGCATTTATGTTTTTGGTCCCCTGGAATAGTGTTTTTTTCTTTGTTTATTGTTTAGGAGTTCAGTTTGATTTTGATTTTGGGTGATTGAATTCCTATAAATGCATGGCTTGTGCTCAAACAAATGGGTCTGCCCCTGAATTTATCTCTCATTTTCCTCACTTGCAATCTAGTTAGATTTGCTTTGGTGGATAAACCAAATCCATAGTTTTCAGTCCAATTTTCTAACTTCTGCTGATGACATGCTTAGAATTTGCATTGACTAGCTGTTGGTAAGCCACATATCCAGGCTTGTGCAAACAGTGTTGCTATTTTAATCTAATCCATTAGAGTAGAATAGCTTAGGAAGCCATTAAAGTTGCAGGTTTTTCTCTTCAATACAGGATAGTTTCAGGTTCTGGACACATTTTGTTGCACGACTTCGCAATAAATCCCGCTAGGAATTGCATAAGCCAGGCTCTGTACTCTTGCGCTATCCCTCTCCTATCCACGTTCTATTCTGTCTGCATTCTGAAGGTTGTCCCTTATTCCAACACCTATTCCTGTTGATGCAAGCATTACACACTTTTCTGGATCTACGTGAACACAAAGAACGAAGAGATCATACTGAGGGGACAAGATCACACACATCATCGGATTCGCCATTGTTCTGCGAAATCCAGGTTCTAGCTTTCAAAGTTCTAGTTAGAATCGTATCAAACAAGAGTAGTTAATCGCTTTATTTCAGTTAATTTTATTCTCGATATTGCCGGGGAGATGTGGGGATTGATAGTTTCTGAGAAACTATGATTCACTCCTCACTTCTGAGGGTAGGATCGAGAATCTCACAAATAGATTAGTTATTTCATTGTTTAGAATAGATATACAAAATTGCACAGACAAATAGCTACACTCGGCTATTTTGTTTGTTTTAAGTTATTAATTTAGTTATCAGTTCTAAATATTTTAAATAGCTACTCTTTTAAATTCATATAAATCATCAGAAAATACAAAAAGAAGTCATATATGCTAGAAATATACTTAGATTTCATTTTATTACAGTTTGTTTATACTATTACACTTGTGTGACAATACGGGTCTGCCCCTGAATTTATCTCTCATTTTCCTCACTTTAGTCTATTAGTTTGCTTTGATTCCATAGTTTAGTCCATTACATGCTTAGTTTGCATTGACTAGCTGTTGGTAAGCCACATATCCAACTTGTGCAAACAGTGTTGCTGTTTTATCCAATCCATTGGAGTAGAATAGCTTAGGAAGCCATTAAAGTTGCAGGTTTTGCTCTTCATACAGGATAGTTTCAGGTTCTGGTCACTTCATGTTGCATGATTCGCAGTAAAATCCCGCTAGGAATAGCATAAGCCAAGCTCTGTACTCTTGCGCTATCCCTCTCCTATCTCGCATTTTCGGTCTGCATTCTGAAGTTGTCCCTTGTCCCAACACCTACTCCTGTTGATGCTAGCATTACACGCTTTTCTGGATCCACGTGAACACGAAAGAACGAGGAGATCATACTGAGGGGACAAGATCACACACACCATCGGATTCGCCACTGTTCTACGGAATCCAGGTTTTAAATTTCAAAGTTCTAGTCAGAATCATATCAAATAGAGTAGTTAATCACTTTATTTCAATAAATTCTGTTCTCGATATTGCCAGGGAAGCTGTGAGGATTGATAGTTTCTGAGAAACTATGATTCACTCCTCACTTCTGAGGTAGGATCGAGAATCTTGCAGATAGATTAGACAAGCTATTTTATTTATTTAGAATAATTCTACAAATCGCACAGGCAAAATAACTACACTCGGTTATCTTTTCTGTTTTAAAATATTGTTTAGTTATTATTTCTAGATACGTTTAAAATAGTTTGCTTTCCTTAAAATTGTTAAAAGATTTCTTAGAAGAGTAAAAGTTATATATATGTTAGATTTATTTCACGTAGTTAGAATTTGCTTCGTTACAGTTAGATTTGCATTTTACTTTTCGTATGACAATCACGGGACCTCAGGAGCCCAGGGAATATATATTTGAGCCAATCGTGCCTCAACCAAACCTTGTCAACAGCAATAGTTGACATAGACCAAAATCTCAGGATACAAGTATTCCGAACAACCACAGATTTACAACTGATCAGTTCTCAGTTGAGAGGGATTAAACATAGAAGACGACCAAGCACACACGTTTTGGTCAAGTCAGCCAAACTACAGATTACCCTAGGGAAAACATCCACATGACTGTAGAAGGGCTCGAAAGAGAACAAACATTTGGGTGTGATCCTTTAGTTCCACAACCAGACGCAAGAGACACCCTCACAGACATAGATACCAGCTTAAGAATCCAGGTTGCGAGAACGCCTGTGAGGTATTCTGAGAAAATCACACAACTATTGGTTCTAAACATAGAAGCTGAGAAAGCATACGATTACTGGATACTAGGGATTAGAACTTGATTCTACGTATGACCATAACAGGACCGCAACAAACCGAGAGTCTATGGTTGTGATCCACAGATCCCACAGCCCAACGAGTCCACAAGTCAATTAGATATAGACACTAGGCCTACGCACCTTGGTATTCTAGGTCCACTCCACTTCCACCTATCATCATCGAACAATTTTCCTTACTAGATATAGCGGCTAACAAAGCTAGAGAATTCTGGACTAGGCCAGAGAATCGTCCGTAGAGTCAATTATATTCACCATCCACCATATGACCTTATCTGGAGACATACACGAAACTATCCCAGGTCATTTTCCACGTATTCCGCAACCCATAGATCGAATCACGCCAGAGCTCGATATTGATTGGAGCCTTCGAGCAGTCATCCTTGCTGATTGATCTATCACACCAGTCCAAGTTAGAAGGGCCTTCTTTGCCTTAGATTCACAAATTCCATTAGTGCGTGTCGAAGACATTAGACTGCCTAACTAGTTTGTCTGCATCCCACACATATTCCATCCCCACCGGCTGTCTCGGCATGACCTCGGGAGGTCCGGTACATGGAAGAGTTACTTGTAGATTCTCACGCTTGCCTGTCGCTTTTTTCGGCGTACAGTCACTCTGCACCTGATGGAAGTAGTCTTGACAGCTCCAATAGTTATAATCTAGAAGATAGTTTTTCAAAATCCAATATGGTGAGTACTTACTCATTTTTAGGATTTCAGCAAGGACCTAAAGCTTTCAGGGCATATATATTGTAGTCGGTATTTGTTTTGGGAAAACATATAGTCTTTTGTATATTTTTTGACCTTATGGATTGGATTTTGTCCCTACCATCTCTTGAATTTGTGCCAATTTTGAAATTTGGTCCACAATTTACTTTAATGACCACGAATCAACTCTATGATGCTTCTCTACTTCTTACTGAAATGAGATCCTCACTTTGTATATAGAGGATTGTTCCTTGAATGAGATTCCTGTCCTATGAAAAAAATGAGGTGATTTTAATGTTCTTCCTTCTTTAGGTGTGATCACACTACTAGGTGTTGAATGAGTTTTAAGAACAGTACTAAATGAATTGCATCAAGTGAACTGAGATGATTGTCATTCTTGGAAACATGGTGCTCCATATGAAGATCATCCCCTCACCTTTCCTGGCTCTAAAATCATCCTTTCATGGAATCAAATTCATGATGCTCATATACGTATTTTATCATATGTCTCTCATGGAGATAGATGATGCCTTAATACTTCACACATGATGGTCATGGATACCTTGGTGGTATGAATAGCTCATTTTAGCTTGTTCTTTGGAGCTAGATTTGGGTACAATGACATAGTCAGGATATGATGATCATCAATTCACTTTTTGAGCTCCAGATTTCACCTTTGAACATGATGAATCCTTCACAATTCAATTTCTTGACCAATATGAAACCTGGGTGGAAGCATGCTTATGGTACCTGAACATCTTTTTTCTCAAGTTGCTCCTCATGGAAATGGGTTTCCTCCTCTAGATAGGGTATGAATCCTTGAATGAAATTTGAGGATGAGTTACATTTTCTTGACCTCCATACTTCACTAAAACACTACAAATCACATTTTACGATTAATGAAACTATTCTAAAAATCTAATTCTGCTATGCAACTCAAAATTTGGGTCTTATTTCATTTTAAACTAGGAGGGGAAGCTGCAAGTTTTTGAATTACCTAAAAAATATTTGAGACTTAAATAAATTTTGATTATTCCACCTTGTAGATTATTCTAATATATTTATAATGCATATTTTTTTCATCATAACTCTTTATAGAACTCCTGGAATCATCCAAAGAAGTCATCTTTCACCATTTTAGCCCCCTGCACCTGAAAAACTAGGTCTTAAACAGAGTGCTCTTGAATGAGATTTTATTTCCTAAACTTTCCTTAAATTTACTTAGACATATTCAATTATCTCTAAAATCACCCTCATATTATTTATATTTTCTCTAAACACTTCCAGAGGGTGTTCAATTAGCTACAGAATGGCCAAAAATGGTCTTTTTAGGCATTCAAAGAAAGTAGTCTCTCATCAAAAGTAAATGAGTTGATCAATCACCTTAGAAACTATTCCATGAACACTGAAACAAATTGAATGATTTAATTAGAAATTTCCTTTGAGTCAGGTTAAAGGTTTAACTTATGATAGGCTAGCCATAGGAAGGATGCACAGTGACTGAGAAGCCTTGTTTTCAATTAAGGGCTTAGTTGTCATGCTTCTAAAATTTCAATTTTCATGCTAATTATTTTAGCCATTCTGGAGATGATCAAACACCCTCCAGGAGAGTTAAGGAAAGATATAATAATCCATAGGTGATGTCACGGAATATTAGAAGTGTTGGTAGTAATTTATGAAGATTTAGGAAAGGTTTTCTCATTCAAGGATGATTTGTTCAACAATGAGTTTTCAAGGTGCAGGGAACAAACACTCTAATGGTGAAACCTGACTTCTCTGAAAGATTCCAAGAGATATATAAGGAGTTTAAGAGGAAAAAAAAGTCATTGGAAAGATATGTAATAATATACATGTTGGAAACATCTATTTTTCACTAAGGCTTGAAGTTTCCATGAATAATTTTAAAAGAGTGTGGCTTACCCTTTTGGTTCTAGAAAAAAGTGGGCCTAAATTTTTAGGTTCAGGCATAATCAGTGTATTGAAAATTATTCCATTGATATTAGAATCTGTTATTCGATTAATATTATGATATTTCCAATCATGTCAAGAAATCGATTGGAATTTGAGACTTAAGGAGTGATTGATGATATCCATATCCTGACTCCACCATTATCTTCAAACCTTCTTCAGGGAACAAGACCAGGATGAGCTAGTTCAAACTACTAAGGCATCTGAGACCATCATATATGATGGAATGATCAATCCTATAAGGATAATTTTATACACATATTAAAAATTTATTTTCTTTTTTTCCTCTCTACTAAAGGTTTAAAAACCATTCTCGTCATTAAAAATCTCTTTCTACATGGGAACACCAAAAATTCTCATAATACATTTCTAGGACTAAGCCTTATGGTAGAAAAGAGATTCAAAAGAGGGTATCTAGCAGTTTGACCCTTCTTTTGGTAATTGTAGCAAGTAATGTTTCTTGACTGGTCATTTCTACTATCTCTCCATGGATAATCATCCTTGACCGTACTTCTACAATCCTTTTCTCTATGCCCAAAACCAATACAAGTAAAATAATAACCATTGAAATATTTCTCATACCTTGATGCATTGGGCTACCTTAATAGAATTTTTTTTCACATTTCCTTTGAAAATTTATCTTGTTTATATTCTTTGGTAGTTATAACCTTAAATATCCTTGCTTGGAGAAATTTCTTCTTGCAATATCTCTTTTCCCTTGAGGTCTTCCTTGAACCTAGAACTGTCTTCAAAAATTGATTGGTTCTCATAGAAAATGACCTCATCATGGCATAAATGACACATCATTGGAAATATCTCAATTTCAACTAACTCATTCAACTCATTATGACCTTCAAATCATGGTACAACACCCCAAAACTCATGCATCTCTGAAATTCAAACTGGTAATTAGGTCCCAAGAACTAGTCTTGGACTCAAAATGAACTAGCACCTAAAACTTCATTTCTAAGATATTCCACAACCTGGAAAACTTCAAGGGTGTCCCTACAAGTATGATCAAGAACTCAAAACCATAAGTCACATGGAGAAAGCATTACAAGCATGCATGTTCCAACTAGCTTCTTGACAAGCCTAATAGGGATGATTAGGCCATTAGGGATTAAGCAAGAAATCACCTCTTCAGATCAAACCAAGAATTCAAAAACATCATTTTATACCATACCAAGCTATTCATGTCTAAAAAACCCTACTACATCATGCAAAATGACACACACACACTCTCATATCATCATGACTCATTTTGCCACAAGCCCATTAGGATGTAGGGCACATTGAGGACATGTTGCACCTATTTTATCAATAGATCCTTCCTAGATCCTTCATTAGTGCTTGGAAAACATCCCAAGAAATATCCCACACAAGGTATTTCATCATGACACTTATAACACACAACTGTACTAGCAAATCTCTTCAAAATAGATATTTTTCTTCAACTTGCCATAACACCTCGAGCATAAACCACCACCAAAAGGAGATCATAATCTAAAACCTTAAAGCTTCACATTTTCTTCATGCCATTTGGAGACCATACAAATCAGCTTCTTCTCTATCACTTTAAACTAGGGTTCTAGGGAGGGGTTTACATAATCTTGTTCTTAACAATCATTCATAAGTGACAGGGTATCATTTGGCTCATTCCAACTGAAAAACTTTCTTAGTTTCCATGCCTCAACTATGTTGAATGGACTAAAGTCTCCATGTAAATAATTTCACACGTAATTTAGCACTCCAAACATGGCCTTTGAAGATGGGAATGAGCTTCTGAGAGCTCGGTTGACTTAAACTACATCTTACTTTTTCTTCATCCTCATGTCCTAAAAATTGGCAAACAACACTCCAATAAAGTCCTAAATGCTATAAAATTCTCATACATGCTTGGATAATTCTTAACTTACCATGCCATCTCATTTTCCAATGAATTCTTGACTTGTTCTTAAGAACATGCCTCCAAAGGACTAAACATGCACTAAACTCCTGCCAAATTGTCCTTTGACAACTTCTACACATGCCCTGCAACCTAAAAACACATATCACATACTCACATAAGCCTTCTCTGCATCATACTTCATGCTACCATATCACGTGCTATGAGTTAGGTCTAGGACTAGGCCTAGAATGGCTAGTTTCAACCAATGCTTCACACAAATTCATCTTTCCTTCACTGTACTAACACTCTAATAACTTTGACAGACCTTACTGAACATGTTTGACACCTTAGAGACTTTAAAAAACCTTTGGAGCACACCTAAAATCACCTTCATTCTAGACCCATGCACTCAACTATGCATGCAGACTAAGACACCATGACATGACACCAAAAAAACATATCATGACAACAAAATTGGACACTACCAATCAACCTTCAAGCTTGATTATGAATGAAACCTCACACTAACTCCTTTGCCACCTTGACACCCATTTCCATCAATGAAACTTGACATTAATGACAAAAATAAGACAACAGTCCAACAAATCCAAAAGGCCCCAAAACCTAAACAATGACTATATTATTTCCCAAAATAGACATCGATTGTAGAATTTAAATGCTAAAAGCTTTAGGTTGAATGCTGAAATCCTAAAAATTACCTATGTACTGACCAAATTAGATTATAAAAAACTATCTCTTAAACTGTGACTCATGGAGCTGTGAGACTAGTTCCATAAGGTGCAGAGTGACCCTAATTTCTTATATTTACTAAAATAAGTTAAGAAATAAATAAATATATTATTTAACTTATACTTAAACATTTATTTTTGTAACTATAATTGCAAAAACACATATAATGCATATACTATATGGAACATGTATGTGTTATAGTGAATGTGGTCCCTTTATTATGCACCCAAACCAAGATTTAATAGCGATTGGTATTGACTTTCATTTCCCAAACATGCATTCCTTTGACCTGTATTAACACAACAACATGTGTTTTTGACACAATATGCAAAAAATCACCTTTCACCATGATAAATCCTACAAAATGGATTGTTATATTTCTTAAAAATTTACCTACAACATCAAAAAAACTATCCTCTTTCTAAATATGTACTTTTTATATTTTTTCTGACTATTCTAAGGTTTCCATTTATAATTTATTTATTTCAAACTATGTCTTTTATACCTCTATTTTTAGTGATTGTAAACACTTATCTTTTGTCATGTATCTTTTTTTTCACTTCTCCAAATTGAAAAAAATTATACAGTCCCAAACTAGGACTAATTCTATACATATTCAAAAAAATCTAATTTTCAATATTTTTTGAGGTAGTTAGGGGGGGGGGGGGGGTGGCACAGTCGGCTATCCGTTATTTTTTAATTTTCAAAATATTTGTACTTGAAAAATCATAAAAAATAAATACTCACTAAGAAATGTTAAAAAGAATCTATCCCAAACTAGATGCTCTCTACCTATCTTTCTACCAAAGGGTTTTTAAAAAATACTAAATAGTTCTCAAAAAAATGGTGGGGGGCATGACTAACGATTGTCTACTATGTTTTTTTTACAAAAATAGGACTAATTGTCACTTTAGATATTTAACCCACTTACACTCATACCGGGTATTTTTCCCACTTAAAACTTAACCATTTTCAACAAAATTATTAGTTTAGAAAACTAGACTCGAAATGCTACAACTGCATGTACTTATAACATCTTCAAATTTTGACTGTAACTATCTTAAATAACTCATACAAGTTGAAGTTTTTTATTTTTTAGAAAAACTTGTCCACTGAAGACCCCCTTTTGGCCCCCCATTTCAATGAACTTACCCTTAATTTTTTTGGGATGTCTATACCATCCCACACAACTAGGGTGTAATGAGAGTTATAGATGTTTACAGACAATGTATTTATCTTTGTGATAAATGGGTTATCAGATGCATAAATGAAAACCAACTCTAGAAAATCTTGTTATGGAATTGTATATCTTCAGGCTTTCCTTATGGAAAAAATGATGGAAAAAAATTTGGATACATACCTTGATCTTCACCATAGTACTGTTTAAAATTATAGGTATCTTTCTTGTGAAGAGTATATGGAAAGCTTTTGAAGCTGTAAATTCGTTGCTTCATTAGACTGGGTATGGATTTTGCATTGGGATTTCATTAAATTATCAAAACATCAAGTGGTATCCTATCTTTATCAGTGATTATGTCCCCTTAGAAGAAGTTCCTGGTGTTACAGCGTTACATATTACTCACAAAGTCATCAATACCATCCAAGACCTTGTCTCCTAGAGATATTGACTTCTTTGGCACCATTTAAAATATAAATTTAATTTGATCAACTTTGATCTTCCATATGTGCTCAAAATTTAGGAGCCGATGCTTGATGTTATGATTTATAAGCTTGGTTCACAACCTCAATCAACATGGTGGTAGGATTGACGGTGGAACTTGGACATCCCATTTCTCAACTACTAGTCCAACGTGATTTACAATATTCTATCCCCCTTATCTCCTATTATAAACAATATTAATGCCTATTGGAGCCTAAAATCTTCAGTTTCCACTTGGCTTCGAAGGCTTATCAAGGTCTAGAACCCCAAGTTTAAACCAAAGCTTAATTTATTTCTTTGGTGTCTTATTTATCAGGGTCTTCTGTTAGGATAACCGTTAAGTCACATTGGCCTTCCCAATCCTAAATGACCTTTTTGTGATCAACATGAATCTCTCAAACATGTTTTTTGGACTTTTCTACGAGCCCAATCTACTTGGAATTGGATACACTCTCTCTTCTTTCCCTTCCATCCTGAACTGTTTGATTGGAAAGCTTCCCTATTTGGAAAATTTGTTAATCTTCCTACTCATCTTGTCTACATATGGAATTTTTTTGGGCCGTTATTTTCTTTCAATCGTGAAAAGATAGAAATAATGCTATTTTTCAGGAGTATGAGCTTACTTTGGAGCTAATTGTTAGTAACAAATTGGATATTATCTCTTCTTTGACTATGGTGATCTAGGCCTAGGCATAGAAATTGGTGCTAAAATTCAAGCACTTATAAAAACTTCTCGGTCATTGGGGGAGCACTCCTTGCACTATGCTTCAAGCTCCTCCAAAATATGCTCATGCCCTACAACCTACCCCTATACCATGTTATAAAAGTTATTCTCGTAGCTAACATCCTTCTCCTTTTCGTATCCGTCCCACTTTGTCTAATTCTGGACCAGGATAAAGTCTTCCACCTTTTGGTAAGGTTGTTTCTAACTCCTCCAACTAGAACTCTCCTTCAAGTCTTTCATTTTTGGAATTTCTCATGCCTTCATGGCATTTTGAATTTGGACCATGCATTTCTAATCACCCAACTTTTGTAACTATTTAATATAAAGGAAGGTTCCAATAGTAAAAAAAAATTCATAAAGAGATCGTAAAATTGGATATCCACGCAAGAAAGAGTGAAATGAAAGTGGGAGAGAATTTAAGAACCAAAGGGCCTCTTCAATTTTTAATGTATGTGGCCATTACATAAAATTTCACAAAAATTTAAAAGGAAAAATATAATGTAAAACCAAGAATATATTTAATTTTCATTGATCTTACTGTAATAAATGCCACTTCTTACAAATGACACACGTTGATAGATGATTAAAGTGACCTCTACACATGCACCATTTGAATTTCCAAGATATTTAGGTAGGTGGTTGGTGATAGTTCAAGATATCTAATTTTAAAACTTTTGTCACTTCTTCAATAAATTCCATAATATATTCTCACTTCTCCATACATATACAAATAATGAACATCAATAGTTATTTCTCTATGTCTTTTTCCCATCGAATGGAAATATTTTAAAGGTATTAAATTATATTATACCATTAAAGCATTATAAAGGTTGAAATTTTTCAAACTAATAAATAGTTTGAATATTAAACTCAGTAAATATTAATCTAATCTAAGTTTTAGCAATAGTTTAATATTTATATGTATAAAACCTAGAAATGTGGACGTTACTTACGTTCATTTAACAAGGCCACAATAAGTATGTACCCTATAAACATTGTGCACTCCAAAGATGACATATGAGAAGATGATTTAAGGGTAGCTAACATGGAGATGGCTATAATGAATTCAATAATTAATGCACTCATCTAAAGGATAAGGGGAATTAGACCTAGGGTTTTCATTGGAGGACGAGGCACAAAAGTCTTAATGCAAGATTGATGACTTGTAATAAGAACATGGATATAGTCAAATGGAATATGTTATCTTTTCTATAGTTCATAACATGATTCTTTGAAATATTTTCACTATCGTTATCACAAAGTATGGAAATTGGAAAATCAAACTCTACCTCAATGTATTTTAATGTCTACTTCATCTAGAGAAATTGTGTGCAACATGACATTGTTGTAATGTATTTTGCCTATGTTGTAGATAAATAGATATAATCTTGCTTCTTACTTATCTAAGTTACTAATCTATTTCCCAAAAATAATGCTCATCCACTTGTAGTCTTTCTATCATCAACACTACCAACCCAATCCACATCTGTATATTTTGTCAGCCTGAAATATTTACTTCTTGGATACTTCAAGCCATAGTCTAACACACCCTTTAGATATTTAAATATCCTTTTGATTGCTTACACATGAGTTTATTTTTTTGCATCTTGAAACCTTGCCAAAATACCTATTGCTTGCATAACATCTAGTCATAATTCCATCACATATAATAGAATACCGATCATTGACCCATAAAGAGTCTATTTTTCTTTAGGAGATTCATCATCCTTACTCAATTTACAGCCTCTAACCATGGGTGTACTAACTGATTTGCAATCTTCCATTCTAAAATTCTTCAACATATCCTTAATATACTCTATGAAATAAATATGCCTTTCTTAGATTGATAAATGTGTAAACCAATATCAAATGACAACTCACCAAGAATGGCCATTTCAAACTCCTTTTGCATTTCCATAGAAAAAATCTTGACACATTTTGTCACCAGTGGCTCCCAAAAATGATATCATTTACATAGAACACAACAATCAACTGATCCTTATGTTTAGTTTTGAAGTAAATATTTCTATAAGAAATTCCATTTTTGAAACCTTACTATTGTAGATACTTGTCCAGTCTTGAGTACCAAGATATGGGGGTTTGTTTCATGCCATAAAGAGCTTTCTTCAGTTTACTCATATAATCCTTGTTATTTGATGATAAGAAACTATTTGGTTATTCAATGTATATATATTCTTCTAAATTTCCATTGAGAAAGGTGGATTTAATATCCATCTAATATACCTTAAAGTTATTGAAACAAACAAATTCTAAAAATATTCTTTTAGCTTCTAGTCTTGCAACAGGAGCAAAAGTTTCTTCAAAATCAATTTCTTCAACTTGAGAATACCTGTTACAGAAAATCTTGCTTTATTTCTCACAACTTGACTATATTCATTTACCTTGTTCCTAAAAACCCACTTGGTGCCAATCACATTTTTATCTTTTGGTTTTGGGAAAAATTCCCAAGTCTCATTATTTTCAATTTTATTTAGCTCTTTTTTATAGATCCAATTAAATGTTTGTCTTCACTTGCTTACACAAATTTTTTAGGTTATTTTTTTGATATTAATGACATGTTTGTATGTTCATATGCATTTTCCAATCTTCTTTTAATTTTCACTCCAATATTTTTATCACCAATAATCTACTTTTCTTGATGGTTCTTCTTGATAGATATAGATGGTGTCTTTGTATCATTTTTCTTAGTCTCTTCTTATTCATATTATTCTTCTTTACAACTTGCTTCCTTTGAGTAATCAAGTTATTGTACTTTATTCTTTTGATACCTTTCATCATCCACTTTTACATTAAAACTTTCAACAATCTTGTGTGTTCTTATATTGTAGCATCTGTAATATTTTCTTCTTGAAGAGTAACCAAGGAAGATACCTTCATCAGATATGGAGTCAAACTTGCCTAAGTCTTCATCATGTCTTTTTATCTATCATTAGATTCCAAACACTCTGAAATATTTTAATATTGTTGGTCTGCCCTTCCATAATTCATAAGGTGTATTTTTATTTTTTACTCTAATTTTCCTTATGTTTAGAATGTAGAAAGTTGTACTGAATTGCTTCTCTCCAAAACATGTCTGATAGCTTAGAATCATTTAGCATTGTTCTAGCCATTTCCTGTATAGTTCTATTTCTCCTTTCTACAACTCCATTTTTCCATGGAGTCCTTGCAACCGAGAAAGGTCTCCTTATTCCATGATGCTCTCAAAATTCATTCAAATTCATTTGAAGTAAATTCTCCTCCTCGATCAGATCTTAGGCAAACTTTTCAGACCATTTCATTTTTAGACTAAGGCTTCAAATGCCTTAAACTCTCAAATGTCCATATTTCTCTTTTAGAAAAGTAACCCATGTCATTCTAGAATAGTAATCAATAAATAACATAAAATAGCTCTCACCTTGCATGATTTGAGTTCTTATAGGCCACAAAAAGGTCTATATGAAAAAGTTTTAATGGATTTATTGTTGAGTATTCCTTTGTCTTAAAACTTAACTCTTGCCTGCTTCCCATGTTGACACTACTTGAAGAGAGTGTTTGATGGTTTAGTGATCTTTGGTATATCTCTTATAACTTTCTTGGTATTGATTTTCACTAGATTATCAAAAATTAATATGACCCATTCTTTTATGTCATATCCAACTCTCATCTGCTTTCCCAATGTAGCATTTTTATCCTTTAATATCACTAAGAATATAAATTTTATTAGTTGTTTTGAATGCATATGCAACTACCTTTCATGTACTTTCCTTTCTGATCTCACAACCTTTAGCATGAAATGTGAGAGTGTATCCTTTAACATACAAAAAAAATTTAGTTTTTGATTTTCCATTATTGAGGCTAATAGTTCCTTTACCAGATATTCTTTTTATTGCATTGTCTCCAAATTTCACAGTACCTACATTAAATTCTCTTAAGGTGAGGAACTTGTTCTTGTCCCCAGTCATGTGACTTAAGAAACCACTATCAATGTACCATTGATTACCTTCATTTTGAGCATGGAACACAACTTATACAAGCATGGATTTATCTTTATTATTTTATTTCTCATGCTTCTTCTTCCAAACATTTACAGGTTCATCCTTTTGATTATCCATAATTTCCTCAATCTTGTTCTTCTTGGGAGATTCCAAAAACCCACTTGTAAAAAAGCATGTTATATGTCCATAGTTGTCGTAATGATAACATATACCATTATAATCTAGTAAAGGATAAAATAAGTTATAGTTTCTATTTGTGGATAGATAAAAACTTGCATTCTTCTTTCTACCAAAATTTTGATTGCCCGAGTCCTACAATCTATTGCTTTATGACCAAACTGATTACATGAAAAATAATAGCCATATAAAGAGTTCTGAAACATGGTCACCTAATGTCACCTTGGAGAAAATGAGCTTATGAATTTTTTTTGAGTTGTCTCTAGGAGGAATGCTTGTATTATGAGGAACGTGAATCTCTTTCTTCTCATTGTTTTCATTTCTTATAGGACTTTTAAGAGCATCTACATAGATTTTTGGTTTTTCAATGTTTTATATCTTTGATGGCACTTTGAGATCTTCTTTTGTAGTATTTTAGTTTTCTTCATATCCAAGACCAGTCTTGTTGAATGGGAGCCTATGAAACTTTATCGTATCATCCAACATTTAAGTGTTCTTCTCAAATTTCAAACAAATTTTTAACTGGGTTGATGTTTTTTCACATTCCTTTCTTAAGGAAACAATTTCAAACTATAGTATTTAAAAAAATTTATTTTGTTTTCAAATGGATTCTTAATCCCTCTTCCATATTTTTCACCTCTTCTAGTTGAAGATTTAGGATGATGATAATATTAACATATTCTTCAAGGTCTTGTGATAATTTTATTTTTGAGGCACAATTCTCTTCTCCATATTTTTAAAAATGTTGTTTTTGTTTCAAAATTTTGTGTTTAACTATCTCAATATCATTTAGGGAAAAAATGATATCTTCTTCAAGATTCACTTCACCTTAAACTTCTGCATATTCTTATTCTTCCGAATCTTTCTCTTATTCACTTTCCAAACTGTCCCCTTTCATTTCCATTCCCATGAAAAAATATTCTTCTTTATCATTGATAGAGATGCTTTCATTATTTTCTTTAGATGAGCTACTTTCCTCCTTGATATAGATGTTTTTATTGTGCTTATGAATATTATTATTTTTCTCAGGTTCTCCCTGCTTATAGCTCTTTTTGTATTGATAATATTTTTTCCTTCATGTTGTGATCTTCCTCATTATCACTATTTTAATTTTCTACATATGGACATTTGGAAGCATAATGTCCAAATTTTCCTTAATTAAAAAATTTGAAGGGTAAAACACCTTTATATTTTCTAGATCCTTTCTTTATATTCTTGAAAAATTGAGCTTCCTCTTTTTCCGATTCATTGCAGGAGCAATCATGTGGCTCATGATTCTTAATATTCATATTCTTTGAGGCTTTGAAGGTGGCTTCTCACTTTCATGATTTCTTCTTGTTAGTTCTCATTTCATATGCAGTGAGTATCCCATGCATTTCATCCATTGTTAGAGTATGTAATTCCTTCATTTCTTCAATGGTAGAAAATTTGGCGTCAAACCTTAAAGGAAGATATCTTAACATGATTTTCAAAATTATTTCATCTTTAAATTTTTCTCCAAGGCCTCTTATGGTGTCAAAAATTTCATCCACACAAAGATGGTAGGATGCAATGTTTTCATCATCCTTCATTTTCAAACTTTTGAATTGACTTCTATGAGTTTGAAGCTTGGTTTTCTTTAAATTTTCATTTCCTTCATAGATGTTCTTGAGTTTGTCCCATATTTCTTTTTCTGAATCACACTATATCACTTTGAAAATTTGTGATTATAACAAACCATACAATATTGCATTCAAATATTTTGTATTTCTCTCACTTGCATTATTTCTATCCCGATCTGTTTGTGGAGTTGTTGGAGTAGTGTAGTCATTCACAATTGATTGCCAAATATCAAAACCAATATCCATTAGATAAGTGTGCATCCTTATGCTCCAAAAATCATACATCAAATAATGGAGATCTATTTGACTATAATCCTTCTTGGTCTGTCATGTGTGCTATGAGATCTACCTTTTAGATTGTAGAATATTCTTGAAGGAAATGATGAGACCAGATTAAGTCTCATACATTACAACAAATAACATTAGTACTTCTCTTATAAAGTGGATTTAGATGTAGTCTTAAGAACTAGATAGCTTATTTACGATTAAATGTAAAATATATTTGATCTATCTTTGAAATTTCCATTGCAATCTGAATATTTTCATTTCCTAATATTTCTAGTAAGTTGGAATGTAGTATTGTGTATGAGTAGGTCATTTGACATCTTGAATATATTACAGTAAGTGTAATACTCATATAGCTAAGAGAAAATGACTCATAAATATCGTAACAATCATAAAGCTAGGAGCACAATACTCACATAGCTAAAAGCACATGACTCACAAAGAGTGCAAGACTCAAGCACAAGACTCAAGACGCGCAGGACTCAGGTGCAGGAATTAGGTGCAGGACTTGAGCACATGACTCATAGAACTAGTGCATGACTCGTAGAATCAGTGTAAAACTTGCTATAAATAAAATTACACAACTATAAATGATATTCCTGAGAGATTTTTTTGTTCCTCTTATTGTTAGGAGGAAAAACCTCTCTTTGTTTTTACACAACAATAATATTTTTGAAAATATCAACATTTGATGAAGAAAGTTTTCCAGTGCAGTACTAACAGAACCAACACAAGACTCACTCTAACTAAAATTTCAGAACTTCAAATGAGAATATGAGAGAGGTTTTTATTCCTCTTATTTATAGGAGGAAAAAATCTCCCCATTTTTATACAGAAATAATATATTTTAAGATATCAACATTCGAAGAAGACGGTTTTTAAGCGCAGTACTAGCAGAACCAACACAAGAATCCCTCTAGATAAAATTACAGAGTTCCAAATGATATTATGAAAGAGGTTTTTGTTCCTCCTATTGTTTGGAGGAAAAAATTCTCTCCATTTTTTACACAACAATAATGGTTTGATATATATCATCATTTGAAGCAGAAGGTTTTTCAAGTGTAGGTACTCATACAGGCAACATCAGATTCAATCTAACTAAAGTTGAAGATATCCAAATGATAATCTGAGAGAGGTTTTTGTTACTCTTATTGTTAGGAAGAAAAACCTATCTCCATTTTTACACAGCAAAAATAATTGAGGAAATATATTCATTTGAAGTTTAAGCAGAATAAGGTTGAAGGAAAATAAATAAGATAAAAAAAACAGGTTCAGTAAAACTATGTTATCTCCCTCATTTCTAATTGAAAATGAAAATTTCAAGATGTTTTGGAAAAATTACAACAATTAGCACCAAACCCAGAAATGGTTTGGAAATATTCTTCAAATTGAATTCACAGTAATGATCAGAAAATCAAGGATGGGAATATGGTGGGACAACTGTCCTGTTGAAAGATTCAATCATGCAAGAGTAGACTTGGAAAATAGAAAGAAATAGTTAATTGTGTGTGGAAGAGATAATTCAATATAGACTTGTAATATTTAATTAATTATCTTCCAAATTTTTCTCCTTGTCAAGTGGAAGAAGTAGTAGTTCAATCTAAAGTTGTAGTGTTCTGATTAAATCTCTTCCATATTTGTCTCCTTATCAAGTGGAAGAAGTAGTTGAACATAAGTAGTTAAATTGGAGTATGTAGTGTTTGAATAAATTCCTTCCAAATTTATCTCATTGTAAATTGGAATATGTAGTCAATTCTTTCCCAAGATTATAGGTAGGTAGTTCTATAATCTTGGAGTATGGATGAGTTATAAATATCTCTCCAAAGCACTCAATGCATAATTGGTAGGAGATGGATGGTTTTTGTAACATCATTTCTGATTAGTAAAATCCACATTTCAAGGCAACAAATTATTTTTAATTTTTCTAACCCAACTCTGAGGGAAGAGCAAGGGCCCACTCTTACCTAAGGAGGAGGATGGTTTATTGTTTTTAGAGTAGATCATTATTGTTTTACTTAGTTTTTTTTAAATCTGTTTTGTGTGTTTATTTTTATTTGTTTGTGAAGCTTCACTTTTATTTGTTTACTGTCATTTCTTTATTTTTAGTTATTTATTTTTATTTGATAGATTTGATTTGATTTCAATTATTTATTTCGGTCGTTAGATTAGATTCAATTTCAGTTATTGAATTTAATTTCAAGCATTTTAAATTCTAGAGCAAATAACTGTAAGATCATTGTTTCATTTAGCCCCTTTTGCAGATAGCCTTGGACACCGCATGGTTTTGAAATTATTTGTGATTAAATGGTGAGGACTACAACGAACCTCATTAGGAACCCACTTTGATACCAATTGAATAACACACACTTATATTGAGAGGGGGGTGAATTGGTATACTAAAATCTTTTACTTATTCAAAAACTTACAATCTACAAAATCAATAATTACACAAAATACAATAATTATATAACACAATATTTATGTGGAAACGATTTCAGGAGAAAACCACAGAGAAAATACTGCTTGGATCTACTGTCCAAATTTAATCACACGACAATAAAAAATTGTAAAATTTTTTGTAGGCACCAACCTACTGGAGACACCAATCCCCACCGCTAAGCATAGACTTAGAAAGAGACACCAATCCCTGTAGTTCATAGGCATTAATCTACTACATACACTAATCCCCATAATTTCTAGGCACCACCTTACTGGAGACACCATTCCCTGCCACTAAGCACCAACTTAGAAATAGATGCCAATCTCTTATTTTAGGATATATTGAATTCCATATAATCTTCTGTAATGAATAATGAAATCATTAACTTATCCATAAAAATATGCTCTGAATTCAAATTTTAAAAATTTACCTTTAAAATAATCAACTCTTCTTCAAACACTATACTTGAATGATCTTCTACTTCATTCCACCCTTTCAAGGTCTTGAATAATTTCTATTTTATTCCTCTCATACTCAGAAATCGGTTTGTTATAATTTCTCATTCCTTCGTTTGCATAAATCTACCTTCTCCATAATTCACACTTTCTTATTCCTTAACAATTTGCCATATTCTCCTTTATTCACTCTTTAAATATTTCCAGCTCTGTGTTCTTTATATCATTTTAATCTCTTGAAAGGGTGTGATTTATTTCCAAGGTTCGGCCCAATAATAATTCTTTTGGATGCAAGACATGAATCAACCTTTCCATGCTGATTTTTGAATTTCTACATTTTTTCTTAAATTCAATGGACTTGCTCTGTTTTCACCATGTTTCATAGCTTCTCATGACGTATGTAGACTTTTTACGACCTTTACAACATTCCTTGACTTCCACGGCATACATTTTTTCTTCTGTGGTATTTTCTCATTCAAAACCCTGTAGGACATTAAAATTTTCCTCCTTTATTGCGCGACATTAGCTTGCCTTCAAAACCCACGAAACATTTCAAGGTTATTCTCCAAACCCATGAAGCTCTATAATATGGTCTAAACATGCAAAACAATATAATAAACCCACATAACATTATCAACTGATTTCAAATCCGTGAAATGTCACAAAATATTTTCCTTTTCTGCGCGGCATGCAAAATTCAAACCGAGTCAAAATTTTCTTGATTTTCACATTCCTTAGGCATCAATGAAAATTATTTCCAACATATGAGACATGTAAGCTTATTTCGTTGGCATCATCATTCCTTAAACATCAACGTTCCTTTAAAAAAAATCTTTGACAAACATAAAAGAAAATATTTCCAACAAAAACACATTTTTGAATGTTATAAGGAACTTGGGCACACTTTTATTGGTGGAAAAAAATCAAGGTTCCTAGATGTGCATTGTTTCTCTTCATAAGGATATTTGGTGCACTTGTTGTTGGTGGAATAAACTCAAATGGAAAATTTGTAAGTCAATGAAGAATTAGAACATGGAACCTTAAAAAGTGCATGTCAACTCAAAATTACAACTTAGAGGTCCCCAAAAGTGCACTTTTTGTGTTCATATGGAAATTGGATGGAAAAATTACATTTCAATGTAAAATTATAACCTTGGAAGTCAATTAATTTACCAAAAGTGAATTTTTAAACTCCATAAGAAACTTAAGTGGAAAAAGTGTAAGTGAACACATAAGTAGAATACAAAACCCAAGAAAGTTTCCAAAAGTGCACTTCTAACTTCAAATTGGAACCAATAAATTCCCAAAAGCACATTTTTGGTTTTTAGGGGGAACTTAATCTCCCAAAACTACATTGAGAGGCATGGGTAGGAACTAGATGGTATAACCTTCATTCCTAGAGAAAGTGTGGGACTTATGAGGTCATATAATACACGATCTTCAGTAGAAACTATCCAATGAATCCATTTTGACAATTTTCAAGAGTTGAAAGTTCCTTTTTCTTGATTTTTTAACAAAACCCAAAAGATTACCAAAGTAGCCATACCGGAGTAGCAAGCAATTTTTTTACACAGATAAAAATCACAATGACCAAGAATAAAAATAGTTCTAAGATCATGCGAGGAACTCCATGATATTTAATGTGACTACTCACATGATATTGAATATACCATCATGTAGTAGACTCTAAAAAAATTTCAATGGAATTGATCTATATTCTTGAAATGAACGGAGGCTCTCGAAACCTTCCAAATAAGTTGATACTTGCAAAGAGACAAATTTTACCAAATTTCTCAAGAGGTTCCAAAAATATTCATTACGGGTTTTCAAGTAAGATTCATAGAAATTCTACATGCCAAAAAGGATTTATTACTAACTCACAATTAAAGGAGGAGGATTCTAAATAAATTAACTAATTCCAAGGACAAATGCTTTTCTGGTAATTATAACATTAATAAATTAAATCTTTGGAATGTAAAAGATATAATGTTTTCAAATAATAGATAACACACCACCAATTTTACATGGGAAATTTTTTTTGGTGAAAAAATCTATAACAAAAAGCACTAACACTTCATTACTGTCAAGAAAAACTACCTAGATACAATCTTCTTTATCTCGATTCTCCAAAGAAATGTTTAGAATGAACATTAACATATTTTTTTTGTATCTCTATTTCCCATCAAATTGAAATATTATAAGGTTTGAAATTTCTTCATACTCATGAAGGGTTATAATAGTCAACATTTTTCAAATGAATAAATAGTGTTAATATTAAACTTAGTATTTTTAAAGTTAATATAAGTTGTATTAACATGCTAATAATTCAAAGTATAAAAATTATAATTGTGGATGTTTTGTATGTTTATTTAACGAGGCCATAATATGTGTGTACCCTATATACATTACATGTTCCAAAACTCCCCCTTAAGTTTTAGAGGGGAACACATGACATCATCACCTTTTTATTAGAAAAGGAATTATAAATAGACCTTTTCATGGAAGTAATTTATAGTTATGAAATTTATATAAAAGGAAATACATGCCTCACATAATATAGGATGATTGGTGGCTAGCATGTTAAAGTCATATAATATCCTTATGTTCCTCTGGATAATTTCTTATATGAAGTATTTATGAGATTCAATATCCTTTTATAATACAAGGAACCTTCATAACATAGTTCTTCTCTAGGTTTTCTTTGTAAAATCACATACAATGATATTTATAATTATGTTTATAATATTTAAGAATTATAGAGATGGAAGAATAAACATGGCCATTTAGGAGGTGGAATTTTCATGCACATTTCCCCTCAATGGTATCTCTAAAGTGCCTAGAATTGCATGAAAGTTGCAATAGTTCATAGAAAAGAGAGGCTTTTTGAAAATATATATGTAACTTGATCTTCAGTAAGACAAAACTAGATATCAATATCACCATTAAGGATTTTCTCTCAAATTAACTTTATATGAATATCAATATGGTTCGCTCTTTGATGTTAAACTATATTTGTAAAAGATCTATGCAATTGTGGCTATCACATAGAAGTGGATTACTTCCTTCTAAATCCATATGGAGTTCTTTCAATTACTTTTCAACCACATGCCTTGTTTTGTTTCTTCTATAGCACTTGTATACTCTACTCTAGTAGAAGAGGCACACTATTGGTTACTTCTTGTTTCTTTAAGTTATTACACCTTTACCAATCTTACAAATATATCCAAACATAGATTATTTATCTATCACATCATCAATATAGTTAGAATCATAATAACCATATAGTTGAGCACTATTAGAATAATGAGAATATAAACCATAATTGATTGTACCCATCATATATATTAATATTCTTTAAGCCATTTTCCAATGATCATAATATGGTTCCTACATAAGCTTACAAGAAATTCCTATTCCATAATAAATATCGTGCTTGGTAATAGTTACATAGATTAAACAACCAACAAGTTTCTTGTATAAGGTAGGGTTTGTTTTGGTACTTATAGGTTTGGGATTAAGTTTTATATGAAATTAAATAGGAATACCTACATGTTTACAATCAATCGTTTTAATTCTTGTAATTAAGTTATTGTAATATTGAGATTGAGATACTACAAAAAGTTATGATTGTGGGAAATAGTGATGCCGAAAAAGTGATGAAACAATCCTAGATCAGTCATCTCAAAATATTATGTTGACCTAGTTCTAATTTTAATAATTAAACTAGTTTGATTATTTATAATTGTAAGATCATCAACATATAAAAAAATCAAAATAATAAGATTATCTTCAATTATCACAGATAAAACATTATTTGGATAATAATTACAGAAACCAATTTTTTTTGAAGAAAGAGTTAAATATAGAGTACCAAGTTATAGACACTCAAATTTGGTAATTTACTATTTCACACTTTTATTTTTCACAATGAACTCTTGCTAAGATAAATAAAATCATTTTATTCCCATTTAACATTCCAAGGTTTTTTTCTAGATTCTATATCCTTACACACTAATATGCCAACACATTCTAAGAATACAATACAAAAAAATCCATATAGTAAGTCATCCTATTTGGATGTAAACTTCATTTAACATTTTTTCATCCTTGGTCAAGGCCATAAAGTTTGGTCTAGAATTTATATCTGTTTTTAACCTTTCTACACGTTTTTACACTGACATATCCTCTATATCTTCTTTCAATTCTAAATTATCTTATGGTTCATTTACTCCATATAGGTTAGCCTTTATTCAATAATTCATCTACAAAACCATATATAATCAAGATAAAACTACCTCATTTGTTAACCTAGAAATCCTATGGCACTACATTCATACACTCACTTCCAAAACTTGCAAAGGGCACCCAAGATTCCCTAAATCTCACAAATTCACAACTACAATCATTAGGGTAGAAATATATATATAGGTCTAAATATTATTACAAGGTCGATACATCATCCTCTCTCATCCAGAAGAACTCAAAAATACCTTCTCAAAGTGTTCTAGAAATATCCTTGAACTCAACAAAAGTATTGTAAAAATAGGTTCTAAAATATTGTTGCATTCATTCAAATATCACATGATAGGGAGATAAGGAAGTGTGATTTGGGGCCTTTTCAAAGTAGTGCTAATGTCAATAGTGTACAAGGGTTCCAATAACCCAAATAATATTTTTTTTCGTAGGGCTTCCCATTCATGGATAGAGTTTGAGACCATGTTCACAATATTTGAAGATATTTGTAATATGACCGATAACTAGGGTTTGATAGAGAAAGATTTTTTTACTTAGGAAATGGTCTTGAGACGTTATAGATTCAGATACTGGAAATAATTCCAAGACCATACATAAAAATCGAGACCATATAGACGGTCCTGGAAAAAGTGCCTAGATCAATTTCTAGTCACATTTCCTAGATCAAAGTATCATCAAACTCACATCCTCTTTTTTAAGAAATATACCCTCTTAGAACTTCCTAAAAATTCCCAGAATCATCGATAATCAAGTAAGTGAACTCATCCTCTTGTGTTATTAAGTTTTTAGCATATCGTTTAACATTGAATGCATTGTTATGATATTACATAATTAATGTTGGAAGTTAATTAATCAGAATAATCCTTGTATCTCCCCTTACATACTTTAATATACCTAATTCTATAATTCTTAGATTTTACATAATCTAATAAGGGTGTAAACAATTCTATAGACATTAAATTATTCATCATATTCTTCAAAACCTTTAGTTTGAGTCTTATAGATTTCATATTTTAGGTCACCATTGAGGAATGTGTATTTAATATTTATCTAGTGTATTTTATAAAAATATTAAGATGCGAGATATAGGAGAATCCTAACTATTCTCTTTTTATAGAGGAAAAGTTTCTACATAGTCAATTATGGATTTTTGATTAAACCCATAAGCCATTGACCTACCCTTCAACTTGTCGATTCAACCTATGGAATTGTATTTGATATTATATAGCCACTGATATCTAATAACAATCCTTTTCAAAATGTGAGGGACCAATTCCCAAGATGTATTTTTAATAAATGCATAGTACTTAGATTTCATAGTCTCACCATAATTAATCTTAGTTTGATTCTTCAAAAGCTTTGGGTTCACATTTATATAAGGTCTTTAAGGCACGGTAAGTTTTTTGACTTCTAGTCATCTATTTAAGATTATTAGAATAAGAATATTGACTATGTGACTGAGCCTTTTTATGTCTTTTGGGTTATTTATTTTGTGATGGATCCTCCCCAACCTTAGTATATAGTATTTGGAATAGGAACATCATCCTTTAGGGCCATGGTTATTCATCAAGATAAATTGAAGAGGGTTAGGAAGAGATTACACAAAATGGTTTCTTGAGAATTTTAACTTTTTCTATTTTCAATGATCTCACATTAATATGGAATATACATCCTTAATACTTCTTATCTTCCTTTGTAACCAACAAAAATGTAGGATCAAGTTTCTTCCTTTTATATTTTAGAATTAAAATAGAAATGAGGATACCAAATATTCTAAGATGGGAAATATCAAGTTTCTTTTTCCCCACATTTATAGATTTTTAGTCAGATGCAAATATTTTTGAAGGACTATATTTAAGATATGCACTATAGTATTAATTTATTCTACACATAGAAATTTAAGGGATTAGGTAGAATAAATCATATTCTTATTCATCTCTATAATAGTTCTCTTCCTTTGTACAATCCCATTTTGTAATGGAGAATAGGGAGTAGATAACTCTTGTTGGATTCCATTAGAGGTGAAGGACATATAAAACTCTTTAATAATGCAGTCACCTCCTTTATGGGTTCTTAATATTTTGATTTTTAGATTATAGAATATTTTTCAACCAGATCTTTAAATTCTTCAAAAAAATTATTAATACAATAGGTCCAAGTCATTCTAGTGAAATCCTTAGTAAAGGTTACAACATACACAACACCATTGAGAGATGAACCCCAAGTAATCCTTTAACATCACTATGAATTGAATCTAATGGAAATCAATAGTTTGCATCATGATATTTGTGAAATAGTTGGATGCGTTTCTTACTACGTAAAAAACCTTCACATGTTTCATGACGAACCTTAATTTTTGGAAGGCCTATTATACGATTTTGATGATACATCTGTAAGGCACAAATTTTTTATATGACCAAGTATTTCATGTGACAGTTGGGTCTCATTTCTAATATGATAGGAAAGACAAGTTTTAGATAAAAATCCATTTAAGATATAAAAGCCATTGTTTTCAATGCCTTCGGAAATAAAATATTTTGATTGCTATTTTTTAAATATATTCATTCTTAACAAGTTAGCACTAATGTTATTATGATTTAATTGAGAACATGATACTATGATATTTTTAAGCTTAGAGATATACAAAACATTGTTAATGAAATCATTAAATACCTTAGCTTTACCTTGAATTTGAGCTTCTAAAATAAAATTATCACTTAGAAAGAATTAATTATGACATTATTTGACATCGGTGAGGATATAAGACATGTAATTCATGTGTCTAAAAGCACCACTATTTAAGATGCATTCATTATTTTCATATACACATACAGCAGTGTAAAGTGCAATGGATTTGTTTAAATAATCTTTTTTATTTTCACTTTGATTTTGGTTTTAATTTGATTTTTTATCGTTGAATCTCTTTCCTCCATTATTTTTATGGTTTTTATTATTATAATTTTAATTTCTCTTGTAACATTTTTATTTCTTATGTCCAAAATTTCCACATTTAGAGTAGTTTTCATCAAAATGGACTTATAGCTATTGTTCTAGTTATGTTTTCTTCTATTTTTTGTTATAGTTGCAAGAGGCATCAAATTTTGATTTGAAACTATGTTTAGTATATATCGATTTCTAAATTTTTTAAGAGCATTTTTTTTTTCAACCTGTGAGAGAAGGGCTTGAAAGGCTTTACCTTTTGAATTAAAAATGGTTATTACCTACTCTTCTTAGATGTGAAGAGTAGATAAGGTGTTTAAATCAGTAATATCAATTTCATTTTGATATTTTGACTTCAAGATAGATATTAAGTTATTGAATCTCTCATGAATATTCATATAGATTATAAAATACAAGAGTTTATCCTAGATTTACTTGTATTTGTAGCCATCTAACTAGGATATGATTTTATGAGAAATAGTTTACAATTTTCTCATTTCCTTTTATACAAGTGGTCATAAGTTTTAAAATGAGTTTTAAGATATTTGATATTCTAGTGCTTACATACATAGATTATATTTTTTCTAGCTTCATTAGGATATTATTAATTTCCAATATGGAGCACAAATTCATTCTTCACACTCCTCAGGATGATGGATATAACCTCCTGAGATTGTTTTTAAAGGAATTAAGATTATCGGTATTAGCTTGCATATAATTAGGTTGTTTAGCAGTCCCATTGACCATATTCCAATGTTTTCGGGCCATAAATTCAACATTAAGTTGGATTTTCTAAATGTTATAATTATAGCCATTTAATAATTGCGACTTATTTGTGTTTTCTTCTATGATTATAATAAAAAAAAAGGAGGTGGTATTTCATTACCTCTTCTTTGTGTTTTCTTACCAAATCCATCCTGTAATACAAGTGGGGTATTCACTTTGTTGTCAAAATCTTGTCTCCCTTCAGCATGCTTGGAACATCCTCCAATATCCATTCCTACACTAGGAAAACCCAAACCTAAAAAACGAGGACGATCCTCGACCTCTATTGGGTTAGTAATTCCTTGGACATTTTTGCTAATGCCTCTTCTATAAAATCCCATTTTTTTAACAATAATCGAGATCCAATGCCTTTAGTATGTTTTCCAAATGAATTAAAAGCATCATTACCTAAATCCAAATTATAATGGGAAGTAGAATCACGTGGTAAATAGCTTACAATGCATTCATCAGTCATGGTTTCTACATCTGAAGTTGAGGGTAATTCCTTTTTCTGATCACCACACTGTAACCTTACAAGGAGCTTATCCTTGGTTTGTAATTTTGATTTCAAATGAGAATTCTCCTCTTCCAAGGAGTAATACATTGATCTCAGGAGAGAGTTTACTTCCTGGATCTAACAGTTATATGCCTCAAGCTCTTCAAGATTTTATTGTTTTGATAAATTTCCCATAGTTCAACTTTGCCTATCTAATCACAAATAAAAAACTACACAATATGAAGCAATAAAACTATCAAATCAGCCTGCTCTAATACAAAAACATGATCCGCAAGCACCAGTAAATACTCTACTTTTAACTGTTTACCAGGACTATTTTAATCTTATCAATTTTTTGACTTTTTTCAAATTCAAAACTAATTATAATTTGATTATAATCTCATCAAATGTGTTTTAAAACTGAATCTAAAATTGAATTTAATCATTCACATTGGTTAACCATTTGAATCATTCAATTTTTCAATTTACCTGATTTCTTTGTTTTCCCATAAATTTCCAATTGATTAAATTTTGCTTCCAAAACTAAATTCTGAATTAGAAAAATGTAAATATACTAAAATCTTAAAGCAAAAATCAGAGACACATCACACCAAATGTTTACGGGGTTCGTAAATTCCTAGTTCTTAGGTTCAGATAGAACATTCCATTAAATTTTTATTGAAAGTACAATTAAAAATAAACTTACAAACAATTAATGAAACATCACAACATGCATAAGAAGACCTGAGAACCCGTGAGCTCTGAAAAAATTAGATTTCATCTCTTCGTGTTTATTCCCATCTCCGCAAGGCAAACTTCCCTTTAGAATTCTTGTTCTCCAGTGAATTCTTGATACAAAAAATGATGTCATGAAGAAACTCCAAATTGGGAAAATGACTATACCATCAGGAGTGTATCAAAATTTTGAGAAACTTCTTAGTTTCACTCTGAGTTCTGGTTTTGTCTCTAAGTGCTTCAAAAATGTTGTTTTTTGAAACTGCCTCCTTATCAGATATTAACATAGTCATTATGAGCTTAACACTTCAAATACAACTGAGCTCCTTTTATAGCTCTTCGACATCGTATGGCTCAATGGATGAGATATTATTTTGCTTCGAGGTGGTCAAGGGTTTTAATTCCCCCTTAACTCCACCATGGTTGGTTTTGTCTAATTTGGGGATATAATCCCACATTCATCTGAGGATTAGGTGAGCTGGAGGTTTTAAATTTAGAGTGGAGTAGATTGGTTAAATGGGTCACATGGATACGAGCCATTGTATTATTTTTTTTGCTCACCAAGTTGGTAGTCTGAGTGATTGATTGGTTGTTGGTTGGTGGATATAACCATTATAGCCACAGTGAGAAGATGGAGTTTGTGAGCACTATATTTGGATATTGGACCATGTTATGAATGTGGCTTGATGTGGAGTAGGGTGGCCATTGAACTGTATGCCAAATATGACTCAACCATTGTGGATGTGTTTGAATTGTCGAGTAGATAAGTATGTGGAAGGCCGAATGAGGTATGGTTGTAAACAAGAGTTGGCATCTCAACTCGAGTTGACCCTGAAACTAACACTGCATAACATGATTTAATACAACATTATTACAATGCAATTACAATATAGGCATATATATATATCCCACATATATACACTATATAGGCATATATATATAAAATTGTGGCAATAGTTAAATGAAGTAATGGCGGCACAAAGACACCCTTCCATAAAAAAGTGTGTCGACCTTGAGCTGAGGGCCCCCAGCCAGAAATAGTGAGGCCACCCGTCCAAAAATGAGCATCAAAAATTGGAGTCACAAAACCAATTTTTTTACTTTTGCTCAATTTTCATTTTTCCACATGTCACAATGTGATTCACTAGTTGTCCCTATTTTTCTCCTTTAACTAAATCTTCTATGGATGGTAACTTTCTCCAACGGAGTCCATTTTTTACGTTCAAATAGGTGGTGGAAAGCTCTCAAAGTCTTCTACCGTATTGTAATGATATTGGGATATTTAGGGAAAATTATCCCACTAATTTGATCTCCGGATAACTCCTCCCCATTGGGAAGGATTTTTGTCCACAAAAAGTTTTTTTTCACCCAAAAATGTTGCCAATAATCTTCCTGCATATCAAAAACACATACAAGATCCATAGAAATAACATTATGGGTTAAATTACTACAAATTGTTGATTAGTTTATCACAAAAAATTGATCAGATAAAAATAGATAATGGTTCACCAGAATAGGAAATGTCCCACTGATACTCTTGTGATTCTTTCAATCTCTGCAAACAGTTGTGAACTCAAATAATTTGTAACTGTCATCAAAAAAATCGATCAGTTTAAAAATAGACAATTGTTCACCAAAAGAGGAAAGTGTTCAACTGATACTCTGTGATACGGTAATCATGTAAACACAATTCCACCAAAATAGATTAGTATATAAAGACATCTACATGCCAAAAATAGCTAGTGTCCATTGTCCCTATGAAATGTTCAACCACAACAAGTATCACGATATAGAATGTTTAGACCACACACATGCCAAAAATAGACAAGATTCAAAACTGAATCATATGAATCTTCCAATCAAATATCTATCCCAATATTTTGTTGTAAATAGGATAAAAAATATTGTCTGCATACCCAAAAAAGGTGAACTGCCATCCACTAGAAAAGATCACCAGGCATAATTTACAAACCCATTTGTTAGTGTAATCATAATGCATTCTAATGTTGTTACCATATTTAGAAATCACATTTATTGCCCTCATGGACATGTGATTTTCAAGTATGGTAAGAATGAGATTCTGCATTGTGAGCACAATTACAAACATGCCCAAATTATGGGTCTTAAAATGCACCTAACATATATATGCTAAAAATAGATGCATTCCCAAACAACAATTATTCTGCAAAACAAGTATGAAACTGAACACTTTCAATGTGCCCATCAACCTATACAAACTGTTGTCAAATCTCCAAAGCTGAAATATGAGTTTAATTCCATACCCAAACTGTACCAGGAACTCAAAAGCTAAATAAGGAGATGTAAATGGAGTATTTCCAAAATTTTCAATGTAAGGAAATTCACCTGAGTATGGAAAACTTGTCTCTTAGTTTTCTCACAAATCTGAACTCCAAAAATTCAAAGCTAAAAAATGGGAAAATATTTCCTTGCAAAAATACAACAGGAATCCCATAAAATCTGAATTAATTGCATGCTTATTCAACAATCAAGATCTATGCAATATGTAATTGAAAAATTGTTTTCCAACCCATTTAAATGGATTTTCATTTTCCATTATTACTTGATCCATGGTTGTATTATCAAATGATGGTGGTTTAGGAACTTCATTTACATTTGCAATAGGTTTGTATTCCATCTTTGTTTTACCATTACTTTGATGGTGTGATGGATGAAGTTTCCAACAAGTGTCCACCCGATGCCCATTCACATGACAATGAGCACAAAAATTCCTCTTATTCTTCTTCTGGGATGAGGAAATATTTTTTCCATTTCTCGCCTCTGAATGATGAGATTGGTATTTTTCATTTTCCTTGTTCTTGACAAATGACACCAACTTCTTTATCAATGTCCTTCTCTTCCAGACAACTGGAAACAAAATGGTTATGCAATCCAAAAAAAGTACAGGGAAAAGCATTCCACATTTTCTAAATATCATAGCCAAATTTCTTAAACTGAAAAAGAGGATCATAAGTTTTATAATTTCTTTTGTGATTATGATAAGAAAGAGGAGGTGGTATTTCATTACCTCTTCTCTATGTTCTCTTACCAAATCCATCATGTAGTACTAGTGGGGTATTCACTTTATTGTCAGAAGCTTGTCTCCCTTCAGCATGCTTGGAGCATTCTCCAATATCCATTCCCACACTAGGAAAACCCAAACCTGCAAAATGAGGATGATCCTTGACCTGTATTGGGTTAGTAATTCCTTGGCCATTTTTACCAAGGCCTCTTCCATCAAATCCCATTTTCAACAATAATCGAGATCTAATGCCTTTAGTGTGTTTTTCAAATGAACCAAAAGCATCATTACCTGAATCCGAATTCGAATGGGAAGAAGAATCATGTGGTGAATAACTTATAGTGCACTCATCGTCATGGTTTCTGCATCTAAAGTTGAAGGTAATTCCTTTTTATGATTGCCACATTGTAACCTTACCAAGATCTCATCCTTGGTTTGTAATTCTAATTTTAAACAAGCATACTCTTCTTCTAATAAGTAATACATTGATCTCGGGAGAGATTATCTTCTTGAATCTGGTGGTTATATGCCTTAATCTCTTAAAGATTTTCCTATTCTGATAACTTTCCCATAGTGGACATGTACCTGTCTAATCACAACTAAACCAACAACACAATCTTAAGAAATCAAACTGTTAAATCATCCTACTCTTATACCAAAAACATGAACTGTAAACACGAGTAAATACTCTATTTTTAACTATTTAAAAGGATCTTTTAATTCATTAGTTTCTTGACTTTTATCAACTTCAAAACTGATTAAAATCTTAAATTCAAATATGTTTTAAAAAATAATTAAAATTGAATTTAAACATTCATCTCAGTTATCCATTTGAACCAAACAGATTTTCATTTTACCCTATTTAATCGATTTCCCGTAAAATTTTGTAACTGATTAAAATTGCATTCAAATTAAATCTAATTTAAAAATACAAATATATTGAAAAACTGAATGTAAAATCATTAGAAAACACAAAACAAGAATTGTTTACCAGGTTCAGAAATTCCTACGTCCTCCAGGTTCAGATGAACCATTCCATTAATTTTTTTGCAAGTACAATTCAAAATGAAAATTACAAACATTAATGAAACATAAAAACCTACATATGAAGACCCTGAGAACCCATGACCTATGAAAACAATCAGATTTCACTCTTTGTGTTTGTTCCTATCTCCACAAGGAAAACTTCCCTTCAGATTATTATCTTCTAGTGAATTCTACTACAAAAAAACATCACAAAAAACTCCAAATTAGGAAAATGAAATACCATCAGGAGCATATTGTCTATAATTTTTCCTATTTACTTCTGAGTTCACTTTGAAGACCTTAAGTTCTTTAAGTTCTCAAAATTTTGTTTCTAAACTTCATGGTTGTGGATTTTACTATAGTCATATGAGTTAGCTTCAAATATAACGAAGATCCTTTTATAGCTTATTCAACATCATGTGGCTCAATGGTCAAGCTAATCTTTTTATAAAGATCTAGGTCAAGGGGTCAAACCTCCTTATCCTCCACCATCATTCAAGTTTTACCAAAGTGGGGAAATAATCCCACATTTTCCACGGGTATAGGTGGCAAGAGGTTTTTAAATTTAGCATTGGATGGTTAACTTATGTCATGGCTTAGGGCACATTTTTTTCATGCCACATTGTGGGGGTGAAATGTTGGTTACCAATGGATGGTTTTGTTAGTGATTGGTCAAGTATGTGGTTGTTTATATATGTCATTGTGGAATGTATGAAGGCTGTTGAGCTATTTTGGAGGTCCATATTGTGATTGGTTGGCAAGTGAGTTGGGAGTGGCTCAGACTAGTGGTATGGCTGGATATGGTTTTGTGTGTTGTATATGGTTGTCTTTGGAGTAGATAAGATATGAGGCCGATGGTTGAGAGGTTAGGTGATTAGAGGTGAGGGTCGAGCAATGTGGGCTAAGTGAGTAGATCACCAAGTTAAGCATTGCAATACAAATCATCCCAATGCAATATTATATCATTACATATACATGATTTAATCCCAATATATATCCCATGCAATTACAAATACAAGGGCATATATATAAAAAATTATGGCAATAGATAAATAAAGACGACAAAGAAAGACACCCCTCTGATAAAAAAGTGTGTCAACCCTGGCTGAGGGCCCCAACCAGAAAATAGTGGGCCCCACTCATCAAAAAATGAGTGTTGAAGACTAGAGTCACAAAACCAATTTTTTTTTCTCTTTTCCTCAATTTCATTTTGCCATGTGTCATACCGTGATTCTCCAACTACTCCTATTTTTTCTCCTTTAACTGGAATCTTCTACGTAGATGGTAACTTGCTCCAATAGAGTCCATTTTTTGCATTCAAATAGGTAACATAAATATCTCGGATTCTTATACTATATTGTAATGATCTTGGGAGATTTAGGGAAACACACATGTATTTGGAACATAGTGTGGTAGTCAACATCTACCTTGTCTACATTGAATGCCAATTTTTTTGCATATTTTATGCAGTTCACAATAGACTGATAGTAATTTTCTGTGAATGCAAATGGTAGTTTGCACCATGGCCCCATCACCCCGTTACTTAGCATAAAATGACCAAGGCATAAATGTTGTAATACTGCAAACTCTACCTATCCATCAGAGAGCACTAGAAATTCTCTTGGAACACGCCATTCATTCTCAAACGCATCATGTAGCCTTCTATACCATTTTCATATGTGTATCTTGTAGGGATTTGAGATCGTACCATCACAAGTATACTGAGAAAATTGTTGCATTGAAGACTTGTTCTCAATTGGGTAGACCCACATATTGTCTACCATACGATCAGGTACCCTGATCTATAAAAATAAAATAAAAATGAGGATAACACCCAAGTGATCTTCTCACCTTTACTTACTTGGGTCTTGGCCTCCTCTACAATGACTTCAGCTATAAATGAAACAATATGTATTGTATCTTCTAAATCATCTCATGCATGACATTTACAAAAATATTATTTACCTCTGTCCAGTTCTTAGAGGCTCCCAACTTGTAGCTTAATAGGCACGTGGCCACGTTAGTGCTTGGATCTATTATGCTTACAATACTAAAATCACGAGTCCCTTTTTGGTAGTTAAAATTGGTCCTTGTAGCTTTAACTACATCATCATCATTCAAATCCAACGTGATCTCTGAACTACTATCGCGTAACCTAGTAACCTTCCTGATAAACTACGTAGTCAAGCACATTCTCCTTCCTGCAAAAGAGAAGTAATCTTCATGCACCCTTGGTATGAGAAACTAATATAGGCACAATGGATTTCCAAAATATGGTAACTCATATAACTACAAGATTCCTGCGCTCTCCAAATCCTTTCGGACCTTGTCATAAAGGAAAATTTACCCCTATGTCATCCTTTTATCCATTTTCTTTAAAACAACATTCCTAATGTTGGTCTAATGGGATTGTGTTATGTGATTATAGTCATTGATCTTGTATTTGATTAATTGCAAAGTTCAAGGTGTCCAAAAAATTACCTCTAGTATATATTACATTTCTAAAAACCAATCTTCGGGTGACTCATCCACAACCTTCTTGTTCCTTGGTGACTTCTTTGGTGCCATTGTTTTTCTTCCAACTAGTATAACCCTTAAATCTACAAATTATGTTCATGGGGTGTTATAATTTAACCAATTATTTACTTTGTGCATTTGGTGTCAAACTTACAATCTTCTTGATCAACCCTTATATTGGCTCTCTCTTCAACCTCGTGCCCTAGCTCTGCATCTTCTCCTGCAAACCCTAGATCTTTCTTGATTCCACGCCCTTAATATCCCAACTTCTACTTCCAATTGAAGGAGCTATCTAAACTCAAGGATGTGTGCTTGTTCTCTTTTCTATCCTCCACTTTGGTCTGGTTCACCTTCACCTATCTCTCTGGTTTGTTCTTCACACTTTTCACTTTGTTGCACAAGTTGTTCAATCTCAAAAGTTCTCAAAATCAAGGTAAGAATGACCTCACCCACACCCTATTTATAATTTTTTCCAATTTTATCTGCATTAACTTCTCCTCATCTACCACTTCTTTCTGACTTTAAACAACTTTTTATGATGTTTTCTTTGCTTTCTCTCATGTGTGGTAGTCGTAACCTTCTGGTGCACCACTACTTCCTAGGATGCAGACCTTCTTGCATGTATATTCTTGTACTGCATACGTTCTTTCTATGTGCCACTTGCCAAGTAGTCTACCTTTTCATTACCTCCCTCCCATTATAATGTGTGTCTCTTCAATCACATGGTTTCATATAAATAATTACATCAACTTCAAGTACCAAATTTTTTACACACCTATGCACCTTATCCCAAGAATATCACCTTCATGCAACTGTAATTATCTTTACTTGCACACATGTAACTTTGACCAACACACACCTATATCTGTTTTCACCCCAAACTAAAATCATGTGCGGTCCTTTGCGTATCAATCTAACATAGAGTAATTCGCTCCTGAGCGCGAACATGCTTATTACAACAAAACAAAGTGAACAAAATGAAAAGGAAAATCCAATCTAAATGGTAATACTACCTTATTACTGACACAAAAGAAGATTATTTAAAGAGGGCTTCAACCTAATCCCATTGAAGTAACTAGGAAACATAGTTCTATATAGTGCATGTAATCGACATGCGCCTAATTCCAGTATCTTGGTTACTAAAATTGGTCCTAACCAATTTACTTTGAGCTTTCCAAGATGGTGTGATAATGTGGAATCGTAGAAAAGCACCATATTATCCACAGTAAAATACTTATTTTTAATATACGTATTGTGCCAAGATTTTTGTCTATCTTTCTTCGTCTTCTGACTACATCTTGTAATTGTGTGCCACTCATCCAACTACATTAGTTTATCATTTCACTCTTCTAATGCCTTTTCATCGTGAAAATTTTAGCGGTGAATATTCGTAGATTGGCGAATAGTAGGATTTTGAGAATTCAATTTTTTAAATTTTTACGTTCATGTCAATGCTTGTGTTTCACCCAAAAATTTCACACATACTAATCTATCCCATGTGAATAGCCAATGTATATCCAATCCCAATGTATATTTCAATATTGATTCGCCACGTGATCGACGGGTTGGGATTTTAAAACATTCTTGTTTCGCCAAGAAATCTATGGAACCTTATTGGTCCTTTGGACTCATTCACCAACATGCATGGAGTTTTTTAGGAATGTGATTAAATTCACCATATATATATATGTAGATGTTTTCCCTGCGATTTTCCAATTTTGAATTTGTGAAGTAGTAGAAAAGGATTTAGTGAACCAACATATTGCAATTTGATTACAAAATTTCAAATAAATCAAGGTCTTTTTGGGCCCGGCTACTGCGTTGCAGTTTACATCCTAGAAGCACTTACTTGTAGGTGAGTCTATTTGAGACATGTTTTCATTCATGTCACATTAATTTATCTGTGATTCTGCCTTTGTAAGTTATTTATGTCATTTTTTGATTTTACGGTATCACGAATGTCATGACACTGCAATGCCTTAGTCGATTTTCATCCCATAGCTCTGGCAACTCAAAAATTGTCCTTACAGTGCACTAAGTATATATTTCAATGCTATAATTTTCATAAAATGTATCCTACATATGATTTCTAAATCATGTTCCATTTTATTTTTTTACAAAGCCTGAACATCCTCATCCTCATAACCACTATGATTTTTTATGTCATCTAGAATAGTCCTCTGCATGCAGAGAATTATAACTATTTTTCCCATCTTAGATACATCTATGTAAAATATATATGTATATATTTAAAATCACTTTGTTGCTCTGTATATCCCTTGTTGTATATTCTTTTAATATTTTTGTTCTCTCTTCTATACTACTACTACTACTACCACACACACACACACACTGTGGTTTATTCCACGACCATCACGTCCATCAGAGTCCATCACTATGTGAAGTGTGGCAGAATGTTGCCACATGTCCCACCTTGGACCGTTGATCACTGACCAATGACACTACCTCGTGACTTGTCCCACAACGGACCCAAAGGATATATAAAATGTGGCACATTCCACAGGTTTCACGTCCACTAGGGGCATTTCCTTGGGAGACTGATGGAATGGTGATGCTTGGCATAGACCTCCTGCTCCACACCTGAAAAACTTGTCAACTGTAGCTCATTCCGCGGGGTTCACGTCCACTAGGAGGATTTGGTTGGGAGGTTAATGGAATGTTGACACGTGGCTCAAGATTACATAACCATTAATTTCAATAAGGTTAAATGAATGAATGAATGAAGGATTTTAATAATGTCCACGAGATTAAACAATCTATGATTCTCATTAAGAACAAATTCATTTGAAGGTTCTCCTCCTCAACATTTTGGCTTCAATTTTTCCTTATTGATTTTAAAAGAATAAATTTAGTTGAAGTAACTTGTTGCCTTCATCTTTGATGATTCTGAACTTTTCAAATATTTGCTTTGTCTTTGGGTGTGATTCATTTCCTGCACAAAAAACATGTACTATTTTATGGTATTCGACCCAACTACATCTAGGGATATTTTTAATTCATGCATCTTTCATCGATCTCCTCATCATGTGAAACTTTTCCCACCTACCCCCTATTACATAGATGTGTGACAGAAGAACATAAACGATGTCATTTTGATAATCCAACTCAGAAAGAGGAGTTTATGTAAATAGCACTAATGATAGAGATGACATTATATGATAGGAAGAGAAGCATTTTAAAATCATCAAAATGTGCAATATAAATAAGATAATATGAAAAATCAATAATTATTTAATATTAATCAAAATATGTCATGTTTATTACACAAAATAAAAAATTCATACAATGAAATTTGTAATAAGTAGATGACATTATTTCTCTTCTTAAGGACTTTAGTCTCACTTACTTAGCCTTTTGTTAAATTTTAAATGAAATTATTTTTCCTTTCATAATATTTTCATAATGTTAATATGTAAATGATAGTAATATTGAAATGATTACTTTGTTCCTTTATCTAGGAGTACTTTTGAGCAACCAGACTTATAGACTTCTAAAAGAATCATAATGTACCTCTTATCTTGTCACTAGTGACTAGGTTTTCATGACAACTTTCTTAATGATACATTACTTTGCTCTGTTTCTTAAGATCCTCACAGACCTTGATCATGGCCTGGTCTCAACAAAGTTTCATGACAGTGACTGAATCTCCTCAAAACCCTGAAACTTCCATTGTTTTCCATTTCATATTGCAGATTTTCCTATCTTCTGATGTCTCTATGCCTTCATATTGATCAAACCCTACTTTCCTCAACCTTGTAGCCACATGATATGATTCTTGACTGTTCCTTTTGAATGTTGTCATCAACCTCTCATACTCAGACTTAAACATGCCCTGATAATATTCAACATATTTCTTTTGATGATCATGAATGAATCAAATCATTAGAACTAATTCATTAATTTTACTTACTCAAGGGTATACAAACTTGTCAGAGCTTTATAAAAGTATATTATTCCTAGGTACACATAGCTTCATGACTTGTGAGTATTTAAAACCTTGATACTTACCTTGATCTAGTGCCTTCATGAACTTGCACAACTTGTTTACTATCATAGTTACTTTATGATAATATCCTTCAAGTTTCTTGAACACATTCTCCAAGTAGGAACACTGTAGTATAAAAAGAATACCCTTATCATATTTGTATCATATGTGAAACATCAGATCAAAGCATTCAAGCTTCTCTCAAGAATAATGATACTTTAGCTAGCTTTGACACATTGAAATTTCATTGTCAAGCCAAAGAACCCTGCATACATTCTCAACCTTGAATTCACAGTCTCATACCATAATGAGTCATAGATGGAAGACCATATATTTTGTCTTAGCTCCTTTGAAATGATGAACACTCTTGGTAATTGGATCTTCTTATGACAGAACCTCATACCTATGATGAATCAATAATCTCTTCATGAGTAGATGCACACCTTATTTGGCTTGATGAAAACATTTAGAACCTCTATACAACAGGACAAACCTCTATACATTATGATAGAGCTCGGTCATCAAGACTCCTTCATTAATCAACTAAAGACAGATCATACCTTGGATGAATCAATGAACTCAAAGTCCTTCATGAGTAGATACATACTATACTTTGATTTCAAACTGAGCACAGACCTCAAGATCACCTATTTCATGTTTGATTAGCTGCAACAGAGACTTCTTATCATTAGAGTGTCTTGTCATTACAGTGTCTTTAACTACTCAACAAATCATCTAAGTTTCTTGTTCTCTTCTCAAACCTTTGATATATCTTTAGTTTTCTTGATGTATGCTCTAATTCTGACTATAGTAATATTCTTATTCCTTCCAACTAAGTTATATGAGAGAGAGCTAAAAATATCACCTCATCCTTTCACTTTGTTCTATATCAATTTTTTCTTTCAAAAGAGTCAAACCTTGTGATTTTTGTACTAAAACATGTAGATCAGACCAATACAGATCAAGTGCATTGAAACTAAATAAATGGTAGGAAATCCTTATCCAATTTGATGTAACATGTCAATCAAGAAACCATGAAAAATTGTGGAAAAACTTTTGTAATTTCTTCTTATACTAATGTACCACTCTTGCAAAAAGTAGTACATGTTAAGTGACACAATATTATATAGACCATGTCAAAAATCACTTGAAAAAAATTCAAATCTCTTTGAAGAATTCCATTGGGATTAGTTACATTTTGTTTTGCTTAAAATTCTACATCTAAACTTCTTATAGGTTTCCATGATGACTCTTCTTTTAAATTATTATTTCATATTTTTCTATTTCTTGAATGTTTTGTTGTCTCATCTCATATGTCATTATTTTGTTCATTTTTTGTCAATTGAAATCCATTACATCTTGAGATGCATTATCTAGTGTTTTGAGAACATGATATATGGATATTGAAATCACTTCTTTGTAATCAATGTTAACATTAACAATCAGTCAATGAGAGTGCCTTTGAGATGCTTCACAATGAATTTATTCTCTATGTTGTCTTTCTAAAATCATGTGCATTTGCATGTAATATTTTTCTTTATAAATATTTCTCATGTTGAGATTTTTCTTATCAATTCTATATAACATGATTCATTGATTCAAGAAAATGGCAACTAAAAAGGGAAGCTCAACCTCAGGAAAAAAAAAACTATTCCAACCCCTCCTGGTAGTGGTATTGACATTCAAAAAATATCATCTTATTTTGAGAAACCATATAAGGAAACCCATCCTTCTCTAGCAGGACCATCACAATCAAGGGATAATGATTACATTCAAAATGAAACTTAGAATGAGAATGTGTTCATTCTTTATTTGCATGATGTTGTCAATGACGACAACAATGAAATGCCTCCCCTTGAAGACATTCCATTGAATGATGTTGAGTTTGACACTGTACCACCTGCCCAATTGAATGAAGATGACACTGCATCACCTGCCCAAGTGAATGTTGGAGGTGAAACTTTTGGCAGTCAACAAATTTAAATTCCACCAAGGAAAATACTCAGCGGACATTTATTTCTGGAAGAAAGAGAAAGGAAAGAAAATGGGACTTGGGAAGGAGTTTTAGGTTAGAGTGGGTTTCTAAGTTTCCATTTATTGAACCTGTTGAAAATGAGAATAAATTGAACCTCCCAAAGAATGAAAATGTACAATCTATAGCTGGAAATTGGGCAGGGACAAGACAATGCAACTTAAGTTGGATATTATTGAGAAGCATGTAGGAAAGATATATGAAAAGATAATTGTAGATGGTGTTGAGAAGAATGTTTCCAGATGGAAAACTATGAATGATTGTTTACATATTAGGTATGAAAACTAATTTGAAGAGCACAAGAAAAATGAAATAATAGTTGCAGTGAATGGAGAGATAATTACCTCTCAATTCAAAAAGATCATTCAAAACAGTATTTTAGGTAAAACATTTCAGGTAGCTACTATTTTTCACATTTTAAAAAGAGGTCATCCTATAACAGATTTTCCTAAAAAAAAAGATATTTTATTTTCTTGGTATCCTACACTTTCCTCATTCTCACTAGTCAAAAAGTAGTGGTTGGGATTGGGAAAAATGCCTAGCTATGGTTGAGAAAGAAGACTTGAAAGAGAAACTGAAGTCTGCATGATACTTATCTTTGTCTATTGATGAGGTTACAACAGTAGATAATAATTCTTGGGTATGTATGCATGTGTATACTATTGAGAATTATGTGAGACAACCTCACTTACTTTCCATTCAAAAGATGAGAGAGAACTCCAATGCTTGAAAACCTTTGTGAGTTGGTGATAAAAATTTTGAAGGAGATCGGTGACATGGATGATGTTGCAATTGCATCAAAGCTGGTATGTGTCGGGGCAGATGGGCATCTATAATGCAAGGTCATCGTAATGGCCTATGTGTAAGAATCTAAACATCTCATTGCCCTCATATGATTGCCATTCATTGTATGGCTCATAGAATGAACCTAGCTTACAAAATAGCTGGCAAAATTTAAACTTGTAGCAAAAGTTGAAAACCTTGTTCGAGAGGTGCGTCATTATTTCTGCTGTAGTCCAAAAAAGTTCATGGAATTCCAAATATTTTTAGAAGGACTAACAAATGGGTGTAAAATGTTAAAATATGTTAACACCAGGTGGATCTCATTGTACCAACCAGTTTGTAGGGTGTACGAAGAGTATCAATCCTTATTAGGAGTGATGTGGCAAAATCACATGGAAGTGGACAAGGCCCAGGATTTGATACATTGTTTGACTGATATAGAGTCATTGTCTGATGTTGTGTGGTCTCCTTCCCATGTTGGAAGAAATGCATCATTTAATTAAACAAACATAAGAAATAACTATCTATATTGTTGATTTTTCTAGTTTGAGGAAATGAGTTTGTTTGGCAATAGAATATTTGTTTGTCAATGAAACTACTTTTACAGGTCCAAAGTTTGATGGTTGGAATGATTTGATAAATATTGGAAATGAAAGTATATTTTTGAAGCTCAACTTGTCTAGGGAAGTATGTGCTTCTGTATGTGGATATGAGATACCGATGTGCATGTTTAAAGTAGTAGCCAGTAAGGTTGAGAAGGTAAATGTCACAGGGCCACTGTTTGATAACATTGTATCATCAACAAGGGTGAGGTTAAGAGAAATTACAGTGTCCCTACTAGAAGAAATAAGGGAATGATTTAGAAGGGATGATTTACTTCAAAAGCAATGGTTGTAGTAAATCCAACCTTTTGGAATTAGAATCCTGTCCAAAATGAAAGATATATGCACCTTTTGAAGATTACTACTTAAGAGGTTGATTACATTGATTCAACATTTTTGTAAGCCTGTTGATATCAATGGAATGAATATTCCAGGTATTTTAAGCAAGGACAATTTGATTGATCAATCTCATGAATTCGCCTCTATAATGATTCAACAATTCAAATGTTTGGATAATCCCTTAGAGTGTGGAGCAATAACTCGGCTATGGAAAAAAATTGGGTTAAGTACTATTTTACAGCAAACCATGTCCAATTTTTTCTCATTGGTTGATCTATGTCAAACAATGATTTTGGGTTTAGTTGAAGATGAGAGAATTTTCAGTGCCTTGGCCTTTATAAAGTCAAAATTGTGAAACAAGCTTGACAAAAATTTGGAAAATTGTTTGAAAATTTACACATCACGGTATAAAAAGTGGATAGTTTTCCCTATGACATGGCTCTGACAGTATGGAATTCGATTAATGAAAGGAGAGGGGCTTGAAACAAATAGTTGAAAAAGTTGACTGTCAATGAAGAGAGAGTCAGTCTTAGAGATCTGGTGAATCAAATGATAGAGATGATCTAAATCCATCAAATTGGAAGCTTCCATTTGTTGAATATCCCATGAAATAGATTCAGTGCATCTGATGAATAATTATATATGGTATCCAATGGTGCTCATCGAATTCAAATCTGTTTTAATGGATATTTTTCCATATTTGTTGTTTTCAATTAATAAACATTGTTCAAATTGTTCAGTCATTGTATCTGAATGGTAATTATTTTTTATTTCCTTATTTGTATGTATATTTAGATAATAGTGTTGTCAATTTGTAGAGACCTCATGGAATGAATTCAAATACATATTGATCCATTTAATTACTTGCAATGTTGAAACTATGTTATACATGCAAGTTTTTTTCATGGTGCCTGATGCAGATGTGAAAGTTGGGGATCAGTCATGGTCTTAAAAATAAATCATTATCAAGCTTGAAAGAACCATTAGAAAAATTTTGTTTAATGTCTTTGTCAGGTCCCCTTCAAAAAGTTATTTTTAACTCCTACAAGAAAATTCAAAAATGCACAATCCCTCAAGTGAAATAGCTCTGACCCCAACTTACATGTCCTAAAGGTAAATGAGATGGGATAGAATAGACATTGTATAATTTTGGAAAATTGCTTATGGATAATATTTATTTTTTGAAAAGGTAATCCAAAACTTCCTTGAATTTAACATAATATTCAGAAGATATGTAAAAGTTGGTCCACTCTTCATCAGTTGAAATTGGTTAGAACCTGATTGAGGACATGTTTTGGTATTGTTAATCTCAACGTGGAAACTATAGTGGATATTTCCAGGTTAGATAAAATCATTAGAATAATTTTCCTAGAATGATTATTTGAAATAATTAGCACATTTTATATGTTTTTCTTTTAAGAAAGTTATCCTTCATGTCTTGTTGAAATGTTCATTCTATTCAAATGCATCTTTCATTAGGATTGAAACCGAGCTTAGTTGTAAATTGTGAAGTGCTTCATTCATAAATCACTTATAAATCACACACTTTCGAGAAATAAATCATACCTGGAGTATGAAAAATAACATTGTTCCTCATGAAAAGTTACAATTGAGACATAGTCCATGTATGAATGAACTTGATATGTAAAGCATGTCATGGAATGTCAATTCTCAAAATGGAAGCAGTGGTCTCACAAAGACCCATCTCACTGTGGTCTTAAGCCTTCAATTGTGAATTAATATTCTATTCAAATCATGGTTTGAAATGTAACTTATTAATCAATCATAACTGATGAGGATATTGCTTCATGTTATCAATGCCTTTACAAGGATTTCACTTGCATTGAATGTCATGGGAGATAATAGATCTAGCTTGCTCAAGGTTTGTTGCTAATTTGATTGCATCAGATTCTTTGGTCTCACAAATTACCCAAATGTTAATTTATTCTCTCTTCAAATATTTCAATTCTTCAAGAGAATTGGAAAAACAAAATTTCTATAACTCCTATAAAGTTTAAGAATACAATCTTGTAATGTATTCCTTTAAGAACTTTCATAGTTGAAGCATTTTTGTACTTTGCCTAACTCATATCAAAGCTGAATCGATATGCGATGATAATTTATGGTGAGTGCATAGCAATGAATATATGTAGTCAAGATGAAATTTTTATTCATTGAATTTATAGTAAAAATTTCATACATTAAGTCTTTCCACCACTTTTCTACTCCATAAAGTAAAGCCCAAGAATCTTAGACAATTACATATTCTTGTTTTCTCCTAAAAAACCATTCGAGTAGAATGTGAAGATCCATGGTTGACATTTTTTTTAGAAAAAAAAAAACATCTGTGCAAAAATTTCATACCTAACATAGTAAAATTTCAATTTTATAAAATTCCTCATAGAAATTGATTAAGACATGTTTATCCTTAGAATTTGCCTAATTGAAGGGTTGCAACAAATTTTTTGTGTCAATCTTCAAAATGCTAACCACTCTTAATTTACCATCTTTTTCCATTTTTCTAGTCATGATGCATTCCTCATTTTTGAGATTCATTTGCAATTACATATTTTTCATAATGAATCAAGTCTCCCAATGATTTTTCTGAAATTAACTCTATTTTCATCGTATTTTCCTGTAACATTTCCTTCACTACTTCTAGTCTACCTGATGAGAAGGGTTAGAATTTAGAACAAAGATCCAAAAAAGTTTGTCTCATCAAGCTTCTACAGGATATGAGGTTCAGTTCTCTTGTTTCAGTTACATTAGTGTATGGACCTTATTTCAAGTTTATAATGGTAGTGGAATGAACACTTCTTAGAAGATTAATGTCTATTTTTTCAAAATGACAATTACTGGTTGTTACTTTGTGAATCCTTTACCTTTCCCTGAAATAATGTAGCAAAATTTGACATTTCTTCAACGAAATAAAAATGGTGTGTTTTTCTAAAAGGCATTGACAATGGCTTCTAAATGAACCATGATACCTTTATTGAGGCCATCAAACTAGTTCTGAATTCCTTTGACATGCCAGTTGGCAATTTCACTGATTTGTAGATAGCTTCCAAAACTTTCCTTACTGTATCCTTTAAGTTAAAGCCATCTGTGTTCTTAATTTTTGAAGTTCTGTATTCATATTTCGTGTCATGTAATCGGACTAAATTAGCTCCAAAATTAGATTATCTGAATTTATAATCTCTGCCATACTAATCACACCATTAGTTGTTTCCAATTGTGGAAAAAATGCAGGGAAAGATTAGTGCAATCAACCCTTGATCATTCTCAATGAAATCATCAATTTTTGGTTTATTTCCTCACAAAAATTACCTATCATATTGATCAATGCCTTTTTATAAAATTCAGGTAGTTTGATGTTGGAAGATTGTATATCCTTTTTGCTTTTGCCAATAGGCTCCTTTAAAATATTTTATTTTGTTTTTTCTCTTCCTTCTACAATTTTGCCCTTGATCTCTTCATCTAGGCTACAAATTCCCATTTTTTTGGCATTTTCTTTCTCTACCTTCAAAACCTCTTTCAATTCTCCTAATATTTTGTTCTAATCTATCATTCTTACTCATTGTTTCATGTAACTTTTTATTGGATTGTTCTAGTTCTACCTGTGCCTGTTCATTCGCAACAACTACAGTCATAGAGGTAGATGATTTTATCTTCCTCTCCAACTCACATGTCTTATTAAGTGCTGCTTTTCCTTTTGCTTTCTCATTTTCCAGGTCTGCCTCTAAATTTTGAATCTTATTATTCAACTTATTGTTCTCCCTCTTTGCCTTTAGAAATGTTGTGTAAACCACATCATTGTTCCTTTTCGATACATTATTTTTTCAGAAGGTTTCATTCCCTTAAAATCCATTTGAAGGGAGGTCACATCGTAGTCACTGGAAACCATTTGATTTTCTAGTTTTACAACTTTGGGCATAACATACATGTATTCCATGGTATCTGTGACTGGGTTATATGTAGGAAATACCCTCATTGTGGTAGGATCTGAAGTTCAGTAGCCTGTAGAAATTTGCTTCTTGTTTCTTTTATCTCTTTCTGATTTATTGGAAAACTCACCTCTGGTAATCAAAACCTGAGGTGTTTATAGGAATGAACTGTTTCACCTTGAATGGAGAAGGAGTAATTGAAGTTTGGGGATAATTTCCCTATGGAATGGAAATTTCTTGAGGGGTAGCAGTGACACACCTTCTAGTAATTAGTTTCCTTGAGGCAAGAGTAACTGTACCTGTGTCTACCTCTGTCTTTTGCCTCTTCTCAGTTCCTTGTTGGACAATAGCCTTATTTCAACTATCTGTATTGGCCTCTTTACAATTTATATTGCTGTGATACTTTGTTGACTACTACCATCATCACTAGAACCACCAACATTAGTCAATACTAACAGATTCATAGCCAACTTCTCCTCTAGGATTTTCAACGTGTGGCTAAACTATTTGTTGAGGATTTGACTCTGGAGTAAATTGCATTGGATTACCACTTGTAGATGTTGTAGTATGCAGTGGTCCTTTCTTCAAGGTGAAGTGGCCTGACATCAAAACTCTTCTAGGGTATGCCTCTGGTGGAAGCCAAATGCCTTGTCTTGTTGAACCCAAACCACCACCACTAAAACCCATCTTTTCAGCAATAACTACTCCTGTAGAATATCTTTGTTTCAAACCTTCATCGAGACTTGGTTTATATGTGCCAAGGGGAGTGTGTAATTCTTCAGAGTTAGTGTCATCATCACTAATTCTCTCTCCAGGATGCACTTCATTCCACAATTTGTTGAAATCTGCATCTTCTGGAATAGAATCATACTCTGAAACAAATTTTGGATGTCCTAGGTCCTGCCTCATAGACCAAAAGGAATTTTTTTTGACCTTGTCCAATTTTTATCTCGCAATTCATGATGTATATGCCTTTGGCATGCTTTTAGAGGAATTTTTATCAGATTTTGCATAAAATTTGACTAGATTGAAAATCATCTTCTTGATTTTTGTGGAGGCTCAGGAAATCCCAAAAATTGTGTTGACAAATTTTGAAAACTAATTCCTTTCTCAATAGAAATTTCATCCATTGATTTTTCTACTTCATCCCAAGAGTTCTTGTTTTTCAATTTTTCTATCAAGGGTTTGCTTTCATGTTGAATTTTAGTGGAAAAGTTCTTGTTCGCCACTACCCTTTCTTTAATCACCTCACATGGGTCATACACCCAGTGAGAGTCAACATCAAAGTTAAAATTTGTAAGATTTCATGTGCCACTTTGAATGTTTTTCTTTCAAATGTGAACCCTCCACATGAAAATGGTAAGGAAGGAAATATGCTCCTCTTTTGCTGAGTAACAAAATATAGTTTATTTATGCTTTCCATTTACTGTATATATTCCAAGGAAAAAACCCTCTCTATCACATGTATTGGCAATTTTTAAGGTTGTACTCCTGATCCATAAAACCTTAGCACAATATATTCCTCCATGAAGTAACAGTTTGCTAACTATATTTCTAATCCTAGTTGAATGCAATCTCTACAGTTCATAGGAAATCTAGGCAATGTATACTTTTTGAAATTTCTTGATAAATTGGAGCCCAAAAATATCCACAAATTGACTGTAGTCCCTTCTATTATCAAACATCCTTATCTTGGGGTCCACTCAGTTAATGGATGCATAAATTTTGGCTAGCCCTCAACATTATAGGGCTGAATTATAAGTTTTGTTTTTTTGCCAAACCATTCAGCAAACCACCATAGAATTAAATAGCACAAGTAGGTAGTGAACCTAAAGGTCTTAGTGCTGAAGCCTTCTTTGATTGTTAATAATTTTTATGCATAGATTTAGCAATGTTCCCAACAAATTTGTATGCACAAGGTGGAGAAATGAAATGGATATTGTATACCATTTCCAGGAGGGTTTCATCCACTTTCTCATTGCTATCGAAGCCAAGGAAAAATACTAGCATAGAAATGGTATCCTTGACCCATAGTTTAAACATCTCAATTACATGTGGAGGATTCCCTTTTGGTACCATTCCATCAACTGTTAATTTTCATAAAAACTCATCTTTGGCATTTTGAGTGGTGGCATGATAATCACTAGCAATTTTTTATAGGTTTATGCTGATGGTTCCTAAATATTTTCTTTCAAACCCCAATACCTGGCCAAGATTTACCTCTGTAATGGAAAAAATTTCTTCTCTATTGTCATTTGCAACAATTGCTTTTTTTGTCCCATCGTAATTCTGGGCACATATAATGAAAAATCCAGGGCAGGGTAAAACCTTGTGGAGCATCATGCGTCCCAATCCAACCCCCCATGTTATCCAACCTTTATGTTTACCTGATGGGTCCAAACGTTTACTTTCAATTTCCTTATTCTCAGACGGGTATCTAAGCTGTGAAGTTCTTGTGCCAATTACAAGATCATAAATATCATGATATTCATCAGTAAAACCAGGGGTTTTAAGCAGTTTGGTGTATGGGATTTGGGGTTTACTTTTACTTTGGGGTCCTGTGGAAGTAGATATGCTTGGAATTTTGGATTCTGGAAACCCTCAACCCTAATTTTTCAACCCTTATATTGAAATATTTCAAAGCGAAGGATTATACAGTGCTACTTATAAAAAGATAATATTTAAAGAATCAAGATTCAAATGTAGGATGACACTTACTCGAAAATATGAAAATTTTGAGTCTTACATGAAAATTCTATGAATCTATTATGACTTCTATTGCAGTATGCCTTCCAAAAATAGAATTTCAATTGTCAATGGATGTTTAATATCACCTCGTAACTTGCAAGCACTAGCAATACCACATCACTATAAATGATTACGTCTTTCACTGTACTTTGTAGATGTCAAATTTAGTCTTTTTTCAAATTCCATTTCAGTGGATGAAAATTATCACTTAGCTAGGTCTATTCCGAGTACTTCCATTTGAAATGTGAGTGTGTCATGCCTTCATCCTGAAATAGATCATGTGTCATGGATAGTAATATATCAAACGATGTAAATTATTTATCAAATGATCATGTGGTAGGATTCCAATCCTCCTTAAGGAAAAGGCATTCCCCAGACTCTAAGCCCACAAAATGAACCGATTTAATTAAGTTTTGGGTCTATGGTGTGACGTGTAGGTGAGGCAAGGAAGAGTGGCTCATCATTACTATATACCACTTTTATGATAAATTATTTTCCATATTTATTTGTTTCCTTTATCCTAGAAAAAATGACGTGGCCAAGAATTAAATTTGATAAGACATTTTTGAATTTCACAGGTACCGATTAAATCTCTAGCGGCACACTTTAAGAAATGAATAATCAATTTCAATTAAACTTCATCTCAAGGCTATCAATTTTAGGAGGATATGACATTGATGGTGAAATGATTTATCCCACACTTAGCTTAAAATACATGCTTATTTAAATGAGGCTCACCATGTTACAAATTTACCATGTAACTTTTCTGAGCGTCCACCGCCATTTTCTTTCAATCAACCGTCCTGCGTCCATGTCTTCTTCATCTCCAGAATTGAATCCTTTGAATGGAAAACTCACCCATTTGGGTGAGTGTTTCCAGTTGATAGGGCCAAATGAGACCCTCATCTGCCATATTCTTAGCGTACCAGACACCAGAGCTAGCTCTCCCAATATTTCCTCTCTGAAGTACATGATTTTATCTTTCTTACATCACTTTTTTGAATTATTTCCTTCATTTCCTATTTTCCAAGCTCTCCATTTCCACTTGATTCACCCAGAGTAACACATGAACACCATACAATTAAAGTACCACTGGATATGCCACTACCCCTATGTCAATGGAAATCATTGGTGTATGAACCAAGATTATTACCAACCTCCTTTATTTACCATGGAGCTCTCAATACCAAGATAACTACAGCCACAAAATTTTCCATAGAATGAAACAAAGAAGCTATTAACAACATTAAAAACCTCCCTTGCCAAAGTGCGGTCCATGATAAGCACCAATTCCTTTCCTCTCAAGAAAATGAGGATCATGAGGTAGTGATCTTCTAGAAGAATTTCTCATTTCCTTGTAGTTCAACTTTCTTTAGGTAAACATACATAAGAGGGGGAATCTCTCTTTCTGAGTGGGTAAACTCACCTGAAAGGAAAAGAGAATCAACCTAAATGTTGAATGGGCCCTGGGTGGGAACTCAAAAGCTGCTAGATAAGGGTATGTCATGGGGTTTGGTGATCGTTATCCAGTTTGTGTTCAGTGCAGTGGCTCATGAGGAGTTTATTCAATGTAGGGATAGCCTATTAAAATGTGTTCCAGTGATTCCAGATGAAACCATGTCTACAAAAGATTGACATCTATGTTTTTCCCTTAATAAATCACTCTATATTTTGTAACATCATAGATATATGTATATATGATTTTCAAGGACAGGGGCCCCTAAAATAGAACCCCATTTTGTTCATTGTATTTTCTTCTCTGAATTGCATTTCTGTTTTGTAAATGTATGATATGTGTAAATACTATTTCATTAAAATCATTTAGACATATCATGTACTCCCTCATTTTCATTTCTTACAATGAGAACAACCCTAGAGAAGAAAACATTCCACTTGCTGTTGCATCTTCATATATCTAGGTTTTTACTTCTAGATTATCTAGAGGGTATTCAAAAAAATAGTAACAGTAGATTCACCATTCAATTTCTAACTATTTTTATATTTTTACCATTTTCTCATAAAGAAAGAAACAGGTTGCAGGGATATTCGCCAAAAGCATGAAACTAGTTATAGGGTTATTCCCCACGATTTCTATAAGTTTTTTTTGAGGGGGGACTCTTTAAAATTTTCCCTAGTTCTATATGCCCATAAAAAATACAAGACTTTGTGATCCTAATATTTTTTTCATACATCACATATATTTGTCAGTGTTTATCCCAAAATCTTATTAAAGGCCTTTGTAGCACCATTGGCTTGTGGGTGATAGGGGGTAGTGTTATGATGGGCTACCATGAACTCTGCCAATAATATTCTATTTTTTTCATTCAAGAAGTGATTTCCCTTGTCACCAATAAGTCTCAATGGATATCCATACCTACTAATGATGTATTCCCATAGAAATATTGTTATTTTTGTTACATTGCAATATTTTGTAGGTGTAGCCTCCACCCACCTTGTCAAGTAGTCTTTACACATAATGATGTAGCGTGTGCCTATCCAATGCACAGATGGTACAATAGGGCATATAAAGTCAATTTCACATTTATCATATGGATTTTCACTTACTATAGGTTGCAGAGGCATCTCATCTTAGTTTCTTGGTTTCCCTATCCTCTAAAAAATGATAGCATGCTTTTACATATGCCTTGGTATACTTATAGAGTGTTTCCCACCATAATCAAGAAAGTGATATTTTTTGTGTCATTACTTCTCCTACATAGTGTCCTTCACTTATTATTCGATGCGATTCTTCCATTATAGCTTCACACTCATGCCCTAAGACACACCTGCTCAAGACTTCATCTCTACCCATCTTGTATAAATATCATCCAATTAGTTGGTAGGGTACCATGTGAATTGTAATACAATTCTTTTCCATAGTCTTCATACCTTCAAGAAAAACCCCTATGTGTAATTTTTTTTTAATGTCTTCTAAGCTAGCTAGTAAGTGATTTAATCTAAACAATTGAGCATCTAGCATAGTTTCCTATATTATCTGTGCATCCTCACCAGAGTTAATCCTTGACAAGTGATCTGGTCATGAATTTCTCTTTCCGAGCTTCACTATAACTGAGAAGACAAATTCCTGAAACAAAATAATCCAATGAAAAATGTGCCCTTATAAACTTGGCTTATTGACCAAGTACTTCAATGCCATCTGATTAGTATAAAAAATAAATTGTGTCGCGAGTAGATACTGTCTAAATTTTTGAAGTGCATAAACCATTGAAAATGTTTTACACTCCATAGTAGTATAATTTTCCTTAGCTAGTGTCAGATTATTTCTTGTAAAAAAAAGGATGATCAACATTATATTCCCCTATTTATGCTTACACTACTCCAATATTTATACGAGAAACATCTACATGAACATGGAACAAATTTTCTGAAGAAGGGAAGCGTAAAATAGGTGTGGTTATAAGCAAGACATTTTTGCTTATGCCTCTCTATCTCCACCCTCCTATCCTCAAAATACAACCTCCTCCTCCAATCTCAACTTTTCCCTCTCCTTTATTTCCTATTCTTCTCATGCCTCTGTCATCCACTCCACAAATCTTTTTCCTACCCCCACATCATCAAAAATATCCCATGGGTCTCCTACGTCCTCTAACAGATTGGCCATCACAGGACTAGGTAATTACCTCTCCACCTCATCCCGTCTATACCTGATAGGATCCCTAGGCACTATCTGTACAACCCTAAACTACATCATCACCCATGGAAACTAGATTGCCTCCACCATCTTTGGCCTCTGCCCCCGTACCCATCTGATCCTCCTCATGCCAAATAGTTGAATGTCTACACCTAGCCATGTAGGAAACCCGTGGTATGGCCTCCATTTGTCCTTGTCCACCTCTAATCCCCCAATATCTATGTATACCAATCCTCTCCACTCTCTCCTCTATCTTCATCATCATGGTAGGATCTCCATCTCAAAAATCCAACTGGTAACTCTATGTGGTCCCCAGCAACCCATGGAATCCTTGATAGCCTAATCATAGTAATATGCTTGTAGGCCCAGTAGTGTAGTAAAAATATGACTTCCAATCTGGATCTCCTCTCTGTCACATACATCCATAACTATGATATATATGAGCCAATAATTTTTTAGTAAAAGAGAACACAATCTTGTGCTCCACTATGTCTGTGAGCACCCTTGAAAATATCCATGGAAATATAGCTCCACCATAATCTGGTAGTGTATAACATGAGATTTCCATCATCGCTAAACATATCAATATTCTCCTAGGTGTCCCTAGCTTATATTGTGCATCTATATGAAAGGCCCCTAAAGTGAATGTGATCTATGGGGCATCAGATCCAAATAGTTGTGTCAATACACCCAATCTCATCTCCTTTGTAATAAGTTTTATCGACTCCCCCTGTATTGGTAATTTCAAAATATGGTACACATCCTCCAATGTAACCATCATCTCTCCAGTCCAAAACCAAAATGTTCTAGTCCTCGGATCCCACCTATTAATCAATGCTATTATCAGCCCTGTGTCTTGGGTTACCCTTTGGTAGTGACAAAATCTGCCCAATTTGACTGCCTCCAGGTGGACCCATTCGACATCAGTCACATCCCCTCTGATCTGATCATATATAGCTGAAAATCTATCTCGAATATACAATGTGTTCCTAGCATGAAAAATCAATCAAAAAAATAATCATTAGCATCCTAATACATGTAAATCATCATAACAAATAAAAAATATTCCATCTTATTCCAGTCAATGTTGACCAAGTTTTGATCGACACTACTTAGCTCGGGTCGCCACATTTAGGCCCTAGTTGATGGTGACCATGTCTGGTTGCCACCGACCACCCTTAGTGTCGATCTCAAAACCCATAAAAATACAAAAACATACTAAAAATAACTAAATAGCTTAAAAACTAATCTAGGAATTATGCACTTACCATCCTTTGAGTCCTCTGGTACTTCCTCACCACTTCATTAGCCTCCATCTCACTCCAAATCTCAATCTCTCTTTTACTCATAGATTTGTATCATCAAATTTTCTCAGTGCAAATGAGCTTAGTCAGCTACCCTAGCCACTTATATAGGTAGCCGAACGATTTTTCCATCGACTAGATCTATTTGTCATCGACCCATCCCTAGTCACTATCAACACAACCCTAATCTTCATTCCCCATCCTCTTTTACCAAATATCTCTTCCAAATTATCTTTCCTTCCACTTTTGACTTGTGTGTTGTTCATAACACACCTTTATTTGTCTTGTCGAAATTCCCTTGCTATCTCTTATCTCATCACGCGTCCTTAGTCGCATCCAACATCTTGTTATGCCCTCATCTTCGTGTCCATCTTAGGGAACCGTATTTCATTCTAAGTCCAACATTGTGGTCATATTTTATCTTTTTCCCACCCAAACACATATTTTTTATTCCTAGTATAGGAAGTATATTGCACCAACTTTTCCCTCACATTTTGTTAGACTATTATCTTGACCATCCTCACATTTGTTTGCGCATACTTTTAATGTTTACCTTTAAACTATTGGTCCCATGGTTTACACATCCATCTTAGTGGATTCCCATTAGTCTCCCTCCATATTTTCATGATTTTTTCTGACTCACAAACTGTCTGTAGGACATTTCTGTTGTCTCCATTGAGGCTTTACTTTTTTCCCTACCGACGTGATTCTAAAATCACCGCCATATTTCATTTTTCTTTTCAACACTTGGGGAATATTCTTACATATTATCTCTTTTTCTTATCACTTCCAGTATTTATCCTTTCTTATATCTCTTTCAAACCAGTGATTGATTCTTCTTCATCTCATCAATCCTTAGTTTGAGGGGGACCACCTCAACCATCATCATCTTTTATCACCTCTCATTTTTTTCTCATGGCTTTCCTAACGCAAACCACTCAACAAAAAGGGAAAAATTTAGACATCAATTTTTGGTATCCCTTGTCCCTCATCCAGTTTCCACTCTTGCTTTTGTCATCATTTTCTACATACATATCTCTATTCTCGTTAAAATTCCCCTTTCCCTCGTAAATTTACTTATCCCTTTAATTACTATTTTCCACCTTAATCTCATCATAATAATATCATTTATTTCTCTTCCCTAAACATCCCTAATCATCATTAATTATCCCTAAATCCCCATATAATCCTTTTATCATCCTTATGTTCCCATATACCTAGGTAAGTGCATGAAGTTGGTGGACAATTCCGTGGACATAAAAACCCAAAATTCAGGAACCGTGATTGCGGAGCTGTTTTTAGCAGGTTCAGTAATAACTGAACCTAAAACCGCGATCGTGGAACTCTGAGACAAAAAAAATTAGTCCCGCGAGTCCTCATTTTCCCCATTATTCATTTCAAACCGTGATTTCTACTAGACGTTTTTCACAGGAACTTTGAATACCACCTCAAAATTGCTCATCGAACTTCTGGATTGCGATAGATTCAACCATGCCACTAAGACGAGGAGGTAAGCCCCCGATTTTAATCATTTTTTTTTGCATTTTAGGTTTTTTTGCATTTTAGGTTATTTTTTTGTATTTTCATGAGTTTTTTGAAATGTTTGTTTATGTATACAATTTTCTTGTTTTGTCAGTTGGTCGGAAAGCTCGAAATCATGTAAACCATCAAAACATTCCTCAAAATCCTCGTCCAAACATAGATCCACCTCCTGTGGCTCCTTCTATCTCCATTGAACCAACAGGAACACAAGATAATATCGTTGGAAGAATATGAGAAAAAAATTGTCATTGAGAACCTTATTCAGACTATAAGACAAAATCATGCCACAAATCCGTCCCGCATGACTTTAGCCAACACATTACAAACATTGATTGGTGAATTCGACTCCGCAACCAACCAAATACATAGATGGAATACCTTTAGAGGTGATTGTAGGTGGTGGTATGTGGATAAATTATCCCATGCGGCCGTAAAAGACAAATTTTTTTGGAAAAGGCCTCATTTGTGCATTATTTACTGACCCGAGAACCAATGCCCCCCCCAAAACTACTTACAAATGGTGTTCCCAATCCATTGGTGCCATGATGACCAAATCAAAAACAATTTTTGGGACCGACGGTGGATGGTTATTGATTATCCACCATGTAACAACAATGAGGTTCCTCTCTATTTTTTGAAGAAATTATATTGTGAGTTTGTGCTTAATGAGGTCCCAAATTATTTTGACTTTTCTGACTTATTTGGGTGAGGAGGTGGCTCTGCATAGAGTAGACTTGGTGCATGCGTAGGTCAACCAAGGATCCCCCATGCCCCAAAACCCCCACTGCCTTTAGTTATCCCTCATACAGTGAAGGAGGTTATAGAGATCGACACACTGCATGCATTGAGGGAGCTCACTGACACTATGACCCAACATAGTGACTAGATTGCATCTGGTGATGTTGGTGGAGGTGCTAGTTCTAGCACACCACACCACTGTGGATCATGTGGTGCCATATGCACTACGGGCAAGACATCATTTGCTAGTTCACATTATTTCTTTTCTATAGATGAGCTGTTGGGGGATGTTTTTGGAACTGGTGCCACTGATATTGGTCTTTCATAGGTAAATTTCAAATAAATATAAATTATATATATATATATATATAATAGTCTAATTCATGTTTGAGATTTTAATATATATGTATTTTATTGTATGTCATGTACATACATGTAAAAACTAATTTTTTATTTTATTTTAAATAGCAAGAGCCGGTGAAGGAAACATCCGGTGTCGACATGCTAGCTACTATAGCTGGGCATGTTTCAAACGTAAGTTTCAAGTTGTACAAACTTACATTTTTAATTTCATTTGATTTCACTCTTATTATTATAATGTTTCACGTGTATGTTGTACATATTAATATGTTTGTCTTTTATACACAGGAGCATGGTGGGTCATCATCTGCTCTGGGAACTAAGGCTACTGGCATGCCTCACATGAGTTTTACGTAGGCTAGATTCTCTTTACACTTTGTTTCTAATAGTGGAATTTCACGCGGATTACATGTTTTGGACCTCTATTATGTGGTGCAGTCATGTAGATTAATATTGATTTGTACATGTTTTTTGTATAGCTTATGATTTCCAGAGAGACTCCTCCATATATACAGACTGTGGAGGCTGTTGTAGATACTGCCATAGCATCTGCAGATCCACTAATGGAGGTACAAATTTTCAAATTTTGTTAAATTTTGGAGGTTCATTATTTCTTATTACTTAAATCTACAGTATTAAATTTTGTATGTATGTGAAGTATTTAATTTGAAAATTAATTATTTGTATGTAGCTTACCCCTCGTGAGTCTACTGTTGTCCCTGCGATGCGTCAATGATAAATTGATAAGGATCATGACATTGCGATAAGATTTCACATGAATTTTAACTAAATTGTACAAGTTTCTAAATTTTGAATGTATTTTAAAATTTTGGGTGTTAAAAACTTGTTGTTTATGAATGTGCAGGTTAGGTTACAGACCTGCTTAGAGACGTATAGGACCACATGGATGAAATCCGTAGTGGCATCTCCCTCCACTACATCCCCAGGTCATGGTCGTGTTACTTCTAACAGGGTGAAGAGAGGGAAGATGTTTCATGATTAGATTCATAGTCCACCTGGATGTACATAGATATATATATGGGCCATCTGGTCCTAGTGAACATGTTTCTTCATATAGTCCATTGTATATATATATATATAGCCTTTTACGAATGCATGTGGTCCTATATGTATGACACACTTAGTTCGAGATGTACACATGTTATGAACTTACATATTTTTTGAGATCTGGAGCACACTTTGTTTGATTCGTATATATCCATGTGTGTTGGTTTTCATAATGATATTACTTCTATATTTTTGATTCGATTTAATTGCATGTATGATATCCTTCTATGTATGTTTGATTTAAAATTAAAAAACCATGTCTCGGAGCACTACATGGTACAATTATTAAGCAAACCTATTCCATTAAGAAAAACCATGCTAGGTGAACTACAAAAGGGCAATACATAATTACCTTTTTTTCTTTTAAAGCTAAAACTCATCTGTTGCATATCAATTAATGCGAACATTGTTAAAAATAAGCGAGGTAGAGTTCATCTTGAACTATATGAATATAACATTACTTATGGTGCAACATTGCATGGTACAATTGTTAAGAAATTAAGGGAAGCATTTACATTGTTTTAGAGAAATTAAGGGAATCAATAGATGTACACACCTTATCTCTTTATAATTTGGTGCTATATGCCAATCAACTAAGAAGTTAAACATTCAATTTGATTATTGTTTAAAATAGATTCACTTCTCTCTTTCATTTTCATTGTTTGTCTCTTTCTTCTTGGACTTACCATCCTCTCTTTCCTTTTATTTTCTTGTACATTCAAGACTTATTTCTTTCTCCTTCTTATTCTGCGATTGTTCACTCATTTTTCTCTTGACTTTTCTCTTGTTGCTTTGAATATCCTGTCATAAATATCTCCTCAAGCCTTTGTATTTCCCCATGTACAACAAGTATTCACTCTCTCCTGCAATTTCTTCATTTATTGATCATAGCCATTACATGCTTGCTTCAAACTGAAATTTGACCTTTTCTTGCCACTTTCCTCTTGTTTCCCATTTCATATTGAATGAGTACCTATTTATTCTCTAAGAATTTCATTTTGCACTTCCTTTCTCCTCCATTATTCTTCTTTCATGCTATGTTCTCCATTATGAGAATTCTTTTCTCTTCTTCATGTTTCTCGTGCATGGAAACTATTTTCCTCTTATTCCTTCACAAGCTCTCACTTATTTGTTTCCTTCACTTCTTTTAGCATGCTTCATAAGTGACTTGATTGGCCACTTCACTCTCCTTCTAAAATTCCATCCAAATATGCAAACTTGAAGCTACTTGCCTTAGCATTTTATTGATAATCTTATTCATATGTTCACATTCTCACCATACTATTTGAAACAATGAATAAATGCATTTCATTCCTTTAACATGACTTACCTTTACTCACCACTTTTCACTAGTTCTTGCTTCACTAACAATTATGGCTCATTTAATTTCAACTCCATTTAGTATTCTTGACCTATATTTAAATACTTAATCCACTATCAGGAATAAAAATGGAATGCTTTATTCTTTCGAATATTCAAAGCATGATGATTAGAGTATTAGATACCCATTAAGGGATGAAAACTATGTAAAAAGTTTCAAGGTAGCCAAGAGCATGACCATATTACAATGCAATAATAATGAGCATGTAAGCACATAGCTGGGGCAGCAGAGGGTGGAGAGAGATCATCACAACAACATAGCTCAAGAGAGAAAAGCAAGGATAGTGATTAAGCACCTATGAGGATAAAGGCAAGTCCAAAGAGAACAAGAGAGATGGAAGGTAACAAGTGACATTGAATGTTTTGAGTCCTAGGAAATGAACGAAGGCGAGGAGTGAGAATTCATGCCTCAGGATGTCATGGCACCAAACCAATTGCGCCAAAATGTCTGGGTGGCCAGGTGAACGCTAGAGGAGGTGTTGTTTCGGTGCATGACAAAGTCGTTGCTTCCGAGCTACTTCGTTCGGGTGGTCCCTTATGAGCCCTGAGACCAAAATATCATTCAACTTTGACGGGTGACTACTCGGACTCCGTGGCACTTAGAGATGTCTCGTCTGATCTGACACCTCAGCATAGGGACCCTCTACAATAGTATTTCTCAGGTTTTTCCTTCTCAAATTAGTGCTCTTGCTGCCCTATTGTTTGCAAACGCGTGAAATAGTGTAGTTTGAGCCAGTGTAAGGCTGTCAAACGCTATATTTTACAAACGGTGGGTCGTGTCACCAAATTGACTACGTCAAAACATCTGGGTGTCCAGGTGAATGCTAGAGGAGGAATTTTTTTGGTACACGACAAGGTCGTTGCTTCCGGACTGCTTCGTTCGGGCGTAGTCCCTTAAGAGCCCTGAGACCAAAATATCGTTCAAATTTGACGGGTGACTACTCAGACTCCATGGAACCTAGAGACATATCGTATGATCCAAAACCTTGGTGTAGGGACCATATAAAATATCCTCTCTCGGTTTTTTCCTTCTCATATCGGTGCTCCCGCTGCCCTATTTTTTGCAAACACGTGAAATAGTGTAGTTTAAACCAGTGTAAGGTTATCAAACGCTATATATTGCAAATGGTGGGTCATGTCACCAAAACGAATGCGCTGAAACATCTAGGTGGCTAGGTGAATGTTAGAGGAGGTTTTTTTTGGTGTGCGACAAGGTTGTTGATTCCGGGCTACTTCGTTCGGGCGTAGTCCCTTAAGATCCCTGAGACCAAAATATCGTTCAACTTCTACGGTTGATTACTCAGACTCCGTGGCACTTAGAGATGTCTCGTCTAATTCCACACCTTGGCATAGGGACACTCTATGATAGTCTCTCTCGGTTTTTTCTTTCTCATATCGGTGCTCTCGCTGCCCTATTGTTTGCAAACGCGTGTAATAGTGTAGTTTGAGCCAGTGTAAGGTTGTCAAACACTATATTTTACAAACGGTGGGTCATGTCACTGAACCGACTACACCAACACGTATGGGTGGCCAGGTGAACACTAGAGGAGGTGTTTTTTTGGTGCGTGAAAAGGTCATTGCTTCCGGGCTACTTTGTTCGGGCGTAGTCCCTTAAGAGCCCTGAGACCAAAATATCGTTTAACTTCAACAGGTGACTACTCAGACTCCGTGGCACCTATAGATGTCTCATTTGATTTAAAACCTTGGTATAAGGACACTATACAATAGCATCTCTTAGTTTTTTCCTTCTCATATCGGTGCTCTCGCTGCCCTATTGTTTGCAAACACGCGAAATAGTGCAGTTTGAGCCAGTGTAAGGCTGTCAAATGCTATATTTTGCAAACGGTGGGTCGTGTCACCGAACCAACTGTGTTGAAATGTCTAAGTGGCCAGATGAATGCTAGAGGAGATGTTTTTTTGGTGCGCGACAAGGTCGTTGCTTCCAGGCTACTTCGTTCGGGCGTAGTCCCTTAAGAGCCTTACGACCAAAATATCGTTCAACTTCAATGGGTGACTACTCGGACTCCGTGGAACCTAAAGATGTCTCATCTGATCTAAAACCTCACCATAGGGACCCTCTACAATAGATCTCTTAGTTTTTTCCTTCTCAGATCGGTACTCTCGTTGTCCTATTGTTTGCAAACGCGTAAAATAGTATAGTTTGAGCCAGTGTAAGGTTGTTAAACGCTATATTTTGCAAACGGTGGGTCATGTCACCAAACTGACTACGCTGACACATTCAAGTGGCTAGGTGAATGCTATATGAGGTGTTGTTTTGATGTGTGACATGGTCGTTGCTTCCGGGATACTTCATTCGGGCGTAGTCCCTTAAGAGCCCTGAGACCAAAATATCGTTCAACTTCGACGGGTGACTACTCAGACTCCGTGGCACCTAGAGATGTCTCGTCTGATCTAAATCCTCAATGTAGGGACCCTATACAATAGCCTCTCTCAATTTTTTCCTTCTCATATCGGTGCTCTCGCTGCCCTATTGTTTGCAAATGCGTGAAATAGTGCAGTTTGAGCCAGTGTAAGGTTGTCAAATGCTATATTTTGTAAACAATGGGTCATGTCACCGAACCGACTGCATCAAAATGTCTGAGTGACTAGGTGAACACTAAAGGAGGAATTATTTTGGTGCGCGAAAAGGTTGTTGCTTCCGGGCTACTTCATTCGGGCGTAGTCCCTTAAGAGCCATGAAACCAAAATATCGTTTAATTTCGACGGGTGACTACTCAAACTCCGTGGAACCTAGAGATGTCTCATCTGATCCAAAACATTAGCGTAGGGACCCTCTATAATAGCCTCTCTTAGTTTTTTCCTTCTCATATCGGTGCTCTCGCTGCCCTATTATTTGCAAATGCACGAAAAATATTGCAGTTTGAGCCAGTGTAAGGCTGTCAAACGCTATATTTTGCAAACAGTGGGTTGTGTCACTGAACCAACTATGCTAACACATCCAGGTGGCTAGGTGAATGCTAGAGGAGGTGTTTTTTCAGTGCATGACAAGGTTGTTTCTTCGGGGCTTCTTCGTTCGGGCGTAGTCCCTTAAGAGCCTTGAGACCAAAATATCGTTCAACTTTGATGGGTGACTACTCAGACTCTGTGGCACCTAGAGCATCTCTCCTGATCTAACACTCCAATGTTAGGAAACCTATACAATATTTCTCTCTCAGTTTTTTCATTACTCATAACAGCTGCTCTCGCAATCCTATTGTTTGAAACATCACGCGAAATAGGCAGTTTGAGCCATTATCAGGTGCAATGCTATATTTTTACCAAACGGTGGGTCGTGTCACCGAAAACCGATCTGCACCAAACATCTAGTGGTCAGAATGAACACTAGAGGATTTTTTTTGGTTGCAAAACAATATTCCTTCTTTTGGGGCTACTTCGTTCGGCTCTAGTCCCTTTAAAGCCCTGAGACCAAAATATCGTCTCAACTTCAACCGGTGACTTTACCTCAAACTCTGTCACCTTAGAATTGTCTCCGTTAGATCCACACCTCGGGTAGGGACCCTCTACATAGCCTCTTCTTGTTTTTCCCTTCTCATAATTGTGGCTCTTTGCTGCCCATATTGTTTGCAACACGTGAAATACGTGCAGTTTTGACCAGTTCGAAGGCTGTCAAATGCTATTTTTACGAACGTATGTTGTGCACCAAAACCATGTCAACACGGTAGTAGTCTTATAAAAACACTTGGGGGGTCATTTTGTTCTCTAAGCTCTAGGTGCTTCTAGGTACCAACCTCCGGAGCCAAGAAACCCCCTATATTGGTATGGAAAAACAATCTCTAGCGATGGATAGAGTTCATCTCATATCATCGATACAATGTATATGTGGGACCTAATACAAATCATTCTCTCTCTAGTTTATTCTCATTTCTACATACACGGTGCTTCTCCGCTAATTACTCGTGAGTGTTTGCAACAACACCGAAATAGTTGCCAGTTTCGAACGCCATTCATCGCATTTATACAGGTGTGATCAATTTTAGCTTATAAAGTTTATTAGCAGAAAACGAGTTTAAGGTGGCTTTCGTGACTTCATCGAGGATTTCTCTGGGACACATGCTCTACCAAGCACGATCTAGATGTGTCAGTAGATGTACCCTTATCTCATTTCATAATTGTTTTAAAATCATATGCCCAAATTCAACTAAATAAAGACACTAGAGGAGGGTGATGTTTATATTTTGCTCAGAATAAACATATTTAGGTTCCTATTTGTCTCTTTTTTAGAAAATAGCATTTCTACTCTCTTCTCGGGTGTCTGCGATAGTCCAATTTTTACTACAATCGGCTCCTTTGAGATCGTCCATACTTTTCTATTGGATTCATACTTCCATACCGTGTACTGCGATTTTACCTTATACTCTATTTCTGTCATTCTCTCTAAGACTTGTCTCATCGTTTAGTACTTTTTTCCACACCCTCGTTCCTTACTTCTGCGATTGTTGATATGCCGAGTGACCTCTTCTCCTTGACTTTTCTTACATTGCGTGCTCTTAGTTTAATTTTTCCTATCCTTTCGTTTATCATTATGGATGTCATTCTTGCTTCCTCCATATTGGTCTTGTTTGCATATACTATCCCGTAGATAATTAGTGCCAGATTATTTGTACACTCTCGTGCTCGTTCGCAAAATGTTCGTCTGTATATTAATTTTTAATAGCACGTATATTATGCACCGATTACTGCTGCTTCATAGTTGTATGTTGGAATTCTAAAACCTTATCACATTCCTACGTGCACTTATCCTGCTTATATTTGTATGCGTATCTTTTATTATTATTTTAATGAAACTTTTGGGACGAGGAGTCTTATTTTTGTATCTCTTACGTCTAGCTATTGTGATGCTCTAGTTTTTTGCTACCACCTCCGGAGCCAAGAACCCCTCCATGGGTACATAAATCGGTTGTTATAATTACTTCTCTTTTCTTGTAAAACAATGAAAGCTTTCTCTTAGCTTCAGAATTTACGATAATTCCTCTTACTAATTAGTTGCCAACCAAGTTTTGAAGGTGCAGCTTTGTCTGGGCACCACTAACCCTGAACATAAAAGTTGTTAGTCAAAGAAATTTTAGTTTCATTAAAACCATACTAGATATATACAAAATACACCCAAATTTCCAAAATACATATATGAACTTAAATCTATCTAACTACCAAATTTTTATATATCAAAAGGAAATTTTAATATAATAGACCATGAACATTGTTGAATTCATTCCAATGAACCATTTTTTTTTTCATTTTGGGGGGGATTCCGGTATCTACTTTTGATAATGGAAAGATGCTTCATGATTTGACTCTTGAACCTTCCAAAAGAATTTGTCCCTATTAGGTCTTCCCCGATATCTATACAGCTACAATATTCTCTCTCCACTTAGAACTAGATGCGAATATAAGAGTATTTTCACTGTTGTGTCTCAAAATTCTTTCAACACCCAAATTAGAGGAAGTTTTTTAATGTTACCGTGATGACAGTTCCACGTAACTACCACTGACTTATGGTATACTCCATAATTTCTTCGCTATTCTATAATAGGAAGTCAACTTATTTCTTTTCCTCCGATACACATGACCATAAGAAATAGTCTATTCATTCTTCACTTGTCTTCTGTCCAAATAAATACCAAAACACATGTCCTTAGAAAAAATAAAGCGTACAACTCAAATCTAATTAATAATAAATTCATTAGGACATTTAACTCATATCACAAAAATTAAAATTAAATAAAATAATACTATATCGCACCAAATCAAATTTTTTTTCAAAGTCCTTGTGTTGAACTTTCATCTGCAAAAACAAAGTCGTACATGCTTGGGAGGTTGATAATAGGAGTGGAGTTAGAGGCTACAAACCATCCATCCACCCATTCTTCATGAATCACACTCAAGCAGTTGATACAATCATACAAGATGCACAAAACATGTCATTTTCTTGCTCCAATATGGCCATGAAGGTAGCATCTGAGCTATACAATAAGTGCATATCACCTGGACCATAGTGAGTTATCACAAATCGCTCGGTAAGTTAGCAATTTTTTGTTTCCCTCTATCCAACCAAAATATTTTGCAAAACTATGGAATTTATGAGAACCTCGGGCATTGTTTGTCAATTACCTATGCTCACTATTCTTTGCATTTTTAATTTTTGCACCACTCTTTGTACTTCAACTCTCTCTTATGCCCTGACCGTATTGCTCCCCTCTTTCCTTGTCCACCTTCAGTGAAAACTCAAATAGTTACCACACCCATCTTTTGATGTGCATTTGATCATCCAATAAAACATTTGTGAAATTCTTAACTAATGTGCAATTACTCATAACCATGGGTAATGTTGTTTGAAGTGGATGTTCGCCTACTTAGACAAGTTTTCCTATAAAATTAACTGGCAAACACCTTTGCACTCAAATTACAGTAAAAAGAAAATGAGCTATGATCATCGTGTATAAAAGTCGGTCAACTCTTTCTTAAAAAAAAATTGATCTTCTCTGTACTGTCAGGAGAATGTAGAAATGATATTTTGCACAAACAAATCGACCACTATGTGAAGTAAGTTGTTCAATAATTCGTGATTGAACCATCCATTTGTCGGTTGCAATATGTATTCTCTCGCAAAATCGACCACTGGAAAACAACTCAGTATCATAGGAAACTGTGTCCTTTATCATATATTGAACTTTTCATCCAACCATCGAGCTCCTATGTGTATGCTAGCATACTATAACACACAATTTCATCCTTAAATTTTCAAAATTGGAAAAACAAAACTTATGTTCTATAACTGCCTACCCACCGTTTAACTCTTTTCCATCTTTCAATTTTATGCAACTGATTATATTTATCAAACTGCAACTAATATTATGTCTTTTACCTTCATCTTTCTCATGGATGCAACCTTTTCCAATTTAGGTATCCGCCGCACTGTACTACAACTTCCATTCTAAAACAATCCCTGACTAATAAAAGAATTGTCCAACTCTTTTTACAACATATAGGTAGAATGATCCTCATAGAAAGAGTATTGGCGGAACTTGAACACCACATTCCGAAACATAGTTTCAAAATGAAAATATTTAGATTACGCATACGTAAGAATAATAGCCTAATTGCATCATAAATTTCACATGTTCCACAACAACAAAGTGTGCTGAGCGTGTTTGGTTTTTCAATAGAATGGTTCACATTTCCAAAAAACCTTGAATAATTTTTAATGTTCTAAGATTCTTCTTGTTCAAACATAGCGAAAAAATTGGGAGGTTTGAGTCATATACTAACAAATGTTTGATGTGGTTTCACGATTATTAGGAAGCAACTCTTCGTTTATATCAATCTCTTGTATTAGGTGAACTCTTCGTGTTATCATGCCAAAAATTGAATAAAAAATTCTCTTATAGATGCGAATAATTATTTTTGTCCTTACGCGTGTGCTCTAACAGAAAATTGCCCAAAATTGACGTTATTGTGTGATGAAGGATATTACTGTCTTTTAAATTGCTTCTCATTAGAGTTCTTCGATTAACTTGCAACATTTCGACTATTGTTTGTGTATAACTTTGTCTTTTTTATTGATTTCATTTTAACACTGAGTAGCAAGTAATGACGCACATTTACTTCCCCTAGTGTGTCTCTTGACACCACAGTGTGATATGCATCATTGAAGGTTTTCAACACATTGTAGGGTTCTGACCACGTATACTAGATGTGTCAATCCTAAGGTGTTTAAATAATAGGTCTCATATTTAATCCATTTCATAAACTCCAACAACTTGACACTTTGGGATTCATTTTAAAATTTCAAAATGATTTATCCCAATTTCAGTGTCTTTTTATTCTACTTTGTCGTTCCAGAAGATTTGGTCAGGACATTGGGTTTCAAAAATGTTTGTCATCAATTTCAATAAAAAAAAATATAGGTATCTTTACATAAAATCCTAGGTGGGTGTTTTTTTCAAATTTGTCTGTCACCAGTTTCAACATTGAATTTCCTTATTTTTCCATATTTTTTTGTTCTCCTTCAATTTCAGATCATTTGCTAATCATGAGCTCTTTCATTTCTTTATCAACACTTGACGGTAAAACATCCTGGCATCACGAGTATTTTAATCTTCAACTTCAACAATTGAAGTGAAACATACTTGGTTCATTCATTGCTTACAACTCAGTTGGGGTTGACGATGAACCTGTTCTTGATTCACTAATTATTATCGCATTTGCTCAACATTTTATATTTTTGTTGTCCTTTTAGATTCTGTTTGGTGTTTTTTTTACTTAAGGGACTTCCGTTTTTTGACTTTGTTTTCTTGTCTCCCATGATGTTTCATTTTTCGTGATAAGAAAAAAATACAGAAAAAGACATAATTCCACAATAATTCTATGGTAAGGTCAGAAGAAAAACCACATGGTATATCAGACATTGGATGTGTGTCATATGATTTAAGGAGAACTGCGAGTGCGCTTTATAAAACCCTTATCGCTTTTCTGACACGCACTCGCAGTTTTGTGTTTAAAAAATCGCTTCTCACTTGAGAAAACTGTTGATCGTGGATCTATATCTCCGACCCTAAGCCCTGAAATCTTTTTTTTCCCCAACCACAAAGCAGGAAAGGTCATATATGCAGTGTAAAGGGTCAAAAACCCTGCAAATTTGCTCTCCAAAGACTTGAAACCGAATGCTAAAAAATTGAAAACATTCACAAAAATGGTGCCAATCCCCCCCCAAGGCACATCCAGAAGCGTAGGGTAGGACTGTTAGCTTCATAGAAAGATTATTTTACAGTGAATAAATACGATGAAATACCATCTTAGTATTTTTTTATACCAATAGGTTTTTAAGACATATTTTCCCTGTAATGTCATGTCTATGTTTAAGACTGTAAATTTTTTCATCACTATCACAATGCGATAACACTTATACCCATCCCAAGGTGGACAAATTCGATACCGACCATTTTAAAAAATATTTGTATTATTTCTATTTTTTGATATAGTTAGGCAATCACACAAAGCCCTCTCTTTCTAAATATTTTTAGACCACTTTCCAGTAAAAAAATCATTAAACAAAATATTGCTCAAAAAAGATAAATAAAATCCATCCCAAGATATATAACTACAAGTCTAACTTTTCAACTAAATGAAAAACAAAATAACAAGATTTGTCTCCAAATCACACGGGCAAAAACTGACTAAATCTTATAAGTTAAAAAAAAAAAACCATTCATATAATTTATTGTTTAATATAGCTAAACTTGTCCAGTTTTTAAACATTAGTATTTTAGAAACTAATTCTGGATTATGATTTCATAATTTATAAATCATTTTTTTCAATTTGAATGCGTGTATTGCTAATATCCCTACAGTTGAATTTCATTTCACTTTTTTTTGGCAATATGACGGTCCACGATGATGACCCCATTTTTGCCTCCACTTACCTCACTTTACCCCACCCTCCATAATGATTTATATATCCCACCCCACCCTTTTTTAATTCCCTAAGCGTCCCTCCCTATTTGACCACCTAAAACCCTAATCTTTCTCTCATAGTGGGTATTTACATTAAGATGAAGTCAATCTCCACCGCCCAAATCAATAGATTTGCCCAGTTTTCTGGTAACCCATTCCGGCCCATCGACCTATAAATACGCCCATCCCCTCCCTCTTTCCAGATCAATTTTTGAGACTTTGATATTTCTGCAATCAACAGGGATTCTTTTCTTGCTCTTCTTTAAACTATCTCACCACCTTGGAGCTACTTGGAGATCTTATGCATCGATATATGGAGATTTTTAAGTTATCTCTTTGCTGATCTCAATTTTTAT
>JAHRHJ020003470.1:0-160574 GCA_019776745.2 Taxus chinensis | reverse complement strand
AGTTGGGAAATGTTGTTCTCTCGTAGAGAAGGTGAGATTCACTTCGCTTTTGAAGAAATACATCGATGTGATGGCTTGGTCTTATGCAGATTTGAAATCCTTCAAGCCCAAGGATGTACAGCACAGTATCCCTTTGAAACCTGATGTGAAGCCGTACAGACAAAAACAAAGGCATTACAATCCCAAGATCTCAGGAACTATCCTGGCAGAAATTCAGAAGATGTTAGATGCCAGAATTATTTTCCCAATCCATTACTCCACCTGGATTGCTAACATTGTTCCTATCAGGAAGAAGAATGGCGAGATCCAGATTTGTGTTGACTTCCGGAACTTGAATCAGTCCTCGCTGAAAGATAACTATCCCTTGCCTATCATGGACCAGGTATTACAAACTGTTACTGGGTCAGAAATGTTATCCATGCTCGACGGATTCTCAGGGTATAATCAAGTCGAGGTAACCGCAGAGGATCAACACAAGACGGCCTTCACGACCCCATGGGGTACCTTTGCTTACAGAAGGATGCCTTTCGGCTTGATCAACGCCGGAGGCCACTTTTCAGAGAGCTATGGACTTGGCATTCAGAGATCTGATGGGCAAGGTCATAGTTGTGTATTTGGATGACTTGACCGTTTTCTCTAAAAAACAGAGTGATCATTATGGTCATTTAGAACAAGTACTTTTGAGATGCAGGCGTCATGGGATTTCACTGAATCCCAAGAAGTCCATGTTCGGGGTGACCGAAGGAAAGCTGCTGGGTCATATTGTGACTAAAGAAGGAACTAAAATTGACCCAGAGAGGTAAAAGGCCATTCATGATCTTAAGCTATTCTTTGCATAGCATCTTAGTGTTTCTGATTATTTCGGACATTATATTTGTGATCTAAAACTCGTATGATTATTTCGTGCTCTGTGTTTACTCGAAAGAAAATACGTTTCTCCCATTTCCTTTCTATTGCCGCTTCTTTCATTGTAACAGTTTCTGACCCAGTTCATTTACGAAAGAAATACCCTTGAATTTATGAATGTGGATTTCGGGATTTCATTCCAACCCCCAATGGTTAGATTAGTGTGAATACTGTATATATTGTTTACCGTGTTTTAGATTAGCAATAAATAGGCAACCTCACCTGTCTTTGAGGAGGGATTTAATCCCATGTACTGTGGTTGAACCTCATATTTTGGTTTGACAAAATATCCAACCAACAGGAGGTATGTGGAGAGAGGAAGGGGTGTGGATGGAGTGGAGGGGTTTTAACAGAGAAGAGAGATTGGTGTAGAGGGAGAAAGGGATGTTGAGGGGTTTTGAGTGAGAAGAGGGAGTTGTGTCAAGGGAGTAAGGGGTGTTGAGGGAGGGGAGTTGAGGGGATTGGAGGGAGAAGATGGAGTGGTGTCAAGGGAGCAAGGGGTATGAAGGGTGGAAGAGGTATGGAGGTAGGTGAGGAGTTTTGAGGAAGAAGGGGCATGGGTACAGAGGGAGGAATGGATGTTGAGCGAAGAAGAGGTATGGATGGAGGGGAGTGGTGTCGAGGGATTAGGGGTGTGGATGTAGGGGAGAGGTGTTGAGGGAGAAGAGGGAGGAGATAGTTGTGGAGGTAGAAGGAGAGGAGTTGAGAGAGAAGAGGGAGGGCTATAATATAAACGGAGGATGTGAGCGTGGAAGGGTGTAATGGAGGAAGAGAGATTGGCATAGAGGGAGAAAGCGGTTGTTTGTTGAGGGGTTTGGAGTGAAAAGAGGATTTGTGTCAAGGGAGTAAGGGGTGTTGAGGGAGGGGATTTGAGGGGTTTGGAGGGAGAAGAGGGAGTGGTGTCAAGGGCGCAGGGGTATCAAGGTGAAGAGGTTGAGGTATGTGAGAGTTTTGAGGAAGAAGGGGCATGGGTACAGAGGGAGGAATGGTGTTGAGCGAAGAAGGGTATGGATGGAGGGAGTGGGGAGGATTAGGGTGGGGTGTAGGGGAGAGGTGTTAGGGAAAGAGGGGGAGATAGTGTGGGGTAGTGAGAGGAGGAGAAAGAGGGGGCTATAAACGAGGATGGAGAGTGGAAGGTTTGAGAAGGAGATTGGCATAGAGGAGAAAGGGGGTTGAGGGTTGGGTGAGGAAGAGGTTGTCAAGGAGTAAGGGTCTGAGAGAGGATGAGGGGTGGGGAGAAGGGGGTGGTTAGGGCAGCAAGGGGTATGAAGGGTGGAAGGGGTGTGGAGGGAGCGTTATAGATGAAAGGAGGGATGTGGAGAGAGGAAGGGGTTTGGATGTAAGGGAGGGGTTTCATGGAGGAAGGATGAGTATAGAGGTAGGAATATGGATGAAAGTAGGGGTGTGTAGTGAGGGGAGTGCATGTGTTTGGAGAAATAATAGGGAGGTGTGTTAAGGGAAGATATATGGAGGTAGGGACAAGTTTGGAGGGAGTAAGGGTTGTGGAGAAAAGGTAGGTCCTATTTAGAGGGAGGGTTGTGGAGGCTAGAAGGGGTGGTGAGGGAGGAAGGTATGATGAGGAAGAAGAGGGGTTTGAAAGGATAAGAGGGGAGGAAGTGGAAAGAGAAGAGGGAGGGGTGTTGAGGGAGGAAGATTTGTGGAAATAGAAGTTATAGGGGTGTGGAGGGAGGGTTGTAGAGGTTAGAAGTGGTGGTGAGGGAAGAAGGTATGTCGAGGGAGAAAATGGAGGGGATATGAGGGAGTATATGGAGGGGTGTGGATAGAGGAAATGGTGTGGATGGAGAAGAGGGGTTTGGAAGGAGTAGAGGGAGGGGGTTGGAGGGAGAAGAGGGAGGTGTGTGGAGGGAGGAAGGGGTTTAGATAGGGGGAAGGGTTTCGAAGGAGGGGAGGGGTGAGGAGGGAGGAAGGGGTTTGGATGGAGGAGATTGGTTTTTATGGAGAAGAGGTATTGGTGTAAAGTGGGACGAGGGAGGGGTGTTGAGGGAGTCGAGAGAGGGGTATAGAGGGATGAATGTGTTTAAATAGAATGAAGGCTTGTAAAGGGAGGAAGGGGTGTGGAGGGATAAGATAGAGGGGTGTGCAGGGAGGAAAGGGTGTAAAGGGAGAAGAGGGGTTTAGAGGAAGATGTGAAGGTATGGAAGAAAAGTGGGATGGGTGTGGAGGGAGAAGAGGAAGGGGTTCAGATAGAGGGAAGAGTTTTAAGGGAGGGGAGAGGTGTGAAAGTAAAGGGATTTAGAAAGAGAAGGACAAGTGTGGACGTAGAAGAGGAACAATGTGGATGAAAAGAGAGTGGGGTGCGGAGGGAGGAAGGGAGAAGATTGATTTTGAAGGAGAAGAGTGAGGGGCGTGGATGGAGAAGAGGGAAGGGTGTTGAGGGAGAAGAGGGATTGAATCAGTAGAGGGGAAGGCGCAAAGAGTCCAAAAGGGGGGAAAGGGAGGGGTATGGAGGGAATAAAGGGAGGGGGTGTGTAGAGGATGTGGTGTGAAAGGAAGAAGGGGTATGGAGGGAGAAGATGGAGAGGTGTGGAGTAAGAAAGGGGTTATGATAGAAGGAAGCATTTTGATGGGGGGGAGGTTTTTCGAAGGATGAAGCGATTTAGAGGGAGGACGACGTTTGGAGGGAGTAAAGGGTGTGGGAGGAGGAGAGGGGTTTAAACAGAGAAGAGGGATGGTTGGTGGGGGAGACGAGGAATGGGTGTTGAGGGAGATAAGTGAGGTGTATGGAAGGAGCAATTGGTATGGAGGGAGTGGAGGGGTTTTGAGAGAGAAGAGGGAGGGTTTTGGAGGAAGAAGAGGGAGGGGTGTGGAGGGAGGAAGGGGTATGGGTGTGGATGGAAAAGATCTGGGGTTTACATGATCAGGGTTTTATTGTGGTAGATGGAGACATTCAATAACATCGTCACAATGTTCTCTTGAGTTTTGACATCTTCTGATAAGAAAAGGGGCACCAAATAGGGAATTTCCATAGCCTTGACAATGCAGGGACACTTGTCCATCGCGTACTTTACAAGGTGACATGGTAAGTAGCTGACCTAGTTTTTAACTTTGATAGTGTTGCTACAAAGCTTTTCGACAAGGAAATTCGTAGTCATCTTCACGGCTTCCAACACCACCCTTGTGCTTCTCCAATCTCTCGAACGAATCCCCATGATCCTCCCACCACTATTGTATCTGGTTGTGCAATGTCTAGTTCGAAATGAGATTAGTAAGTAATGGAGCCTACCCACTCTTCAGGAGTTCCCCTTGTCAATCTAATGGGTTATGAAAAACCATTACTACGTGCCAACCTAACCATTAGAGCTCCGCCCATAACTCTCCCAGTTGTAAATCCACTCAATGTTGATGTGTCGTTTACCTCCATGTCAGTTGTAATTAATGCAATGTGAATCTCATGGCTAGCACAATCTATTTTGTCCACGTATAATATCCCACAAATATTCTTGGGTTTGTTGTTGCTTCCAATTTAAATACTCATCACGCGAAGTTTTTCATTTAGCACATCATTTAGGGCAGCCAACATGCCAACATCAATACATATGTTCTCAATTGTAGAGTTTCTACCGAGGAGGGGCCAAAAAACCTTATACATTTCCATCCTGGCCATTGGAGCTCCACTCACAACTTTCCCAGCCACAAATCTACCCAATGTTGATGTGTCCTTTAACTCCCTTTTAGCTACTGAGGATGCATTATGAGTCTCGTCACTGTCCCAATCATGTGGTGAGTGGTAGTTTGGTGTGGCGGTCACATTCAGTGAACCATAATAAGTCATGTATCCCTTTCTCCTTCTTCATAATCAATGCGTTCAAACATATTGTGCTTTGAAGTCCTCCATACTGCCCTTATCACCTTTTTATTTCACTGATGTTGTCATGTGCATGAGGGATTTTTCCCTTTGTATACATGACTTTCAGCGTAAATATTGGAAAATAAAAATTATTAATTACTTTTTATTTCAACCCCTTGATAAAATGTTTCACCACTTTAATGTAAAATGCACCATGTAAATTGTTTTGAAGGTGGGGTTGAACCATGCATACCGAATGTATTTAGCAAAACATGTAATTCCTAGCAAGGATATTCATGATTTCAAAAGTTGATTTGCATAGATACCAAACTAGATTGTTTAAAATAAGTGGCTACTAAATGAAAAAACAACCTTTTTCTTGAAGACAATGTAGTCTGATAGGATAGAGAAGACAACATAGTCTGTTCTAAGATTTGAAGCTCAATACGACATTGTCAAATATAAGATTTGATCTCATTCCGTAGATTTATCATAAATAGTAACAACCACACAAGTTGCATTACAAGTTGCAAGTATAAAGAATTTAACGTCGTTGTAAGTATTGCACACAGATATCGATCCATAAAGAATACACATATGGATTTGAATGTTGGTAAGTACTTACAAGCAATAAAGAAATCTTTCGAGTAGTTAAATCTCAAAACAGGTGTACACTCAGAATTTGATGTGATTTGACACTAATTATTTGATTCATGATATTTTAATTATTCAATTCATAGACTAGAGTTTACATTTATGAATTTGATGAGCTCTTGAATATTAATATTTTAATCTTATTCATCTATAACTCCTTAATGTCTCTTTACCTGCTTTCACTCTAATAACCCTATCAACTATGAGTAGCTGTCATAACTCGTACTCTCCTACACACTTGTTCTCACAAATACATTAACTCACTCAATAATATTGAAAGAAAGGAATGTCATGAAGAAATTAATAAATTAATCCAAGGAGGATTTATTAAAGAATCTAACTCCTCTTGGGCATGTGCAACCTTTTATGTAGATAAAAGGAGTGAACATTTTCATCAAAAGAAAAGTCTTGTTATTGATTACAAACCCTTGAATAAGTTTGTAAAAGTTGTACAACATCCTATTCCAGCTAAGGATGAACTATTATCTAGAATTAAAGGTAAATTTCCTAGTAGATTTAAAATCAAGATCATTTCTAGGCATTGTATATAATCATGATGAGAGGTTGATGTTATAACACTCTTTGAGTTTTAATATTTTCTTTTGGAATCAATTGAGTCATGTTCTTGAGTTGAATTTATGATGTTTGCATTGGTATTACCTTACTAGCAATCGTACACAAGCACTGCGATGTGAACACGGAAAGGGGGAGGGAGTGAGGGAATGCAAGAAAAGTATGGAAAGGATGAAAATAGGGGACGAAGGTTGGGAATAAATAAGATGGGAAACTGATTGGAAGTGAAATATGAAAGAGGTGGTCTAGTATAATGATATAAAAAGATGTGTGGGAAACGTTAAACATCGAATGACGTAAAGAAGTTATAAAGCGTAGATTGCTACTTCATGAATAATAAATGTTATTCATCATAATTCAAAGAACAGTTGAAACATAAGATTTATAAAACATATGGACATGAATTAATTTTACGCAATATGCAACATATTTAACCATTAGTTTTTATAAACAAAAGAATAAGAGCATCTATATTATTTTTAATTTTAATTTTAATTTTTAATTTTTATTATTTTGTTTTTTGTTTTTTACTTTTAGAATTTTTTAATAAATTATTGATTTTTATTTTTAGAATTTTTTAAATCAATTTTTATTAATTATTTATGTATTTAATTAAGTTGTATTTTAATAAAATTCAAACTTGTATTCATTTTTATATATCTTTTATTACTTTCTTATCAATTTCGAGTACCTATTTTTATAATTTCAAAATTCCTTAATTTTCAATTCTTGAGTTTTTTTTATTTTTTATTTTTTTTAAATTTGAATTTTTATTAATAAGGTAAAAATGGTTTGGTTTCTCAGGGGACCAAAAAAACCCCATACAAAAGAGCAAAAGATAAATCAATTTAGAACCCAGATAGAAAGCCTCTACCAATGTCATACCAATACGATAGACCACGAGAGGTCCCGACCGATCAATAAAAATGAAAGGTCCCCGAGACCCCGAAACAAAATTCTTCAAGAACCAACAACACCCTGGGAATGACTATGAGTATTACAATACAGTTTCATCTAGACCACCATCCACCTACCTCCATCAATCCCGAGATCTAATGAGTCATTGAGATCCACCACTAAGTGCCTACATTCTTTTGCCAACATTCCTCCTTCAATCTAATTTCGTCTTGCATTTAATTCTAGGGATTTTATTCCAATGCATTCCGTGTTTAATTCAAAATTTGAAAAATCCCCCATTATTTCACTCCCCACGTCACCTCCACTACCAATAGTCAGTCCATTATACAAGGCAACATCCATGAGGGATACCCCCACCCTTTGTCTACTATAACTATGTTGACTATTTTCAAACCTGACACTTGCGACTGGCCTCAAGAAAGATATTTAGATGAAAGTTTTGAATTTGAAGTTGGTGGCCGAGACACCGGTGGACCACATCTTGCCACCGGGGGACACCCTGGAAACCTACGCGAATCTCATGGCCTCCACAAAAGTAACATAAGTAATGGAAAGGTCAATGGTTGATCCAAAGTGCACAGCCACCAAGACTTCACTATCCTCCCTTTTCTCCGTCATGCTTCTTCGCACAAATCTTTAATAGGTAGTTCCTCATCTGTCGCACCTCCTCTGTGGTGATTTCTAGTAGTCAGTGATTCAACTCGTAATATCTCCTCAAATTCTGAACTACAAGTCTAGGACAAGCCCCAAGCTTCATCATCTGGGAGGGTGTAGATTCACTACAACAAGATGAAACCTCAAACTTAGGGCAATGTAGCCTACAAGTTTCACAAATAACCCTTGATTTCTCTATAACAATCCCCTATTCAACTTTGTATTTTGAGGTATTCAGAAATATTTTATTTGGCCTCTGACCTCCAAAAGGGACGTTAATGCACAGTTGATCAAAGATCAATTGTGAATGGTTTCTTCTCGTAGGGTCCATAACAATTAGCACCCCCATAGACCTGGTAATGCCTAGGAAGACATCCAAATCCCATAATTCGAGACGTATGATAGGCATGTGGATCCACACATGGTACCACCTATGAAATGCTAAGAGTTGTTTTCCTGTAAAACCATGGTCCTTCAATAGGCATGGTCATTGCAAATCCTCATTCTTTTGGAAGCTAAAGAGGAAGTTCCCCCCCCCCCCCCAACATCTCTACAGGAAAGCCTGTACAATTTTCCTCTTGGTACCATTTCCTAAAAAAATGGTTTCAAATGTTAGGCCTCAATCCAGCATATCTTCCTATGGCTACACCACTTGAGACTACTTCTTGCTCCATCCACCAACTCCTCAGGGATCGCTAGAAAGTGGATCACCCTAAACCCATGAAGGTAAGATCTTCAACGGCTCCTTAGTAGTACCCTCCAAACAAAAACAAGGCCCAGGATCTAGCCATGACCACATAATCATCCTTCGTAGACCCTGTTTTGCTGATAATGTAGCCAAATTCTGAACACACTCAATATACTGCAAATGAATTGAACTCAAAAGAAAATAGATCTCCTTATTCATTATTGAATCATCAATTACAATGTTTCCTAAATAAGGAAAACAACTTCCAACTCAATTTTCCTACCAAACTCTAACTAACTTTGACTAAATCTACTCTTGGTGGCGGAAATTACTATTTTTAACAGTTTACTAGAACCTGCTATTCTTAGTAAGTTTGCATGCTTATTCATATGGGCACAAAAATTTCCATGCATATTCTACATTCTTAAATTAGAGGAATTGTCAACTTTCCAACTCATAATGCAATCTACATAGACTAACATTAACTAATGCCCTAAAATAGGAAAAAACTGAATTATAAATTAAATCCTAATTTATGGCCCTCAAGATGGCGGAATTCAGGACCTGAAAACGTGTGCCAAAATGTGCTCCAACTAGTAGGTATAGTTGATCGGTGTGTTCGTCTCATCGAGACAGGAGGTTTAAAAAAAAAAAATGGACCCAATCGGACACCCGGAGCACAAGTTATGACATTTTCAAGTTCCTACTAATTTTAGCGCATCATTCTCCCCTGCTTGAAAAAAATGCAACTCCTACAAGTTTTCTTCAAATTTATGTCATTTATATACATCCATCTTCTTAATCTGCCACTATGTGACCCATGTGTTGTCCTCTTGTTCCAATCATTTCCAATGTACCAAATATTTGTTGTATTTCTCATGTCGTGTGTGCATTGTTTTCTTGTCTAGAATATGATCCACTTCTTCTTTCTTATTCACCAAAACCTGCTACCTCCAATCTACTACTTCATCACTAACATCCCCTTTTGCACTATCCCCATGAAAAGAATATAAGTCTGAAACATTAAACACTGGAGAAATATCAAAATTCCCTAGCAATTCTACCTCATAAGCATTATCATTTATTTTTTTCATGATTGTGTAGGGACCAATCTTCTTGTACTTCAGCTTGTTATAGGTTCCTTTTGGAAACATTTCCTTTAGTACGTATAACATAACCAACTCACCCACTGTAAATACCTTTCTCCATCTGTGCACGTATGTTATTTCTTTATACTTGTCATTATTGTTCTGCAACTTCTTCCTACAATTATTGTATATGTTTGGCAAATGCTTCTGCATCATCACTGACTCTGCCATCAACTAGTAGTTGTACCAAATCTAACACCTTGTTTGCATTACTCTCATACACAATAGAAAATGGAGAATTTCTTGTGGATCTATTTTCGAAGCTTTTATAAGCAAACTAGGCTTGTGGTAATGCTAAGTTCCATTGTTTTGGCTTTTCCCCAACTATGCACCTAAATAGGTTTCCCAAACTCCTATTTACCACCTCTGTTTGCCCATAAGTCTGAGGATGATAGGCATTGTTGAACTGTAGTTTAGTTCCCAGCTTCTTCCATAAAGTCCTCCAGAAGTGACTCAAGAACCTTGTGTCCCAATCTGAAGTAGTGGTTTTTGGAACACCATGCAAATGAACAACTCTAAAAAAAAAATTTGCTACTCCTGTCACATCACTAGTTTTCTTACAGGCAATAAAATGAACCATTTTAGAAAACCTATCAACAACCACGAAAATTGAGTCCTTACCTCATGTTTTTGCTAATCCTAAAACAAAATCCATACTCAAATTTTTCCACGACCCTTTGGGAACAGGTAACAACATATACAACCATATATTATGTGAATGGCCTTTTGAGACTTTGGCAAATTCAACACCTCTCCAAATATATTACCACATCTCTTTTCAACTTTGGCCAATAGTATTTCTCCGCTACCAAGGCTATCATATTATCCTTACCAAAATGTAGCTCTTTCACTATACTCTCTCTCATAGACGCAACTGGAATACATAGTTGGCGTCCCTTGAATAGATAGCCATCATGTAAAAAGCACTCATCCTAGACATCACCTACATTGTCTGACAATGGACGACTTAACCTTTCAAAATATATTATTGAAATCGAGATCAGAAGAATACAAATCCTTTATTGCTTCAAAACCAACCACCTCATTTTCCATAGTTATAAATAGAGTCACACGCCTACTCAATGCATCCACAACTTGATTCTACTTTCCTCATTTATGCTTTAGAGAAAAGTGTATAACCTTGCAAAAATGATACCCACTTTGCATGCATGTTATTCAACTTCTTTTGTATATTCACATATTTCAAGGCTATGTGGTCTATAAATAACACAAACTCCTTAGGCACTAAGTAATGCCTCCAATGCCTCAATGCTTGTACAATTGCATAAAATTTCACATCATAAGTAGAGTAGTTCTTTCTTACATCATTCAGTTTCTCACTAAAAAAATCTATTGGTTTTCGCCTTGACTTAGGACAACACCAATACCCACATGTGAGGTGTCACAATCAACCTCAAACACTTTATCAAAATCTGGTAGTGCCAAAATAGGTGCATCTGTTACCTTCTTATTCAAGAACTAAAAGCTATCCCCTTTTGCCTTTGTCCACAAAAATTCCCTTCCTTTTGTGCAATCTGTTATAGGTGCTACAATACTGCTGAAATTTTTACTAAAATTTCTCTTAAATGTTGTTAAACCATGAAAGCTTCTTACCTCTCTTATACTCCATGGAGTAGGCCATTCAATAATTGCCTTTATCTTCTCATAGTCCATTTGTACCCCATTTGTTGAAATAATAAAACCCAAAAATACCAAACTCTCTTGCATAAACATGCACTTCTTCATATTTGCATAGATCTTCTCTTTCGTTAACACTTTAAATATCACCTTCAGATGTCTCAAATGCTTTTCTTTAGTTTTATTGAAAATCAAGATATCATCAACATAAACCACAATAAACTGACCATTGTACTCCTGGTAGCACGGTGTTCATCAACCTCATAAAAGTGCTAGGTGCATTAGACAACCCAAATGGCATCACCATCCACTCATATAATTCATTCCCTGTTTAGAATGTTGTTTTCCAGTCATCTCCTCTTATCCGAATCTGAAGGTAACCACTTCAAAGATCAATTCTTGTGAAATACCCTAAATCCAGCAAGCATCCATTATATCATCAAGGCGAGGTATTAGGAACCTATATTTGATTGTAATTTTATTGATTGCTTTGGTATCCATGCACATTGTCCATGTTCCATCCTTCTTTGGAGTTAATAAAGTCAGGGTTGCACACAGGGTTCATGCTCTCCCTCACTACTCCCTTTCTCACGAGCGATGTCGTTTGCCTATTCAATTCTACATGCCAATTTCGGGTTCATCCTATAAGTCCCTTGATTTGGGAGTGAAGACCCTGGGATCAAATAAATGTGGTGTTGAATATCTCTTTTTAGTGGTAATCCATCTGGTAGCTCAACAAGAATAACATCAAAAAATTATTCTATTAATTTTGTTACTTCTACTAGTATTCGTGCACTTACAAGTTCATCATTATTTGTGACTAGTGCATACAAAACTTGGTTGCCTTTGTCTCCTTCACAAATTCTTTTGCAGAAAGCATATTTTCAGCATTTCTCTCTTCCTTCAGAGGTAGCAAAACTATTTTAGTTCCCTTCTTCCAGACAGTATAAGTATTCTTTCCCCAGTCATGAATAGCTTTCCTATCAAATTGTCATGGTCTTCCTAGCAGCATATGACATGCATCCATAAGAATAACATCACACCAAATCTCATCCTTATAACTTTTCCCAATAGAAAAACTTATTAAACATCTCTTATCAACAGTAACTTCATTACCCTTCTTAAACCATGCATTACAGTAAGGGTTAGGATTCTTCTAACAATGCAGGCCTAGTTTCTCAACCATTCCATTTGAAACCATGTTCTCACAACTACCACCATCAATACTAATATTACATATCTTTCCTCCTGAAGTGCATCTTGTTATGAAGATATTTGTATGTAGCCATGCATCCCCCTTGATATATTTTCTTGGAGTAATTATTGTCCTTTTAATCATCAAATTTTCTCACACATCTATTGGAATTTATAGGTCATGTTCATCTTCTTCTTGTCCAGATTCAACAATATTTACCCTAGGAGTCTTATCAACAAAAAAACTCAACTATTTCATTTGAATCCGTGTTCTCACAACTACCACCATGAATAGTAACATTACATGCATTTAATCCTGAAGTGCATCTTGTTATGAAGATATTTGAATGTAGCCATGCATCCCAATTCCAGTAACACACAACAATTTTTGTAACACCTAAACTTATAGAAAGGAATAAAAATATATTTAAACACAAGAAACTTCTCAATTGAACTACGGAAATTCATACCTAAAATTTAGTTTTAGCCTCAAATTAAAATTTCATACCCAACGCATCACCTAAACAGAAGTTTGCCAATCCCAATTAGATAAAAAGTTTGAAAAACACAATCAAACAAAATTCCCAGAGCCCTGTAGAAGAAAACTAAAGTTTATGTACTTAATTGAAATATACAATAAAACTTCAGAATTAAAAGACATGGTAAAATATTTTCTTCAGTATTTTTACTACACAAAATGCAAGCATATATGATACCTAAACGTGTTATCACCATCTCCCATAACGCACATATGTGCAAAGATTCACCACCTACCAACATGTGTAATGCACCATCAAATATCTCACTGAACCCTCCAATAGATAATAGATGATTCCTTAAAAAATAGTAACTATATAACATAATTATGTTTCCTACCAAATCATAGTAACTTGTGTAGAAAAAGTTTAGAACATAAAAATTTGACTTTGAAATAGGCATAGCCCTCTGACAAAAAATAACACTAATGGGTATTCTATCAAATGTTTAAACTACAAATATAACAGAGACAAATATAATGCATTTCATATGCTAAAATAAATAGGAACAAGCTGGTATATACAGTTATAGCCATTAAATTAAAAGACAATGAAAAATATTATATAGATAGATTCCATTATGAACAGTAGAAGGCGTTGTAAATAGCCAAATAAAAATCCAAGGTTAAATTTGCTAGAATGGCTGATTTTGTGAAATAACAGATTGTAAAATGGATGTAAAAGAGAGAATAAATATTTGCTATGCAAACACCATAGCCTAATAGAAAATACCTAAAACAATAGCAATTTCTTAATTAGATCTAGTGGCTGTGAATGCTTTTCAGGCACACCAAAATTGTGAATTAAACGAGTAAATACACAATTTTTAAAAATTCCACCCTGCATAAAAATACGGGGCATATGTCACACATGTACAGGACTTGGGCCCCCCTCACAATTAGACATCTCACTGAACCTTGAAACTTAACACAAGACACATATAACAAAACAAACCCTTCCGCATGCCATTAAAAATCCTACACAAATGCTAGATAAAACTTAAAAGATGACATTATCCCTTCTGCATATCAAAATATGCTAAAGACAACTTTAAAATCAATTTTAAAAAAGAAAAAAAATGAACAGGCCTAATCAATTAAGTAGAATCATTCTTACCGTGTGAAATTAAGCAGAAATTCCGAATGTTTCCCGTGATATTCTGGTCATACTCGGCACTCTAATGACGACTTCAAAATATAGACAACATACAAGGACAAAAATAACACAAACATCTACCCAACAACATAGGCATGAAACACACAAAACCAGACACAAACCAAACCACAAACCTCAAAAAATGGAGATGAAAATCATACACAAACAATAAGACCAAAAACTTCACAACACATGAACAAAGACGCACAAACTTCAAAAGAATATTTGGGGGAAATGATTTTAATAGCTCGCACGCATCAATAGCTCTTCCCAGTCCCATTGACATATGCTTTCCAGCTGGCCACCACATTAAATTTTTTACCATTTATTTTTGCTCGTTGAAGCTTTTGAAACGTGTCACGTCTTCATTAATACTTATCCTTTCCCATAACATTTATGCATGATGTGTAAATTTGGTGTACCTAAATTTGGCAGCTATGTGTGCGCATTATTAAATTTAAAGGAGGTGCAATCATGCCTATGAGATGTGAGATTTGACATTTGTCCATATGCTTATTCTTTTCCTACTCGTCTAAATTTGGCAGCTGCTTGCTTATTACTTCCTCTGTTTTTGCTGGTTATATACCCTTCACCTTACTTTATTATTTCAACAATTTTAGGTCAATCATATTTTTTCAAAAAAAATTGGTTAGAGTCCACATTTTTAATATTAGGATATTGAATATATTAATTTGTAATAGTATAATTATTATATAATAAATGATTTATTTTTGTATGTATTGGTTGTTTTATAATGACATGATCATTTTTAGGCCTTATTCCAGTGCACAATTTTTTTTATTTTTGCTAAACAAATATTAACAGTAGCAATTGCACCAAGTGTGTAATGGACATGGCTGAGGAAACAATACAGGTGTGCATTTATGATGGGAATAGAAAAAAATGATTATGAATTTTGTTGTGCAAGAATTATCTCTTCAATTAACAACACACAATTATGTACGTAGATGAATGTTGTTTCTCCCAATGATTATTAGTGGACCTTAAATTGTATTTTACAATATATAATGCAACTTATAAGCAACAAGTATAGCTTGTGAATTAAACATGGGACTAATGAAAAATATTTATTCAACACGATGCAATTGATTTTATTAAATTAAATAATTTTATATTAGGATTATACAAGGGAAATATTAAGAAAGTATTGCAATTTGTCCATAGAAGGCTATAAAATTTTAAAAAAAATCTTTTCTTTACTTATTAGATAGGGTATACACTACAATTGTAATCCACAACATGACATTTGGCACAAGATTCAACAAAGCCATGAATTTCATATACTACTGAATCTATTGCAAAATTGAAATTGCAGATATCCGTGACCAGTGTCTTAGACATAGTTATATAAATCATTTTTTAATGGCTCTTACATCTAAGAGTCATTCCCCAACAGTCACCTTTACAGTTTTCTATTATTTTTGAGTCGCTTCTTCTAGATGGGTAGTTTATTATGAGGCATGCGTACGTTTTATTTAGTAGACTAATTTGAGATAATCAAAATTGAACATAAACCATTATGACTACCCACGGTGGGAGAATATGATTTAAAATTGATTTATGAGCTCCCCTCGCCAATAAATAAATCTCAAAAAATCATAATGTATGTTCTTTGTGCCCTTTGTATAAAGTTTTTAAAGCATTTTAACCATTTTTTCATCGTAGGGAAGTATGGTCATTACTAAGTGTTGGCATCCAAATTGATTCTCCCTTGGAGACCGAGTAACATCACATATTTAGCAAGAAACATAGAGATAGATACATATCATCACGTATGAGTAATTTTGTAGCGGGGTAGGAAATTCAACTTGCTCTTTGTCACTTAGGCATGTTAGAGAAATGGATAACACCATACATTAAGGATTTGATCTATCCTCACTACTTTACGCCGTGCCTATTCGACCAGCGTGAGAGGACCCATTTTTTAACCTTTGTTGGTGAAGGAGAATGAAGATATCCTTCTTTGCACAAATTTGAAAGGAAACCTTGAGAAAATATGATCAATGCACCACAATTTAACTCTCACGAGCTGTCACTTCTAAAGAATGGTGATATATTCCTAAACAAGGCTTAAGGTTACTGAAGACATTATGGAATCTGATTGTTCTGCATATTTTGGAAGTAGAATTTGTTCATTTGTTGATATACAGGGAAAACATGGGTAGTTTCAGGTGGATTCATGGTTTTTGAATAATTTTTGGTGGGAGTTAAGTAGGATAAAGTTGATTATACCAGATCTTTGAGAAACTTCACAACAATTACAAAACTAAATTACATAATGCTTCAGAATAGCTAAAATAATTCCTTCAACCAGAAGGTGTGCATCAATGGAAGCCCATATTTGCACAGTTTCACACAATCTTTGAGAATTCAAACATGAAGGCTTGAGCTAAAGACTCAATTAAACACTAAATACCCCTGGTTCCTCACGCCTAAGATACACTCAAAGGCTTACAGACAATCTTTATCAACAAAATGACAATAAAATGATTTTAAATTGTTTATCTCATTACAGGATGAAGGACCTTCTCGTAATGAAATTGAAAATGCCACTAAACTATCACAGGGATGAGATCCTATGTGATTTGAAGGGATTTTAACACAAGATTGCAATAGGAACAAGAAAAACTACTTGTAGACATTCTGAAATAAAGCAGACACAAATTTTCCCAAGATTGACAAAGATTAATTCGAAGTTGATTAGATTCATCAACAAGGGAAATTTTCTTTGAAAAATCTTAGAGCTTGTCAATGGCTGTACACTTGCAACCAACTTGACATGATTGAAATTTAAAACATAAGAGATTAATAGGTTTCTTAGATGGCCTCTCAGGAAGATGGGCTTTCTCAAATTTTATCGTAAGAATTCAACCCCCGACCCTTTGCAAGAGTATTCTAATTACATTTATACAATTTACTCACTCAATCATCCCAAATTTCCCCCCCAAAAGGAAAGAATATTCAGGAACCTTTGCTTTATTACAATTTTCTCATAAAGTGATTTTTTACATCTCGTAACTGTCAGGTGGAAAATTTGTGAACTGATTCACATTTCTTGGTTTTCAATAATGACTGGGATGTTGCCACAATGTTTTGAAAGTCTTTTCTAATCATTCTTTTATTTTTTCATGTGAGAAATCCCCATCATTTTTCAACTGGCTCTGCATACGGCTGGATCTGACAAGTAATCCTTTTAACCTCTTGAGGACATACACCTTGAGGAATTTGCGCCTGCAACCTCCATATTTGCATTCTTGCCTCTCTGTAAATGAGTATCCAACTTCATGGATTATTTTGTGCATATATGAGTAATTCCATCTTAAAAATGTCAAGTCTTTACAATCCTTGAAGTCAAAAGGAGCCAAGTTCTGAATCCATTCATGTCTCCTTTGGACAATCTGCAAAGGTGAAGTCCAAATGACAGGTTCCTCAAATGAGTCAGGCCCTCCACGAATGCCCAAAAATGTTGATAGTTGCACCAGTCTCAACTTATGAGCAGTTCTAGTGGAATATTCCATGTGTTTCCTTAGTACAACTGCAAAGGTGAGGTATAGAGACAAGTTTCCAAACAAGCCCATTGCCTTCCACGTGCCCTGGGCCCAAGAAAAATGCCTTTTGCCATTGAAAAGTCTCAATATAAAGAGGAGCCAGCGGAAGCCTCCACGTGTCTCCACGTGGAAACATTTTAGATAGGTGGGCAAAAGCAGAGACCCCAAACAATTTTCGATTTTACCACGTGTCCAGCCTTTGAAAATTGTTGAAAATGTTTAAGGATCTAGCGGGAAGTGCTATTATGTCTAGGGTCTAAGACAATTTTCCTTGGCCGTTGAAAAGTCTAAGCAAGGGCAGAGTGAGTGGAAATTTCCAATTTCCCCTCTGGCAACCTTTCAAATAAAATTTTGGGGTAAAATTCCCAAATAGGTGTGGGCCCTCCACGGGATTCCTGGCCTTTAGTAAATTTTCTTGAAAACGTTTTTATAGAAAGGAGCTTGTGGAAGCTTCACTTTTATGTCTCCCTGGTGAAAACAAGGCTAAAACTTCCAAGGCATTCTTTAAATGACCCACCCCCTTATGAGGTCCAAAGTAAAGATTGATCCACGCTGCAAGTATGGACAGAGTCTAGGACCTCCACATTTATTACTTTTACTCCTCTTTTGATCATAAGCCTCAAAAAAACTTCCAAACACACCCCAGTTTCTCACCTTCCCGCTTCAATTTTGCATCAGTTATGACATGTGTTTAAGTCTTCGGGGTCAAAGTAAGCAGAAATTTCCTTTTCCATGACACAACTCCATTGGTCAAACCAATTAGAAATTATCAGATGAGCACAGGACCAATTTGGAGTATTTTTTACAAATGAACAAGAGTGGCGAAGTTCACCAAAAATACCTACCAAGCCACATCCAATTAGAAATGACCACATTTCCATAGATGCTGAGACATAAATTTGACGGGGAAAAAGGCATGATCAAATAGTAAAATGCAGGGAAATTCACCATTTGCACCCATAAATGAATATTTCTTTAAGGACAAAGAATTTGGAAATGACATAGGCCCAAATGTGATCCATCGAGCTACATCCAATCAGAAAGGTTTACCAAAAATAACCTGAAAATATTGGGAAAACATTTCATGCATCCACACAACAAAACGTGATATGGAAAAATGGAAGGCAGACTAAAAAAACTGAATTTCGAGTCCAAAGGGGACAGATTCTTTCAATGGACGCCAAGGAACCAAAATCCTCCATTTTGGATGTAATGTGATCCTCAAAAGAGACATAACATCTACCCATGTACAACCACTCCAACTGAAGGACAGAGCTTTTTGCCATACCACTACCACTTATAGGGTAAACCCACATGGTAGGGGGTAAACTTATTCATGGATATGGGATACCTACACCTATAATACTTGCATCAACACTCAATCATCCTTAAATATTATCTTTTAACATGTAAACCTTTAGTGTATGGGAATTTTCAGGTAAAAATGTCCTTAATATGGTCCTAAGGTTTAGAATAAGGAAATGATTAATGAGGTGAGACATATTTTATGCTAACACGAAATGTTTTACACCTTGATTGAATAAAATTAGTTTAGTATGAAAAGTAAAAGGCAAGGATACATTTTTTTATGTTTGACAGGATGATCCTACCTAGTAAAACAAAAAGAGGGGTCTAAAACCCAGATAATAAACCATATAATTACAATTTAGTAAAATTCACAAGAAGATTCAATAAGAAAAATATAGCCACATTTTCATTCGACTTTTAATAACATATGCAGAAAAATTCTTTTGACACAAGTACATGACACATTTAATTACTGTACGAAGATACATAGATTTTTGTACCTGAATAGTGAAGCTTTCACAAAGTGATAACTGATTAATTACAACATATCTCACATGGCTACATAAGTGTTCCTTTTATCGACAAGTATCTTGTCCCAACCACCATATGTCAGTCACTATACTCTCTATGAGTAACATCCCACCTACACATAAGTGTAAATCCAACATTCATGAGGGAACATTTTTAGATCAAATATGGGAGGGATTCAAGAGGTAGAAAGATGAGAAATAGTAGAGATAACCATAGAGTTCAATTCCATTAGAGATTCACTCGGCTTTGACAACTTTAGTATGCACTTTATTCATAACTTTTAGAGAGTAGCGATGACAGTTGAAAGCTAAGAGACATTTATTTTCCATTCTCAATGTCATAATATTTGCATTTGGAGTCTCGTTATCATTTAATTTCAAACCAATTGACTTTTCCCATTTCGTTCAATGTAGCCACCTCCAAATAGATCAATATCATAGTCTTTCTAATGAGAGGAAGAGGTTGAAGAAAGGTGGTAATTCCATCCTTGTACCGATCAATTTTATTTATCTAAGGATCAAATTGAACAAATTTCAATAGTTTGTAACAGTATTAGGAGGAACATTACACGCATGTCTAATTGTTCCAACTGTTGACTACAAAAAGAGAGATTCTGGCAACTGATTGTTAAAACTGTCCATTTTAATCATAGTGCTTACAATGTGGTCTCACACACTTTAACCATCATAAAATATCCCTGAGTGAAAGTACTACCATTATTAGTCCTAAGACCCATGTATAGATAATTTGTCTTGTTCGATTAGGAATCCCTTGACTATGATCATAGAAAGGCCCTTTTACAAGTGAAACACCTAGGGGCTATAACATAGTATGATTGGCGATCAATACCTCTTGTTGATGCAATGTGGGCATTTTCAAATAACCCTCTTGCTCAAATCGGTATTTTCCGAAGGCGTATTCATTGATCTGTAGGTGGGATATGATCACTAGTCGCAGTCTACAAGGTAGAACAAGGGTTGTTAAATTTCTCTCAAATTATTTGCACCAAGCCTTCAATTTTCTCCCACCGCTGTTTTATTTACATGAACACGTAACATAGGTGAGATGTTAATTCTAAGTGGATTATAATTATCCAATTGTAAGGATGACAAATGATGCTAATACTTAACTATGTAACACCCATGGTGTCACATGCTACTAGGGGTCATGCTAACAGTTTTTGAAAAACTCAAATGTAATCTTTTGTGGCGCTCCATTCAACTTAAAGCCATAGAGAGATTTTGACATTTCCCTAAAAAAGTGACTTGATGGGATTTGACCAAGAAAATATCTTTTCATTTGTTGGAATTATTCTCCTTATCATTCAAGAAATGTTGAATTTTTTTCGGAAATGATGAAGTGAAAATTAATGCAACTGAAAATCATACAAACCCAACTTTTCTTTGAAGAAACTTGTGTCTCCCACATTCAACGAGACCCAAATCAAATTTCCTCACACCAAACAAATGCACATAAAAGACCAATCATTTTGATATTTTTAAACTTGCTGACAACGACAGAACCAAAGGTCACAATATGAACATGTGAAAAACAAGGTTAACTTATCACATGGACTTGTAACTGGTGAACCACTTGTTACACAAACTCATGACCACAAGGATCAGCACAGGAACGTAACAACCCGAAAAGGATCCACAAACATAACTTTTTCTAAAAGGGACAGGATATTTTTTTTGACTTGCTTAGAAGCCCAACCAAAAGACACTCTCACAGTTAGGGCAAGCACAGTAAGAAATGTTGGAGGTTATTTATTTTGATAAGACACCCTTTAACTCATGGACTACAAGTTTTCTAAAGGATTCAATATATGATTCGCACAAATCATCTTACCAACTGAGTTATGTTCTTACACACTGTGGAGTAGTTCACTTAAAGTCTTTTCCTTTATAACAATTATTTGTTTTATATTTTTTATTTGATAAAGATGGTAATAGGAATTCCAAGGGGCATCTATTCACACTTACATTACTAGAACTCGTTCATGCCCTTATGACAACATCGGTTCAGGTTCAACAAACTTAAGAGAAAATTACAAGGTACCCTGGATAAAGTTAAAGGAAGAAGGTCAAATGAGTTCACCCTTAAGACGTCATTAGTTCTTACTAAGGTTTAATTGAAGCTTGAGGTTTTATACGTAATTATTAGCGCTCTTACTTAGGCTTCACCGAAAGAGCTTATCAAGAGGAAGCTACTTACTTTTAAATAGGCTGAGAGATAAATTGAGTGGTTTCTAAATTTTCTTCTCTTACTTGTTAAATCTTATTAGAAACTAACCATTGTTTTCCTTTAAGCTTGTCTTTAAGCGTTCACCAAAAGAGTAGTGTTTACTAGTTCAGTTAGGGATAACACGTTATATAAAATCACTTTGCAAGGATAGTCTCACTCTTGATTACTTAAGGCATTGTTTGTTTTCAAGGGGATCTAAACCACAACATATTTCTTTGAATAAAACTTTTAGGTAACTTCTATAAGGAAAAGTCACCCCATTAAAACTTACATATAGCCCATCAATACAAAGTCTTAGAAAGATTTAAATTAACACTTAATTCTCAAGATCAAAGTTTTACAATGCTTATGCCAGTGAAAAGATTGAATAACATTTCTCACTAAGAAGAGTTACCAGCCAAATTACAAAAAAGGACAAAACTACTTCTTCACGTAATTCTCTGAACAATTCCAGGCAAGAGGTCATATAAACTCTCTTTGCAAGCAATGTTACAAAATTTTACAACACATTGGACATTTTTTTACAAGGAACTTCATAAATTGTACAGATGAACCCTTAACACCCTTTTCCTCTAGTCTACTCGCATAATCCATCTGCACAAATATTAACTAGAGTCAGTTCGCTAGAACTGAGCATGTTAAGACTACCCATTGCAACAGTAAGCTAACATTTTATAATATCATGAAAGTAAAATTCTAAACTCAAGAATGGATCAAATCACAAACCACTAATCAATATGTTTCACAAGATGAAGAGATTTATACCAGCCAACAAGGAGGAATGCCAATATTCAAGTGAGAGAGATATTCCAAAGACAATCAAGGTGACACCTTATTGGTGAAGACAACAAGGCTGAGAGTATTGAGATTTCAGTCATGTAATCCTATGGATTACGTGATTGAAATATAACACCCAAACATCATTCTATTATAATTAACCAAAAATATAAAGATCAGTCAAATGACTTAACATATTCAAAATTGCTTGGTAACAAGACTGCATTAACACACATCCTTGTTTTAGGAAGAATATAGGCCCCAACCATATATGAACACAAATCAGTCAAAGATTAAAGTTAACTTCACTCGACTGAATAAACCAACATACATATAATACTCACAACACAAAACTGAATCTGAAGATTCAAAATACCAAGTAATTCTCACCGAACCTAATTATTTTTCTTCAAGAAGTTAAATAAATTAGATTATATCCAATTAAATTACATTCAAAAACTATAGTTGGATTACACAAGCAAGGATCAAGAAGAAGTATTTTCACCAAAGGTTGTTATTATCTTACATAACATAAATAGTAAATAAAACCCGTAATCCACCACTTGTATGATTGTTGTAAGAGTTAAGGACTTAGCTCATTAAAATATGTAACTGAGTCGATTCCTATCTTTTCCATTTTCATACAAATCTAACCCAATTCAAAGAAAGGTAACCATCCTATTTTCATACATGCCTCAGTCAACACTTACTCAGAAAGTCCTTACCTGAATTATTGAAGGTTTGCTAAGCTACAAAATAGATTTAATAGGAAACCCATTTCATTTGATACATGGATTTAAACAAGCAAGGGGTAGTCTGTTAAAAATATAAGTGGATCGACACAAGATCCTCTACTGTGACCCAACTCGAGTCACCAATCATAAGGTTAACATTCAGCGAAGGAGGAATACAAAGCAAAATACTCTTCCTACGAACTATGCCTTCTCTTCCATCTCTAAAACAACATATGAATAGCTTGGGCATACCCATCTATTTCACGACTGTCTACTCGACCTATCCTCATAGTCGCTCCAAAGAAAACATCTGCTACTACAAATTTCGATTGAACTCTTTTTTTTGTTATGAAATAGTGACTCATGTCATAGGATATGTATTGAGTAATCAATATTCCACTCACGTAGGCCCCTAAGAAAACCTCATGCTCACTATGTGAGGTCTACACACACAATCAGCCCAAGAAAATCTTTTACCAAGATAAAACAACACTTAGCCTAAAACTGGCCATGAGTCAACAAATCTACAAATACCCACTAATATTATTCATGGATCAAGTTTAAATCTACTACTGCTGGTTTAGAAAATCAAACCCAATGGCCATTGATCACTATGGTCTCTAAACATCACCCGAATTGAAGAATTAAGCAGGAAACACCTAGTGTTAAAGATCTAACATTCCACAATATAAAACATCAACCATTATTTTGCTATCACATGGCAGTTACTCTTTTATTTCGAAAATAAAAAAAAACGATGTAGAAAGGAGTGTATACATGCTATCACAGTTGCTACCAGGGTAAGAAAAACAAACAAATCCCAACAGTCCTTTCTTTCCTTCAATCTGGGTCGATTCACAAGGAGAAAGCAGGAGCCTATTCTAAATTCCATAACAGATAAAAAAATAGAAGGACCTTCAATTCATGACATAATAAAAAGGTAGCAAAAGATTGCAAGGGGTAGGTTTAACATGCCTGGTTTAAAACGCCATCTCAATATGCATTTGATTATTTTGATGCAGCTACTTGCCCTTAACCCAAAGTGCTTTGCGAGCTCGTGCTAGCGCCACATTCACGCGGTGAAAAACAGCTACAACCCAACCCCATGATTTGAAGCTCGGACACAAGACATAATGATTACATCACGCTCCTAGCTCTGGAAGGCATCTACCGTAATGATAAATAAACCTTTTCCTTCTTAGCTTTGTAGTCACTTGTGTGATGTGTTAGTTTTAATAAAACATGATCGGTTTCAACTTTCGGTTGCCGCTAGTTTGAGCAAAACTCAAAACCACTGGAACCTACCCCTAAATTGCCAATGAGAGAATCGTAACCCACCTTAATTTCAATGAAAATTCCTTAGGAAACTAATTTTGTAAGTGGATTTTGGGACCCTCTGGTTGTTCTACGATAAGCACTACTGACGCAATTATGATAACTGGCCTTGGATTTTCCCCTGTAACTTGAGCTTTGAACATCGTAAAAAACTTCCATCAGACACGATGAATTATCTATATATGGGGAATAAGTAGGAATTATCAAACTTTTTGATTGAACTTGAAATGAGTGTGTTCAAGACCCATATTGTAAACACTTTTGTTGTTTTGAACAATTTTTCTCAACCTTAGCTAGAATCTCATTTTTGAGTCTCGTTTGACTTCTAGCTATGCGTGTGACCTCGTAACACCGCAGAAATGTTATGTAGAATTTTTGTTGATATTTTATCTTGTATAAATGAATTTTGAAATATATGGTGTTTCTCTCTCTCCACCCTCTTCTCTCTCTAGAAACGACTATGATATTTTCGTTGAACTGAAAATGTGAATGATTCGTATAATGTAAATTGGTTTGAAATGAAATGAAAATGGATATGAAAATCAAATGGTTATGATATCTTGAATGGAAAATAAGATGTCTCTTTACTTCCTCTCTCATCCTTACTCTCTCTCTCCCTCTCTCCCTCTCTCTAGTATAAAAAAAATATAATTGCAAATGAAAGTGAAAGTGTGAATGCATGAGAAACTAACTTTGTCTTCTTCTTTCTCCCTATATATCTCTCTCCCTCTTCTATTTATTTGAAATTGTTTGAAATGATAAATGTGTGGATTTATGCTCAAGTATAGGGGATTTTCATGCGAGTCCTAGGACTGATGCAACGTTGGTTGTAGGTACTCCAAACAAGATGGAATAAGAGTGTGATATATCGTAATCAATGAGATGGCATTGAAATATTGTACCTTGAGATAGATCAAAAATCTTAGATAGAGTTAATTAATGATAATAACATGATCAAAATTATTGTGTCGAAAACCTTTGTTCTTCTTGGATTCTTATGCTTCATGTATTATGTCTAGAAAAATATGTGGATAATTTGTGTTTTGTTCTAAAGTTAACATTTGCATACTAGTAGGAGTGACACATAATCGATGTAGGACCAACTCTGTTAGATGATAAATGAGGAAGATATTTTATAATGCAAATGGGTAAATAGCGTGTTGTGTACTTCATAGGTGTTAAGTTCATTTGGAGATAAATGTATTTCTTATGGTTTAGATGATCTAAGTAATCAATGTATGGATAGTTACATTGTTTCATACCTAAACTCAAATAAACAATAGTAAATTATTATTAAACCATATAAATAAAGTTAGAGTTCAACCTTGGTCAAGTACCCCCCTCTAAATATAGTGGCACCCAGTTTTGTAAAACTCTAAAGTCGTAAAAAAATAAATAATAATAATAATTTAATCCTCACAACTAGGCTTCTTGTACGAGCCACCTATTAAAAGTCTTCAAAAGACCATTTCTATAACCTATGAGTCCTTGTTTAAAGAAACGAGTAAGTTATGTGACCTTTCCATGTATGGTGGAAGTAGTTCTAACACTTCCCTAGTATCCTAGTGAAGCACCAAATCCTTATGAAATTAGATATAGGATTAACTTCATCAATGAATGAACTCCTTGTGGAATATAGATGTCAAAAGTGGAGTCAGTGAACTAATTATATTGTGCAGTAAACTCTTGGTAATGATGTCTTTATTTCCTCACAGATAAATGTGTTATCTTGGTTACTAACAACATAACACCTTGGTCTTTCATTAAGGTTGTATAGCATAAATATGTCCTCTCACCTTAAATTCATATATAGTTGGGGCATATATCCTTAGGTGCAATTGGAAATAAAGTAAACCTTAGTTGATTAAGGGGTTGACTTGCGGGGGAAATTGTACATAACTCTTAGCAAATGAAATTGTATTTAAAATATGTTGACTTAGGAGAAGTGTAGAAAATGAAAACTTGGTCTCGTAACCCCATGTGCCTAGTTGCCCTTTGAACCCTAGTGAGTGGCCCTACACCAAATAAAGGTAGTAGGTGATGTTTCTATGATTGATCTCATGGTGGGATTTAAATGACACAAGTGGATGTCTTGGTTGCAGAAAAAATTTAATACTGGAGTGTATATGAGCAAAGAGATGGGTTATTTCGTGCTAGGTTACACTCGTAGGAGCGAATCCATTAGTGAAAATTATGTGTTATTTTGTTTATAATTTTTATAAAGCAGTGTCAATAATGAGACCATAGTGCAATGTAAGAGTAAAGTATATAAGATTAAAATGAGATTTTAGGTTAGGAATGTCACTCTTGGAGTCCTTAGCACTCAATTAGACATTTTTATGTGTTAAAAAGAATATGAATTGTCCTTGGTGAGAGATCAAACTTCAAGAAAACAAAAGATACATATAAATCTAAATAAAATTTCTTGATGTGGAAATTATGCATAGATTCAACAAATTATTGAACTATATCAACTATGATAGGGAAATAAAGAGACCATAATCAAAGAGTGTTTATGGAAAAAGGTATCTTAAATCTAAATCTCCCTTAAATACTAAGATTTCATCCTTTGCATCACGTTAGATTCACTTGTGTAGCAAGGGTAAATTTTCAACATCGAATAAATGTTTGAGAAGAAGAATCTTAATTTAAGAACGCGAGAATCAAGAAGTTTGTATGCAATTTGAAAAATGGAAAATAATTATGTAAGTTCTGGAGATTGTCGTAAGGGACAAAGAGCCAACTTAAATGATCGAACTGTAAGTTGAAGGTGAAATGAATATAAGAATATTATCATTGCATAGTAATGCTCTTGGAATGTTAATCGTAACTAAGATATAACCATAGTAATGATGTATTATGGATTTTCCAATCCTTGGGTCTTTTTTGTGGTTGGGCTAGCATTCACTCATTGAGGAAAGTGTGGCATCGACAGGTATATGGTGTTGTCTTGTTTCTATGTGATTCGATGACTTGTGTGAGTGTCTTTTGTGGTGTTAAGTTTATATATTAGAGCCCATGTGGTGTTGTGTAATGAGCATTTAAAGTCAAAAAAAATATTCCTATATTTTTATTGTTGTATTTGTTTGTCCAAATTATGTGTGTTACACAAGGAGTGGCAAGTAAAGGTTGCATATTTAGGTAGAGAGATGAAGTTGAGTGAATCCAACCTCAATTCTTTGTTTCTATGTGATCGAATCATATGCACTAGAGCCATTTTTTAGTACTGTTAAAATGATAATGGTAGAGAAATGTGAAGATCTACAAGTGAGGGTACTCTAGAAATTGTTGTGAATGTAATACCTTGTCTCTCATTGTTGTTAATGTTCATAGTTTCTTTATGGAAATTAAGGCCATGGGACTTGTGGATAGTCAATTCCCAGGCCCCTTTAAGTGGCAATTATCCACTATTCTCTCTTGTAATAGGGGGTACTTGAATATGCAATAGGTTAGACAGATCCCAAGACAATTCAGTGTATATATCAAATTTGATTACAATAAAGAGTGGAAGTTCAGGTGGTGGTATGAATAAGTCGTAAATAATGTTGATGATTATAAATATAAAGCTATGTGATCATAATAAAGGACCAAACACTAAGCAATAGTTGTCACCGCTTAAGGTTGCATCCAAAGGCATTATCAAGAGCATTAAAGCATCCACACAAGGGAAAGGGACTATTGTTGGCATTTTTCGCACCCTATGCGAAAAGAGTCAACTCGAAACTTTTAAGTTTATTTAGATTGATCGAGTCGGAGGTTTGGTTATATTTAAGACAGCCACTTGAGAATAACATACAAATTTTAAATTGTTTGGTTTTGGACAGTCTTGGGAGTCACATTTGTAATCAAATCTGTAACTCAGGTGCAGTTACTAGAATGCCATGCCTCATAGATGCAGCCATTCAAATTTTTTACCTTCATTAGAACTGTGCAACCAATCGTAAAATACCATTGTCAAGCCCTTAAGAAGGTAGGAAGGGAATCATGTAGAAAGCATGATGTTTTGAAACTACAAACAAGTTTCAGGTTTGAAGAACAAGGTAAATAAATTTAAAAACAATTTTGCATTTTCAGTGAGCATCAAAAGTTACATTTGATTTTAATTTATTTCCATGATTAAGTGAATTATTTAAGAGTATTGAGTTGTATAATTTTATTTATTATCAATACAAATGAAAGAAAGTACATAAATGAAATACATACATCTCATTACACAAAAATACTTTCATTTATTCATGATGGAATAACTGTGCAGTGATTTTCTCACACAAGTTGTGAGAAATAACTGTGAGAATTGGAAAATGTATTTTGGGTATATTAAATTGAAAATAGATTGAGAGTAAAGGAAACTCATCATTACCTTCAGAGGTGTTACATTTCTGCTTCTGAGTTGTTTTCTAGTTTCCTCAGGTGTAACTCATCAGTGTACCTGAGGAATAATAATGAGAAAATGTGTCATGATTATTGAGCTCAAGATATGGATTCAACTAGACTATATTTCCAATTTCAGAAAAACATGCATTCAAAAATAAAATCATGCTATAGGGGATACAAATGAAAACATCAGCTAAAACAAATACAAGTATATTTAAAAATCTTCAAGGTTGCAGAACAATACATCCAGAATGTAGCTTCATGAAGTATTAGTTTCAGAAGGATCAAAATAATAATGCAATTTCAGACTCATCTCCAAAGCATGATTGAAAGAAATCAAACAGATGAAAGTACAAATTGCATAATGGATATTTTTCAGGTCAACCCTTGTAAGTATCATTTGAACTTTGATCATGAAAATTACTATGCATAGTTCAATGTTTTAAAGTAAATAAATTTAATATATAGCCCCACCATAAAGCACACATCTCAACTCAAAGGGTCAACTCCAATGAACACAATTCAGATACATGTTCAACAATACATAAAATTGCAAGAGTATAAGTTTCGGTATGAACATTCAATTTTCAGCTTGTCAAAGTGCAATTTCTTCCAAAGTTTATAGTTTTTTGTTAGGCTTAAAAATCTAATCCTTCTTTGAGAAATGATAAGCTTTCAAACATCAGAGGATTGAATTAATCAAAGTAGTACATGCATATAGAATTGCAAAGTGAGATACAATGCACTATGCAATTTTCTTCAATTGGATTATCATTCTTTTTAATAATGGTTGTATTATTCTTACAAGTTCTTGCAATTAAGGAAGACAAATTTGAAGATAGAATCTACAAAGTCATCCCAGTTTTTCTTATTCAAATTGAGTGCAACTTACAACAAGATAATTGTATTATCTCAACAATAAATTATCATGCAGAATTACAAAGCATGTTAAACACACAGACCATTTAATATCAAAAATAAGGTCCAAGTATGAAAAATTAAATAATTTCATTAACAATGAAGCCTTGAAGAGCATAAAAGATATGCAGAAATAAAACCATGAAGAGTTTCTTATATCCTGAATGAGAAACAGACTTCATGAGTTTAAAATGTCATTTGCAATAGGTTACAAAATCACATTTTAGTTTCAATCACAAGGATAAGATACCTATTTTGCAAAGAGAAGTTTAAGCTTTACAAATCCAATGAATTTTTGAGAATTTTTACGAAGTATCACATCATGAACATGAAATAAATGATGTTAAGTATTCAACAATGATAGTCATATGACCAAGTCTTAGAGTAGAGTTTCAGGCATATTGAGTCAAGTTACAGATCTCATCAACAGGAAAAACAAATGATTAATGTGAGCTTTGTCTTTTGACAATATTGAAATTCTGCAATTTTATTCCACAAGGGTCATTGAGCATAAGAGCCATGAAAACTTAATCAGCTAAGTCATCATAGTTCTAGAAAAATTAGCTAAACCGTAGACAACTGACCTTAATGGAAGGTCGTTGTTAAAATATACAACTCAATAACAATAAACAGATGTTTCTATGTAAAGCATTGCATGTCCTCTTGACACAGATTCAAACACCAGAGTTATGAACCTTCAAAGTAATTGTCAGAGCATTCAAAGCTCAAATTCTAAAAATATGTTTTCAAAATGAGCTATAGGAATTTCAAGCATGGAACACCAAACTCCAACATTGTTAATTAGGTAGCATTCAAAAATATACAGAACTACAAATAAAACAGGTGGATATATCAAAGTATCAAGAGTATTCAAGAAAAATCAGGAAACATCAGAGTAAATGTGAAAAATGCAGTGGGAATAGGAAAAATTGCTCATTTCAAGAATAAAAGCCTACCATTAGAAAATATCTTAAATCATAGAATTTCATGTGAGCATGGTAAAGGGAAAAATTAGAAAACTTTTTTGAAGTAACAAGCCATAAATCAGAACATAAGTGATTCAAGTACATTGAGGCAATTGCAATTATAACTCTGAAGTATTCAAATCAAACACAAGATGGGAACTTTCAAAGTAACAGAGTTCAATAGCCTCAATCCAGGCAATAATGAATCCGAAGACATTTCTTAGGATTTCAAAACCCTCAAACAAATAAAAATCTACATTGAGTGAAATAAACTGACCACTTGAATCTGCAAACAAAGATCTCAAGGATAATGCATGTCACATGGATCCCAAGAAAAAAAACATCTTCATGTTATACTAGTATTCGAATTTGTAATGGAATAACAAAGAGTCTGTCCAATGTGAAATTTATCAGAAAACAATTAGATCTAACACAGGGTCTACAGAATGAAATCTCACTTCTTTGATTAACACCCATGATGTAGTCACACATAAAAGCTACAAAGTTCCAAGTGGTTACAGTTTTCAGAATCAAGTAGCTCGTTAAATCTCAAAAAATGGCAGCCTTGAATCACAAAACAAAAGATTTTTGCCATAGATCTGGAAATTGTGTGTAAATATGAAACTAGTCATCCAGAAGAATATGGATGATCAAATCCATGAAGTGTACATCAAAAGTATGGGTCAAGAAATCAAATGGATAATTGACCTTGTCAAGGATTACCAAATCTAGCAAGGTAAATCCGAATCATGAAGCTTGATAATCTCAGCAATAAACCAGAAGATCCTCTCCAGGCAATGAATTTTAAAGGAATTGATCGCTAAAATTCTCAAAATGTGAGCTTCAGCTCTAAAAGGGGATGGTAAAGGTTTCATTTTGTTTTTTACCAGCAAACCATTCCTTAACCTGACTCGTACCCAAATTATAATCAAACCAAAATGGTCATCCTAGGAAAAAAATTTTTAAAGGAAATCCCCAATTCATGAACCAACTACGATAACAACCTAAAGTGGAGCAAAGATAAATGGCCGAAGTATCAAATATTGTACAAGATCAAAATGTGTACAATGATGAAGCCAAAGTTCAACATCTCAGAAATAAAACTTACCATCAATGAGTATCAAAGCAGTGATCTGATTTGCAGAAAAGCCAATGCCTCTAAGGATCAATGGAAGTTCAAAATATTGAATCATGATAGAAGTCACATTCAGATAAACATCAGGGAACTCCTTAAGAAGATTAAATATTAGAAACACATATTGTTCAGATCCTATAGATATTGAAATACCATGAATTAGAAACCATTGAATCAATGGAGATAAAATCATTTCATGTGCAATGAATTCAATTGAAGGCCAATAGGATCTAATGAAAGCTGGTTAGGCACATTAGCCACAATGCATACCAAATTTTGATAGGGTCTTCGCCATCAAGGAGCTTGAGATGACCCTGTTAAGATTAGGTTTTGCAAATATTCCCATGCCTAAGGTCTCGACCAAATGTTGCCACAGTTGACATCAAGAGTTAAAGTATGTATGTAATGCCACAAACACCCTAATCAACTTGGTTAGTCTCGAAAAGAGCCACCGACATTGCACAAAGGATGAAAATAATCAGTGAGAAAGGGGAACAAGTTCTTTCAAAATTATAATGAAATATCATTGCACTGCTAAAACTTAGATATTGACATTTTAAAAAAAATTATGCCTTCATAAAATGGTTAGTCTGAACCAATGTAGTCAAAAGGGGGCAATGTTTATTCAAACTAAGAGAGCAAACTAAATGTTATAAATGATTGAGTTCAAAAGTGATTGTATGCAATACATTATCAAAACCAATATATGCCAATGGGCCAAGTTATGAGGGGGTCAAGGATAACTTAGAAGATATTTTACCTTAGCATTTGTAAAGTTTGACTTCATTTTTGCAAAAGGAAACCTCAACTAAAAGGTTTGTCCCCACATGGGAGAAGAGGATCATTATTTTTGCACATGTGTACATTCCATGTCCCCACAAGAAGACAAAAAAATGTTGACTAACATTTTGAAACAAGGGTGGTCCCATTAGGATAGATACATGGGTGAATTATTTTGCAAGTATTGCAATTCAATGAGAATTTATTTTTCTCACTCAACAGGAGAGTATTATAGCAAGCCTTCACAAAAGGACAAATCAACAAGAGGAAAAAAATTGCATGCACTAAGAGAAGACTTGCTCATCAAGCAAGATTTATTATTAGCAAAATTATTCACCCATGCTTTTCTTAAAAATAGAACGGTCAACTACAGTTTGACTGTGTATGTAATCAAAGGCTATTAATGCCTCATTGTATTAGTTTACATTTATTTTATTCCTTTATTTATTCATAGATAAAGGATAAAAATAGGATGCATGGGCGAGTACAGACCTTGCATTCTATTTTTAGGAAGGGTGGGTGAATCATTTTATCTATATATTGTGTGCCTTGGCAAAGCACAAAAAAAATTAGAGGAGGACTTTTTAGATACATGAGTGTTGAAGCAATTTTTTCCAGTTTTTCCCTTGAATGTGAAGTATTTTTTGCCTTTCCAATTATTTGCAGTCTTGTGTATGTTTCTATTAATCTTGTGAATGTTGAATTCCCTGATTAATCATCTTACCCTTTGCAAATTCAGTAATTTCTACATGATATTAATGTGTATGTTAACTTATAAGTATTGTTGTGATTTATTCCCTCAACACATAAAAGTGTTTTCCCTTAGGATTATGCTGAAAACTGTTGGTTTGTGAATCACAATTTACATTTTCATATCAATTGTGCATATACTCATCAGTAAAGATTCCTCAACAAGTTTGGTGTATCACCCCTTTTAAATTCAGTTACAATCATCTTTTTACCCTCAAAACCCCAGAAAATTAGTTTAGGATACATTAAAAGGAACTAGCCTTGATACCAGAGACTCGCCTCAACAATAGGTATACCCACATACCTGAGGTGTTTCCATTGTATCTATGAAAGTGAGAGATAAAATTTGCAAGCCTTAGAACCTGCAGTCATCTCTCTATAGGGTGCACTTTCGAGAGATATTAGTTTTTGGCACGCCCGTGGGACAAGGACTAGAAACTACTATTGATGTGCATTCTGAAGATTCATTCAAGATTTTAAGCAGAATTCATCTAGTGACTCCGTAAATCTGATTTCAGATCAGTACAACAATTTTTCAACATCATCAAATTTTCAGCTGCAGTTTTCAAGTATTTTTCAAGAAAATCAAATCTGTTTATTTGTTGTTATCAGCTATTTTTATGAGCAGCAGACTTGTTTTTAATAGTTTCAGTATTTTATGAGGTCCTGCAGCCATGAACCCTCATTTTTAGTAGTATTATCAGCCAAACCAGTAGCCCTTTTATCCAATTTCCCCTTCAGACCAGTTCTCATAACCCCTATCAGAATGAATATCCTTATGACCCAAACCTTGGAAATCAATATGATTGTCAATAAGATGATCATTACGTTGTTCAAGGTAAAATTTATGTAGAGGGTTATGTTGAATGTGAAAGGTGAAGAGATCTTAAAGTTGAGCTTAATGAACTAAATTAATCATTTTTAGTTTTCAAGGAGCTATACAAGAAATCATTAGCAGTGAAAACGGATAGACATCTGGTTGCAGAACCCTGTCAAAAGAGTTTTCCCACTTACCTTCCCTATCAGAATTTAATCCCTATATGTTCCCCTTGTCAGCCAACGCAGTCCATTCATCAAATTCTAAATTATCAGGATGCTGCAATTCCTACTTTTCCTACATCGCAATCATGCATTGAACCCAAAATAAAGTGTCCAAATTGGCGTTCAGATGTTGTCCCAAAAATAGAGTTTGTACCGAAACCTCTCTTTAAATAATTTCTGGTTAAGGTTGAGATTAGTCCCACTCCTCCTTTACTCACAATTCCAGTCCAAGAAAAATAGGATCATAATATCATTAAGGAGGGACAACCATCGGAAGAAAACAATAGGTTGGATTTTTTACAGAACATAGAACAATGGGCTTCTAAATTTCAGTTTGATCACACTCTAGAATTAGAGGAGAAGCCCATTCAAAAGGTACAGTCTAATTTTTTAGCAGATCTAAAGTAGATTAGGGATGATCAACAATCCTTGTATTCTAAGAATAGCACTGCATGAAAACACCATACTCCTACAAACTACTAATTCATCCCAATTGGGTAGAACCTAAAGAGAAATTTTCAAATCATTTCTGAAGATAAATCAACTGATCTAAGAGGATGAGCACTCGTTTTGCAGCGTATTAGTTTCCATGGTTGATGACCAAAAGGAATCAAATTAGTTTCAGAATAATCATGATCAAAACAGTTGAGTGTGAAGACCCTTATTGTGCTGCATGCATGGAGATAGACTACGTTATTAGGGACTATGCATTGTTTCACAAGGACTATTAAATGGTACTGCAAGTATTCAAGAGCAACAAATTTTTATTGAGGAGGAATACGAAATGTTCAAAGAACATTATAATAAGGGATAAAGTGGAAGAATTTGAAAGTGTTGCTGAAATGTCAAGTCATTTGGTAGTAATGGATCAACAGATTGAAGAGGAATGAACAACAGTTTGAAGATCCTGAAAATATTTTCAAACAGTTTAAAGAAGTAGAATAACCATCTTATCATCTTCACGATGTTATGATTGATGATATACAATCAACTTGAAGAGGATGAAAACTTTTCATATCAGTTTTCAGATTGTCAAAGATAGTATACAATAGTTTATAGAGGCAGATCGACTCTTAGAACAACATTCAAAACAGCTTCAGAAAGAGCCCGTGATCGAAAATAAGGTTTATGCTTTCATTACAAGACAGGAAGATTAGCTTTTCAACTGTGGAGGCCATGTTCTATTCGGTATCTCATTGGTTCACAACATGCCACAGCAATACCAGAATTCATGCTTGTATCAGAGCCTAAGAATGAGCACCAGATACTCAACAATCAGTTTTAAATCCCTTCAGAAAATTTTGTGAATCAATTAGAAATATTCTTCATGTTTTGGGCTAAGTTTTGGAACAAATTCAAGGTAAACATCTCATTTTCAGTCCTGTCATGCTACTTGTTTTGCAAGTTGAATTCATCATCTCAGTTCTGGAGAAAAGGAAGCTATTTTTCACTGCCTGTCTTAGGTTTTATTTAGCCTCATTTTGCAGCTAGTTAGAATAGGGTATATTAGGATTTCCCTTTCAACAAGTTCAGTTCATGCACATTACATTTTTTAATTCAATAAGTGTACTTGTGCACATGTCTAGTTGACCAGATCCTTTCTAGTTTTGGTTTGTTTTTTCTTAAAAGGAAGTTTTGGTTGTATGCATTTGACTCCATGCCAAATGAACAAGAGCAAGGCACTGGTCTACAAGCTAACAGGTAGATTTCCTTCCGCATGATCGCCAGAAATTGCTGACATTTTTTGCACCCTATGTGAAAAGGGTCAACTCAAATTTTTTAAGTTTCTCAGATTGATCAAGTCAGAGGTTTGGACTATGTTTGGGATACAGCCACCTCAGAATAACATAAATTTTTTAAATATTTTGGTTTTGGACAATCTTGGAAGTCACGTTTGGATCAAAATCCAAATAGGGTACAGTTACAGAATGCCATGCCTCATTGATGCAGCCATTCCATTTGAAACCCTCGTCAAAATTGTGCAACAGACGTAAACGACCATTACATAACCCTGAGGAAGGTAGGAAAGGAAACATGTATTAGACATGAAGTTTTGAAGCTGCAGAAAAGTTCTAAGTTTGAAGGACAAAGTGTGGAATAAATTTCAGTCATCCATGAACATCAAAAGGTACATTTGATTTTTATTTATTTCCATACATTAAGTGAATTATTTAAGTGTTTTGAGTTGTACAAGTTCATTATTATCCATACAAATGAAGGAAAGTATAGAAAGGAAAGATACATACATCTCAATACATGAAAATAGTTCATTTATTCATATGGAATAAAAGTACAGTGAACCTACACAATCCGTGGGATGTAAATTATATGTACTGGAAATAAAAGATGCATATACTGTAAAGCTATAAGTAAATGGAGAGAGAAGAAACCCATCATTACCTATTTGGGTCGGTTCTCTCGTGCTTCTGGCTTTGTTTCATTTTCATATGCTTCATCCTTATCCCCGGCTCCCAACAACAAGCACCTATGGACATACAATACATATTGTTAGAGCTCCAGGTCTATTCTATATCCATGTGTTTACAGTTTCACGTGACTGAATCCTTTAAAGAAAGCACATACAAGATACATGAAAGAGAGATACAGAAAATAGTATCTCATAGTGCAGTTGAATCAAAATCAAGAACAATAAGATTTGCAGTAGATTCTGAAAGTATAGATTTCTCATGAAGATGGAAAATAATCAAAAGGAGATCAAAATTACACCAATGGCAATAATAGATCCTCATTGTCTTGACACAAGATTGAAAAATCAGCCTAAAACTGCAAATTTATGGATACCTTTATGGTCACCTAAATATAAGTGCATCATTACCAGTTTGAATCCTAAAGAGAAATCTATGCATTGTAATGATTCTATTCAGCAGACCAATTTTACACTTAGACCAAGCATATGCTCTCATTCAATTTCAGTTAGAAGTACACAAAGTATTACAGAGTACTACTTGTTTTAAGAGGACTATAACTGGTATGACACATTTTTAGAGTCAATCATTCAAGTGACTCGTCAAAGAACATATTTTTGAAGTCTCAAAAATACATTCAAGGAATGAAACCATTATAGCTTTCAAAATGGAAAGGAGGGTTGTTAATCAAAATATGGTTGTATCCTATAGCAGATAGAGCAGTCAAAAAAATTGAGTTACTAGTCATCCTTGACATTGGCATGTATATCCAATTTCTATTTAAGAGTAGCAAATGGCAAACAATAACAAATCATGCCCAATTTCAGGTTGAAATAAGCTCAGCAAAATAAAGGAAATTATATGTTTAGAAAACACAAGGTCTACATGGTTACAGAACAATTAAAGCACTTAAGCAACAATTTCAGAGGGCCACAAAGTATTGTCCAAGCCAAGCTCTATTAAAAATACATGGAAGCCTCTCAAAACCTAAAAGCATCGTGCATGAAATAGATATATGAAGGTTATTATACAAAGACAAATCTACATAAGTGTCATTCTTGCACAAGTTTACATCTATCTAGGAGAGAGTGTTTTTCAAAATAATGAAATGAAAGATGATTTAGATTTTCTGAAGAATATTACAAAAAAAATACGAAGATGAATATAGAAGTTCAGGCACAGATCTTCATTGGCAAATATAAAAGTACAATTTCACTTTCTAAGGAGGAATTTATGTAGAATTTATAATGAAGTATCAGTATTTATATGAAAATAAATTCTGGAGAGTTGCATTATATAGTCACACGACCTTGAAGTATAGTATCACAATGCACATTTTATAGATTCTCATCTACAGGTAGCAAAATGCACTGGGAATGAAGATTTGTGTTTTGACAATTTATAAATTCAAATTTATTAAAGGTTAAAGTATAAAGCAAGAAAATTTCAACCCAGATAGTCATATTAAGCTCTAGTTGCAAACTAGGCAGTAAACCCCTACAAGCTATGAGGTTACATTTGTTGAAAAGATATACAACTCGGGATAACAATAAATAGATATAAGCAATCATGTCTCTTCTATTCACAACACCAGATAGAACCTTCAACTACCTCAGAGCATTCAAAGCTCATCAAATTCAGAGAATATATTTTCAGAATGAGCTACAGGGACTCCGAGCATTAGATACCACCACAACATTAAAAAATTAGGTAGCATTCAAAAATACTAAGCTACAACAAAAGGTGGATATATCAAACTAACAAGAGTATTCACTGATAATATCACATAAAGAAAAATGACAGTTCAGTTTTAGATCAAGTAAGTTTGGGAAGAATAAAAGCCTGCCTCAACGAATATCTAAAATCAGAGTTTCAAGTGACAAATAAAATAGAACAGATTAGATTTCACTTTTTTTAGAGTAACATTTGGTCGTGGTTCACTTGTTTGACAACCGATGATAGTCTGACCCCTCATTTGCATTATTTTATTTTTTGGATTTGGTTTGCTTTAAGGATTTTGCAAGTGTTTCTTTCTAATTGCAAGTTTTAGGAAAATAACAACGAAGTGCAGTGACATATAGGTGATTAAAGGCCAAAAGCAACAAACATCTTGTAACCATCCAAATTTGGATTTATGAGGTTTTGAGTAGTCATAGGGTCCTAGAGAAGGTTTGCAGTGCCTACAGGTGCCCCTAACCTAGTCCAGGAACCCCATGCTAGGAAGATCTTACAATCACACAAATTTCTATGCTTCAGTGTGACACTTTCCTCTTTATGTTTATCATTTTGTCACTTTAGCACAATTCATTATTATTTGTGCATCATCTAAGTATTTTATCCCTTCATTTTCAAATAGGGTTTCATAATTTCTATATTATTTTTCTTGGGTCAAATTTGTGATTCATTACATATTTTACAGTGTTGTCACATAATTAGTATTAAACATTATATTTTTTTCAATATTTTCTTAATCATATACTTTAGCTCAGCATTAGGTCCTCTCCATTGGGTCGCATCCTCCTACCATCGTTGCATGCACCCCAAATGATGGGGGAATACATTGGGTGAATAAATCACCCCTATAACAGGTTAGAGCTAGAGTTCATATCGTTATACTACAAAAACAACACATGTTAGAGTAAAAAAACTGACTCAAAATTAGACTTGGTTCAAAATCACAGAGCATGCACCATTGCCCAGAATCAGACAACAGTTCCTGGGTACTTGTGTCCTCCCCTGGGTGTTAATGTCCTAGGACAGGTACAAAAAATTTCTCAGTACAACACAATCTACAGTAGTTCACAGATAAGTTCTATAGTTACAAGAACATACCTCAAGTTATAGAATGCATATTATCTCCTACAATTAATTACAATCAGTACAATTAGGAACTAATTAGGGACAAAAGGAACAAATCAGGATGTACCATCTACACTGGTGCTTATTGGGTAGAGTCATAGAATGAGGGTAAAACCATACCTCTCTCTCCTGAAAACTTACTCTTGGCGCGAGATCACCCAAAAAACTTACATTTGGTGTTAAATCACAAAAAAAACTCGCACTTGCCATGAGATTACCCTATAAACTCGCACTTGGCATGAGATTGTCACAAAACCCCACCTTCAACATTCAGATCAACATTTTAAATAACAGAAGACTTTTCTACCTTTTTACTCTTTCACATATTAGGTGAACACTTTCCTTTTTACACTCTTTACATGCTTTTACAAATATTACTCAAAATTATCATATACAAAGCTTTGACTACTTTCTTTCTCTTATTTTTTAGGTTCGTCCTTACAAGAATCAACTCACAACAAGCCATAACAACACGATATGACACATACACATCACCCCTAGAGTCTGTACTGCCCACTTCCCTTTGACACCTTTTGTTATTGATTTTGACATTGTTGACTATATTTATGGCATGATGTTTGACATTAGAGATCATAGAATGTTGTTTATTTTGATTCACATATGATGCAGGGGATAATTGGAGACATTTTAATACTGATGTTGTCATGATGTTGACATTGTTATGTGTGTGTGTGTGTTGTTGGACATATGTTATTTCGACATATTGAGTAGACCTAGAAAATTGAATTAATCTTGTGATATTATGATTATGGATGAAATTGTAAATAATGTCGTTACTTTATTGATGATGTTTTGATATATATTATATATATATATATATATATATATATGACTCTGGAGTTATATTGTATATTTATTTTGGATGATTCGATGTGGCCACAAGGCCGAAGAAGGTATTTTTGTTTTTGTAGGTAAAACATGTCACAACAAACATCAAGGGATTGGAGACCAACCACATTTGGAATTCTAGATGAATTCAACAAGGGTCACCATGGCAACATGTATTTATTTGTTTGTTTATTTGGTTTGTTGTTAGGGGTTCCCATGTAGGGGATCACCTTTAAATGTGACCAAGGGGTTATGTGTATTCTTTTGTTTAGTTCTCTTGTTAAATTTTAGTATGTTTTTAATTAGTGATGTATTTCTCCCCTTTGTTATTTATTTATTTGTGTCTTAATTAATGAGTAATCAAGTTGTTTAAATTAATTAAATTGGGTCAAAAGAATACATTTATTAGAGCTGATGGCTCTTGGTTTTTGTGTTGTAAGTGATGTGTAAGTAACTTGGAGTGTGAAACACTCCACCTTCCTTTTGAAATTTGGATCTATCCTTAGGGGCTGATTTTAGAGGCTTGTAGGACAAGTTAAACTTCACCTACACCTCTTAAATTGTTACACCAACCCTACCTATGGGTTGGGGAGTCAAAATTAGGCCTCATTATGTATTTTAGGGAGGAAAGTTGTAAGTTTTTATTGCACCTTCTTGTATGAAATTAATTTTGGTCCCTAGGGTGTGGACTTAGATTGTGTGTGTAAGTAAAAAGGTCATTTATTCACCCACCTTTTTAATTGTGCTTTGTCTTTTGAAGTTGACTTGTAAGGAGGAGTTGAGGATGAGTGATGTGGCATCCTACATGGAGTCACCTCATCCTCCTCTCTCCCTTTTCTATTTATTCAAATTCTTTTGTTGTTTTAGAGGTTACGAGATGGGGGTTCCTTCAGGTAGTTACTTCATGTTGGTCTGATGCTCTCGCAATTTGAGAGAATTAGAGGATTGTGAATGCTTGTCGGATTTTTTAGTGTTTTTGGGACTGTTTGAAGTGGAAAATTTTGTTGTTGAAATTTTGGATCAAGCTCTATCACCGAGAGGTAAGAGCTTGACTCTTGTAAAAAGGTTTTCTTTCTATATTATGTTTGTGTGAATGTTTTGAATGGTTGGTATGTTTGTTGGTTGGTTGGGTAGATTTCCTAGGTGTGGTGTAGGAGAAGACTATGGGAATATTTTTTGGGGAGGAATAAGAGTTGTGGGGAGGTATTATAAGAGTTATTTGTGCCTGGAGTTTGGGTTTGGGTTCCACCTTGTACAAAAAAATAACTTGCATTTATTTACTCGTTATGGGGTGCCATAAGAGTGTGGGGAGGCATAAGATAATGGGAGATATAAGGGGTACTTTTGGGAGGCATAAAAGTATGTAGGGGTTGAAATGAAATACACACACACACACACACATACATATATATATTGGTGGGTTTATCTTAAGGTGGACACCCATTTCCCCATTGGGAGGTATAAGCAACTTCCCCATAGGTCTTGCTCCTTTGGCTTGTACATAATGAAGCCTGAGTTTTGTTTTTTCTTCTTCCTATGGTTGCAAACTGCAGTATGTATTTGGACTGTGTTCTATATGTGAAATTTTTTTGTGTTGTGGAAGCTTGTTTTTTGCCATGAGTTGAAATACGTCTCTTATTGCTTTTTTGTTGCGGCTCGGGGGCCAATGAGGAGGATAGCTTCTCCTCTTCATTGGAATTATTGGTTGGGTGGAGATCGTTTCATCTCCCTCTATTTGTTGTGACCAAATGATATATGGTGGAGCTTCTTCTTGTTGTTTGTAGAACTAAGGATGAAGACAAAATTTACATTTCTCCTTGGGTCCCTTATTGTGAAATTCCCCACTTTAAGTGGATGGCATTATAATAATACTTGTAGTGGAAAGTTTCTTTGTTCTTGGATATGAAAGTTTTATTTGTATGTGAAAAAGGGATGAGAAATATATATTGTGTAAGTTTCCTTTTGGGTGAACAAAAAGGAAGTTGTAAAGGAAATTACCTCAATTTAATAGAAGTTGATTTTCTTTATACAAAATGGAGTTGCTCCTGCTTGGAAATATGTTGCTTGAAATACTTTTGTAAACTCTTTGTTGAAGGCTGGAAATGTCTGTATTTGAATTATTACATTCTCCTTGTTTTTGAATGTCACATTTATGAAAAGAAATATAACTACATTTTAGTTTTGCATGCTTTGATAAAAGGAAAGTTAGACATTGTAAAGTTGGAATGGAATGAGCTTAAATGTTTAAAGTATGGTAAGGAAATAGATAAATTTCCATTTTGAAATACGTAGATCTCTGTTAGATTGTTTCAAACTTGCAAACCAATATCAAAACAAACATATAGAGTACTCTATAACTTGAAATTCAAAATAAAACATTAAAAGTAACTAAGGATGATCAAAACGCATCCCAAAATAATTTGTATTGCTCAATAATTTTACTTAGAACTTGATTAATCGGGTAAGAGGCAAAAAAATGCCCTTGTAGAAAAAGGAGAATTAAAGTTGAATTGAAATCTCAACCGTTATCAATTAATCCTTGCAATCTATTTGAAATCCTTCAAGTGCGTTTCTCCATGCCAGTTGGGTGTGTTAAAGAAGAAAAAATGGCAGATCAAATCAAATCTGGTAGTTGAAAAGGTCCAGTTCACATTTTTATGGAAGGAAAGACGTTTTCTCTGAAATTCACTCACTTAAGTTTTCTAAAAATGAAGTTGTATGGTTCCTATGCAAAGAGAAGTTTGAGCCCTTTTCAAAAAGTCCTCATTTTCTCAAATCTGAGCTTCTGGTCAAAAGTTATGGCCTTATGAACGTGCATGTGTGGATGGTATAGATAAATGGGACATACAATGTAAATCATAACTAGCATGCCCGTAATAAAGTTACCATGAACAAGAAAATGTAAGCAAGAGGTAAAAAGTCACAAATTCCATTGCGGCCCCATGCAGTATGTTATAGATGGGTGGAAAAGGAATGTACCTCTGCAGAGTTCATAGGAGACACACTTTCAAACTTTCCCTGAGTGAATGGAAATGTATGGCAAAAAATCTTAGGTCTCCCCGTCAGTTTGCTTCCCCACTCAATAGTCAAGAATGAATTATGACACGTGAGAGTGCATCATTGGGAAATGGGCGAAGTGCACAGATGTGTTGTAGTCCAGTGCCACCTGTGATGAGTAAGATATGGAAACAATATCCTAAGTATCCTCACTGGCCCGCATGAACACAGGTCACTAGTTGGACTAACACGTGGCTATCGCTTGAAAAAAGTGAATGTACGGGTTGATTATTTTAGCCTAAATGCGCATATATCACTACAAGATGCCAATAATAGGGATTGTTCCCCGACGGTCCACTCCCCTGCATTGAAAGTTTGTATAGGACACGTGGCATCCCTGGGTGAATAAAGTGGAGGCATGGGGATCATTTGAGCATATAGTGTATTCCACTATCAAAAAAGTAGATGTCACATGATCCAGAATTTCCTCCGAATGACCCGCCTTTCCACATGTGCTTTAAAATGTGATAACGTTTCCATTGTGATTTCGGCAAACATTTTCTTGGGAGTCGATTAGGCCCGACTTTGGGAAACTAAAGTGCGTCCCCAAGCCCGTAATGAGTGCAGCCTCATAGGAATAATATGTAGTCTATCCCTATGCCCCCAGAAGACCATACCTAATTAGTAGAAATTTTCAATCCATAGTGCCCGCAAGCCTACCTTTTGGGTATAAATGTATATTTCCCTAGACCCGTAGGCCCACCTGTAGGATGAGTATTCCTACCTATGCCCTTCAATGTGTAAATTAAGACATATGAGGAGTTATGCCGACTGTATATGATGAACATTGGATATGATGAAGTAAAGTTCCTATGTCATGGATATGTTTTCAGGAATGCGTGAGTGCGTCAAATATGTGAATAATCAAGTCTGAAGTGAAGAGATGAGTATGAGTGTAAGGTAAGTAGGACATTAACCCGTTTTAACGTGAAATGTGTTGAGAAACTAGTAGCATGTGTAATGACCTATTTGTGGGGTAATGTGTAGGGCTTCATGTGTATGTACTACTCTCAACAGTCAAGTGTGAACCGAAGCACCTTGAGTTGTTGTCATAGACCTTGTAAAATTAATTACCTTGATGCTAAAATTAATGGTTTTGTGTGCCCTATGATGACCCTATGAAAATGTAAATATGGAGACATGCGTAGATGTTATAATGTTAGTCAAGGGATGTATTAGATGTTATGCCCCCTAAGCGAAATGTAACCATAATGGAATGAACTATACTAATGAATAGTGCAATGTGGATATAAAGTTTGTTACATCCGGAAAATGTTATGTTATGAAAAAAAATTATGGACTGTGGGATAATATTGGTGGTATAGTAGACAAACGTTTGTACTAGTGAATGAAGTTTATGTGTAGTGTGAGGGACTGAACATATATTGAAACCATCATGGTTCTATCTAAACCTAGTGTAGGTGATTGAGATCTACAAGATATTAAGTGTAGCAAGGTGCATGATAGAGTCACTACTGTGGGATAAACTAAGGTCATGACAACTTCATGTTGTAGATCACTACATGCTTAATTTGTCCACTCAGGACGTTATGGGCCCCATACTCTACAGTGGAGGATCTAGTGGAATGATGTACGCATCGTGTCTGACGACTTTATGTTATCAACTAGTGAGCTAAGAGTAGACGTAAAGCCCATGTGAGAAAATGTAGACATGACATCATGGGTACTGAATGAGATAAATTTATTGATGCTCAAAGCATGTTATGAATCTACATTGTTCCTAAGCATAGCAAACTAGTAATTCGTTATGTCTCATTGATTCGATGATAATTGCAATATGGATGACTTCTGATACTGTGTTATTGGCTTAATACAGGAGGATAGTAATGAGTAGGCAGTAAAGTGATTTTACATTTTTATGGATTTATATACTAGAACACAGTTCAGAATGTAGAGCATGTTGCTTAGTATTACGCTCAAATATGAGAGGCTCAGGAAATGGCTATGCACTCCTAGGTTCAATTATATGACATGTAATCCCACCCCTAGATTGAAGAGGAGATGTCATTAGGGAATTACAATTTATGATCCTTGAGTCAGCGTTCCTAAGGTGTTGGATTTTAGATTTGAGATAATGTGATCGTGGATAAATCCATAGCCCTATGATTTCATCTTGAAATACCAAGCATGTAAATCTTGACATACTAGTCACAATAAGGGTTGCATTAGATAGAGACTGCACTAGGGTACGTCCAAATAGACCATGTGAGTATCCATGACTTAGGGACATGTGGTGGCGTATTACTTATGCATACAGTACACAAGAGTGTCTAGTATATTCTATTGTAATCCACACATACTATGGAAATTTGCTATCATCTCTTAAGCTAAATCCCGCTATCATTTGTGTATCTTGACACAAGGGCATCCTTACAACATCATTTCTAGAGACAGACACACAATGAGGATCCTAAGCATAAAATCTGAGCTGTAGTGCATTACACGACAGTAAGCTGACTAATTAACTAAAATGTGGAAATATCCTATAGTTAATATAATCTATAATGACATGTAAATGCAATAAATAAATGTAGTAAATAAGTATGTAAATGACCCAAGAAAATATGCAAAAGGAAATGCTAAACCTAATATGAAAGAGAGAAGAGGAAAAAACTCGGCTGATTTGATGATCTTGTGGGACTATGTTGCAGAAATGACTAGAGGAATAGGAAACATGAACGACTATGTAGAAGTTCCAAAAAGGATGGATATGTGCTAAATCACTAGACTGGAACACTTGGAGAGGGTCTAAGGTGCCTACGGTTTCGCTGGTTTGCAAAATGGGTGCCCTGATCTATGTAACAGGTTCATAATTGAATTTCACAGGTGGTTTAAAACCCTTGTTGTTTGTCACATTAGATTTTCTGCATTGTGCTAGGTTTTGCTGGTAATCAAATATGTATAGAAGACATGGAAAAGACCAAAAATGAGTATCAAAACCCTAAAAAAGAATATTGAAAATGAATGGGTCAGACTGACCTCAGATGCCACAATGGTAAGCTTACTAACTAAGTGCTGCACTAAATTTTAGACCCAAATGTAGTTATGGTGTGTGTGTGCATCATGTGCCCTAGGTGTTCTTGTTCTAGTCACACTTTGTGAAGTAGCAAGAAATAACTATATGTAGAAAATGTAGTAGAATGTGTGCATGGAATAGAATAGAATCCATCCCCTTATGTTTGTGTTATGCATATGAACCAACTTTAGTCCTTATGATGGAGCTAATGGATGAAAATGATCTCCAAATGGATGAAATTCTAGGTGGATGATAGTAGTGACTAGTGTTTGGTCCCTCATTATGGTCTCTTAATTTTATTTATACGGTTCTCTTGATCTAATTTCGTAATTAACCCCAAAATGGCCAACCAACAAAAAGATAAAGATCTCAAATGGATAGAAAGATCCCAAAAAGTGATGGGAAAGTGCAAAAAGGATAGGGGTGCCCCGGGTGGGACCAAGGCATCCATGAGTGCCCTAGTACTAGCTTAGGTGCCCCAATCAAAGATAAAATGATGAAGGATGATAAAAACTAACTATTCATGTGGGTGCAAAAGGTCGTAAATGAGAGAAGAAAATACAATAATATCGCCAAAATATGGGGGTTAATTAGTACTTTCTTCACTCAAAACCCTTCTAAATAGTAGTATGAGACCAAGACTAAATAATGTCTAAAGTGCATGATTTTTTGTCTACATTTTCCCGCACTTTATGTTGGTGAGCGAAATCTCAGTAACATAAAGTAGATAAATATGTGTACCTAATTTACATGAAGATTGTAGTAGAAAATGTGTTGAAGGACTAGGAAAAGCATGGAATGACAAAAGGATGACAGAGTGTGGAAAATATAGATGAAAAAGTGCAAAAAAATGAACCTAGGGTGGAAACGCATGTGTAGCTACTGATGTGTGTGATCTACCTACATGGTTAGTATGGTGTGTTCTCCCATGAAATGCCATTTCTATTGTTGTTATTGTTATTGTTTCCCCCATTTGACTACTTGTTTTTCATACGACTAAACATGAAAGGAGAAAATGATCAAGTAGTCAAATATGTATGTATGCATGTACAAAAATGCAATGTAAAAGATGCATGTAAAAGTATGTAAATGTAAAATAAGCAAATGAAAGAGTGTAAATGGAACATGTGCACTTGATCCATGTAGAGAAAGATATTATAGAAGGATATCCTATACTGTGAGTTTTTTGGGTGATCTCACACCACCCCGGCCAAGGAGGGAGATATAGCCACTATAACCTCCTAGCCTGTAACTGCTTCCCATAATGTTAAGGATAATCATGTCCTGTAAAATCCATTATATACGGGGTTTGTAGACTAGTTTAAACCCATTCGCTATATGTAACCCACAATGCTAAGGGTGGAGAGTGCACTGAACTCAACCAATGTAGAAGTGTTTTGTAGTATGTAAAACCCTAAATGATGCCCCCCTCTTTAGGGGCGCATGCAACATCATTGATAGAACAATGCGGCCCCAAAAGATGACCAACCACATGAACTCTATAAATCTTCCCTACAGGAGGAAGGGAATGCATTTGGTAGAAACCAAGGCCTCAAAAAAACAAAAGGCTAGCCAAAGACAAGTGTTTGTACAAAAAAACATGCATATAGAAAACCATGTGGAAGCTACACAAACAATGAAGAATCTACCAAGTAAAGCAGTAAAGTAAACACGTAAGAATAAAGAGTAAAGTGCATAAATTGGGTTACAAACATAGGACATCACACACTATTGCAAAAGACACACAAAGGCCATCATGACCGCATTCAAACAAACAAGTGTGTACACCAAACATAGGGAAAATCCCACAAATAAGAGAAAACAATAACAGACAATAAAAAAACAAATATCAAAGAAAATATCCCTTCATAACAAATACTACACATGAAGCAATCGTTCACATGTTAGAAAGATAAATATTATGTCAAAAACATGTGTAACAAAGTAACATAAAGTGCTAAGTACAAAATGAAACAAAAACACATGGAAGAGACGAATGTGGATGCATCCAACGACCAGTGTAGGAAGGGAAGAAGGTGAGCATCCGTGTTGTGTGTAAGAGACCTATATCTATGATCATAACTAGAAAATTATGTGAACACACATGTGTGGATGATATAGATAAATGAAATACAAGTAATATAACTAGCATGTGTAATAAAGTGACCATGAACAAAAAAAAGTAAGAAAGACTAAACATAACCATAATATCTAGTATGTTGTGGATGGATGGAATAGAATGCAAAATGGAGTGATAGGGGTCGCATGCCCCTTGATTGAATGAAAGTGTATGAAATGAGGCTCATTTATTTTTCCCCCTCAACAATCAAGAACGATTCGTAAATGAGAGTGAATCATTAGGAAATTTTTGAAGTGTAGGTTGTGTCCAATGCACTGTGGTGAGTATGTATGCGTAGTGATGATGATATGTGACATATAGAAGATATGTGCGTGAACCTTATAGCCAAAGCATATATCATGAAAATATTAATGTAGGAGTGATGATGTAGTATAAATCATATATCACTACTAGATGAATAAAAGGGAGTGGTGATGTAGCCTAAAGCATGTACCACTACAAGATGATAGAGTAGGTAACCATTTAGCCTATAGTGTATGTCACTAACCTAGTAATGTCACATGATGAGAAGTCAAAGGATGAATGTGTGATGAATGTAAGGTCCATTTGATTTGTAAAACCCTCGGTAGTCAAGTTTGGACCGAGGAACTAAAGTGCGTCATAAGGTAGTGAGTGCATCGCGTAGAAGAGTATGTAGTATATGTAATGAGTAAAAGACCATATAATGAGTAGAAATGCAATGCATAGTGTGGTAGGTAATGTGTAGATAGTAATGTAGTATGTAGGATGAGTAGTATACAATGCTAAATACATGGATAATAGGAGTGTGACATGTATATGATGAAAATTAATATGATGTGTAAAGAATGTATGATATCTAAATGCACGATGATCGAAATGATGTAGTCTAAATTTAAAATGTATGATGTAAGGTGTAAGTGACATATGGTGTGAAATGTGTGGAGAAACGCAATTTTTAATACCTATTGTGCATTATGTGGGGTTCATGTGTGGTAATCCCTCAACATCTAGGTGTGAACTGAAGCACACAAGTGTCTCATTGGATAATGACGATGCTAAAGTACAAATGAGTATGCATTTTTTAGGATAGATGCTAATATGATAGATGCTAATATGAGTATGGGGGGGATGTGTTAGATGTTATGCCCCTAAGTTTGTGTAAGAGGATCATGAGAAGATCATCATCTACTAGAGATCAAGTTTGCGTTTAGTAGTGGAAGCATGATTAGAAAAAGTAATAATAAGACCATTTGATTGTGGTGGAATTAAAAATGTGTCATGACCATTAGTAGGAGGATTAGATGCTTTAACAAAAGTCATTAGTTAGAGCTGATACTTGATAGGAGGCCAAGTTACACTGAGTTTTAAAGGAGGTTGCTTAGGTTGATTTGGTAGATATAATAGATGACTTAGTAGGAGGAGGTGGTGAACTAAATTTGATAGGTGGTTTATTATGTTGAATTGGTGATGCTGTAGGTGGTTGAGTAGGAGGAGATGGTGAACTAAGTGTGAGAGGTTGTTGCTTACGAGGTGCTTGAATAATGCTGGCATGATGCATATTAGAAATAGATGAATCAGTTTTAGGAACCCAAAGGGACTGTATCATGTGTATTAGAATGTTGTGTATCAGTGAATGAAATAAAGCCTTGATGCTCAAGATGTTGAATCTATGTTGTAAAGCATAGCAATCATTGTAATTATGTCCATTGATTCGATGATAATTGCAATATGGATGAACCTGATATTGTGTTAACTAATAAGGAGGATAGTAATGAGTAGGTGGTAAAGGGATCAATTGATGAAAATGAGATGAATAAGAATGTCATGTTGCTTAGTATTATGCTCAAATATGAGAGGCTCAGGAAATGGCATGACCCTGAGGTTTAATCTATATGACATGTAATGGATAAATATTGAAGAGGAGATGTAGAAGGAGCACAAACATGATCCTTGAGAAGCATTCCTAAGGTGTTGGATTTTAGATTTGAGAAATGTGATCGTGGATTCCATAGCCTTAAATTTATCTTGAAATAAAGAATGTAAACATTGAATTGATTTCAATAGGGATTTATTAGATGGAGGACTCACTAGGGTCATTAGATAGACATGATTGAATATAGGACTTATTTCATGTGGCAATGTATTTTCATCTAGATACTTGGTGTATAGGGATTTTTGCAAAACAACTTGGAAATTTGGATATATCTTAAGTAAATCAAATAAAGAAACTTGAAAAACCTTATGGACCCATGATAGAAGAAAAATGAGGATCCTAAGCATGAAAGCATTGGGGGTTCACCAAAATGGTTAACTAAAAATGTGGAAATATTGTATAGTTAATCTAATCTAGAAAAACATGTAAATGCAGTAAATAAATACAATAAAAGTAATTAAATGACCCAACTATGAAAAAGGAAAATTAAAACCCTGATACAAGAGATAAGATGAAATAACTTAGCTGATTTGAAGATGATCTTATGGGACTATGTCGTAGAAATGACTAGAGGAATAAGAAATAGGAATGACTATGCATAGAGGTCCTGAAAAGGATGAATATGGGCTGATTAATGTGGACTGGAGTTCTTGGAGAGGGATATGGGGTGCCTACGGGCACTCTGGTATAAAAAATGGGGTCCATGGTATTTGCAATAGGTTCAGAATTGAGTTTCATAGGTTCAGCAGGTGGTCTGAAACCCTCATTGTTTGTTGTATTAGATTCACTGCACTACGTTCACTTGTCCCTGAGTAATCCAAGACGTATAGAATACCTGCAAAATACCAAAGAGGAGTATCAAAACCCTAAAAAAAATGCAAATGAATGGGTTGGACTGATCTCAGCTACCAAAATAGTGGGCTTACTAACTGAGCATTGCATTACATTTCAGACCCAAATGTAGTTCTGGTGTGTGTGTGCATCATGTGCCCTAGGTGCTCTTGTGCCAGTCGCACTTTGTGAAGTAGTGAGAAATAACTAGATGTAGAATGTAATAGAATAGTGCATGGAATAAAATATAATCCCTCCCCCTATGCTTGTGTGATGAAGATGAACCAGCCTTGTCCTTGTGATGGAGCTAATGGATGCAAATGATCTCCAAATGAATGCAATTCTAGGTGGATGATAGTAGTGACTAGTGCTTGGTCCCTCATTATGGTCTCATAACTTTATATTTATATATATATATATATATAGGGTCTTGATCTAATTTCATAATTAACCTTGAAATGGCTGACCACAAAAAATATAAAGATCTCAAATGGCTAGAAAGAGCCCAAAAAGTGGCAGGAAAGTTTAAAAAGGATTGGGGCTGCCCCAAGTAGGACGGGATGACACCCCCAGTACTAGCCTAGGCGCCCCAGTCAAGGCTAAAATAATGGAAGATGATAGAAACTGACTAGGCATGTGGGTGTAAAAAGTCAGAAATGATGAAAAAAATAAAATAAGATGGCCAAAAGATGAGGGTTAACTAGTACTTTCTTCACTCAAAAACCTTCTAAAGAGTAGTATGAGATCGAGACTAAATAATGTCTAGAGTGCATGATTTTGTGTCTACACTCACCCTTCGGGTGACCATAGGGGTCATTTTGACTTCACATCTTGCATCTTATTTTATTATATTTCATGTGGTTTTTGGACATGTGTAGGTAGACATTTTATTTTGTAGGTTACTGGTACCCTTAGTGATCATAGTGCGAACATCAAGTGACAAACAGGGGCCAACAAAGAAACTCTAGCGAAACAGAAGAAAGTAGATTTCAAGCATTTGTACATCCACCAACGCCTAGTTTCAGTCGGCAGTGCTCAAGTGCCTCTTCCCTCCCATGGGCAGCCCTGTCTGGCTATATTCCTGCATTCTAGAATTTACAATGACTAGTGATGACCATGTTTGTAATTTGTTTAGCACTCGCACCAGCCCCTATCACTTCATGTTCCTTCATAAATCAACTAATTCCTCTTACCTCTTCATTTTTCTTAGGGTTTTATACTTTGCATTTTTATTCGCTTGAGTCATTACTGTATTTTATCATTTGTCTAATCATATGTTACAGTAGTTATTTTACAATCTATATTTAATTAATTTGAAATTAAATTAAATCATTGAAGGGAAGTCAATAATCCTAGTCATAATGGACCGTCTCTCTAAGTATGCCCTTTTCTTTTCTTTACCCCACCCATATACGACCTCAACCATTTCCTAACTATCCATTGACCAAATATTTCACCTCTATGGTATCCCAGCCTCCATTGTCTCAAACTGTGATGTCATTTTCACCATCCATGTTTGTACAAAATTATTCCATAGGACATGTACCTAATTGAAAACAAGTTAAGGATATCACCCACAAATAGATGGTCAAACTAAAATTGTTAACCGATCTTTGGAAAATTTCCTTTGATATTTTACCTTTGAGCACTAGCAACAATGGTGGTATAACACCTCATATCACACCTCTACTAAAATGAATATGTACAAAGAAATTTATGCCCAAATACCACCACCTCTTCTCCCTTACACTCCTACCAGTTCTCTAGTTCAATCTGTTGACAATGTCATCACCCAACAAGACCAAACTATCCACACTCTTTGGGACAATATCCATATGGCACAAAACCGTTTGAAACAAAAAGTAAATAAACACTGCTCGGAGCACAAATTTCAGCTAGGGGATATGGTTTTTCTAAACTTACAACCATATAAATAGAATTCATTAAAACTCAAAGGGTGTCAAAATCTTGCCACTAAGTTTTATGTACCCTACAAAGTTCTCCAAAATATTGGTTATGTTGCATATAAGCTTGAGCTTCTACCCACCTTGCGAGTTCATCCTATATTTTATGTCTCTTGTTTGAAGAAATTGTTTGGCCAACACATTATGGTAATAACTTTACTACTTGAGATTTATAGTGAAATATCCATCATTATTGATCATACTATAGTTCATGATAGGCACTCTCATCAACTTCACAACCGCTCTATCATGTTCGAAGTCTTGATCCAATGACATGGCATGAAATTTGAAGATGTAACTTAGGATCCCCTTCTTTATATTAAGAAATAGTTTAGGTAGGTGATAGTTATTATCTTGATATAATGCACCAAGCCCCTTAAAAGACCCATGCACCCATCGGATGCCACATGGCAGCTGCATTCATACTTAGTTTTTTGTGACTCTTTTGTTGTTAAAACTATAGTGTGTTTTTCAACATTTGTGAAAAACAAATTACATTTAGTTACGTGATTCATATATACATTCAATATAAATGGCGCATGTTTCATATATACTTGGCTGTAAAATGGAGGAATTTTACATATGTTTCCCCAAGATTTTTCACATTCCTAGACTTCTCCCTCAATATCCTTCTCTATCATCCTCTTCCTCCTCACATATTTATCTCCCTCATGTTTTACTTCATCACCGCATCCCCTTTGACGTTCCCATCACACATTTCACAAACAATTAATGTGTGATTACTAGTTGTGTACCACATGTTTTGAGATTCAACTCTCTCGGAAAGTTCTTTATTTATCATACCAACATTCAAATCCACACCTACATTCAACTTCATGAAATGAAATTTCAAAAAATTCTTAAGTACACTTGTAACTTTTTTTTAATTTACTATGCTAAAAGGTGTTTCCTAGTTAGATCCAAGGTGACCACTGTTGACAAATGTCAGCAGTGGATTGATGGCTGTGATTTGGCATTGCAAATGCGTCAACAATCAAATAGATGAAGTTTCGGTACACAAAAGGAGATAAGAATGAAGTTTGAAGTTTTCTGCAGTGCTCAATGAGGAGAGAATACATGGATTGTGATTTTGCAGGATTGATTAGAGCCGTAGATGTGTGGAACTGATTGGAATTTTTGGTTAGGAAAAATATGAGATAGGATGCGTGGGATAGAAAACTAAGAACTGCCAATTTTTGTGAGATAACAAAAAAAACAAATACGAGACTGTCCATTTGCGTGAAGCAATAATTTCTAAAGATACTCAATGGCGAGGTGAAAGAAATTGGTTGGAGGAGGATGTATTGTACACTAGTGAGCCATGAAGTCCAAGTTAAAGGTCCTAATTTTTCAATGAAACAGATTATTTTCCACCGTTAGCATTTAGGGAACGTTTTTGCTTGCGTATGTAGTTTGTCATTTCTTTGTCTTGTTTATTTTGTGTGTGTGGGGAAAACTACGTTGTTTTTAAATCCACGTCTAGCTATGGCTTTAGAAGATGATTTTCATAGTTTATCTGACTTTGGTGTGTTCTTGTATCATGTCGACGTAGGTACCATTATTTTTCAATGGAAAAAATCTTTGTTATTTCATCTTTCTTTTGTTTTATGTATTATGTCAATGAAATATGTGTTTCTGATTTCAATCTCATTTTGCCTCTATTGTAGGTTTCCAGATCAGGGAAAGCATGGAGTTGTGAAACCAGAATTATTTGCAGTGTTGCGCATGAAGCTTTGTGTTTTACATTTGTAGCTTTACTTGCATGTTTGGAGTAAAATCAACAGTGCAACGCCTAACAAGAAAGGTTTATGCCAATTATTTCACCTTATTCTATCTGATTTCCCAATTTACAGGAGTTGAAAAATTCATGTTTTTTTTTCTTAACAGTGCATAGAAGAGGATCCTACATGTATTTTCATTTATTTGTAAATAAGTACAATGGAAATTTAGATTTTTCTTGAAGTTTGACTGAATATTTCCTCAGCAAACCATCCCAACCATATCCTAAGATTGGGAAGGAACCATAAAAATTAAAGTAACAAGTTAGATAACCTACTAACAAAGGGAATGTTAAATATTCTTTGAAAGCATCGATTATCTAGGTTTATATGAACAATGTACCAATATAAGGACAATATGGAGGAATGAAAATGACACTCAAATATCCATTTTTGTGAATTCTCATGTTGGTTTGTGAATACATTGAATGTAAAGCAAGAAAGATCCTGAACAATTTATGTGAATTCTGATACCTGTTTATGAAAACATTGAATGTAGAACAAAAAAGAGCCATTGACATTCACATACTTATGCAAGTATTGGCCCTAAAAAATAACACACGTGTAAATTCTAGAATATTGATAATGTACTTTATGACTCTCTTCGAGATAATTTTTGTGAAAACAATTATATTATGATGATTTTTTACGATTTCAATTCAGATGTCGATTAAATGTATAGTTATGAATTTGAAAATTGTGTATGCAAGCCTTGTTTCTAACCTCCTCTTCTTCAGAGGAAAGTGAAAAACAAAATTTATAAATTATTCAATCCTTATGCAAGCACAATCTAGTTCACCAAGCCCTACAGGAAATATAGGTTCAAAGTCATAAATATATACTTTAGGATCAAATATTTGTGATGGAGAAACACGATTATTAAAAACGTACTTAATTGTTGTGATTTGGAGAGAGTTCTTGGAAATCTTGGCAAGAAAATTTGTCAGGTGAAAAATTGGTGGGTATCTACTAATGCTTGAAGACTCTAGGTCCCTATTCTTGAATGGTGCAGCTCTATTTATTATGCATGAATGAAAGTAAAGCTTTTGGGTGGCCTAAATACTAGGGATCCAACAGGAACACTCCACTAAACTTGTGGAAAAAGCTTACAATTTCATGCAAGGAAGGAATTTGCTAAGGATGTCGGAAAGGGAGTGGGAAAAAAGAAAGAGGGGATTTATATGGCAAGTAGAAAATCAAATTCATGTAGACATTAATCAGAGTACTTCAACACACACACACACACACATATGGAAAGAAAACAACTTTGTTACTAGCATCAAGACAAGGTAGATTTAAGAATGCAAAGTTTAAGTAATTCTCTCATAAAAAAACATTAGAAACTACTTCTTCATTGATGTTTCAACAAAGTTGTACATAGTGAGAAATAGAAGAACAAAGAAGAGGTGAATAGAGAATTTTTTTCTATCTCTTTTGCTTAACTTAAAGTAGTAATCTCTCATTGAGCATACAAAATTGAAAACCCTTAAGAATGGGGAAGTAATTAATATTTATAGAGTTAGGAAAGTCTCTTCACCTACCCCCCACATGACCTTTTGTTTTTCCTACAACATATGAATTTTCAAATCCTTAGGAATCAAATTAAGTCCCCTTTTATTAATTAAGGAAGGCTTATTACAATGTTGACTATAGTTGTATGTAAATGAATAGGAAAAATTTCATGATTGCTCAGAACGATGAATTATAAAAAAGGGGGTGAGAGAAGAGGAGAAAGAATGAGAGAGGAGAAGAAAGAATAGATGCTTCTAAGGCATAGATGATGATGTCTCTACCTTCGATGAAGATCCTATTGAAGAAGTTGAAGATGGAAATTGGTATCTGATGACCTTTTGCAACATTGTTATATTGATTGGAAAGCTATGATGAAGCTCACATTAAACACTATGCCCTTGTTGATGATGACGATAAAAAAACGCCCCTTGGACATGATACATAGACACTTTGGACCACCGAATGAGTGTTTCAATACCATGTTGCAAGACCTTTTAAAGTGAGATTTAGGTGAAAAATATCCTCACTCATGATGATACATTCCCGACATCGCAATGAGAATGAGGATTACTCTCTTGTTCCTTAGGCTTTCACAATTTTCATTCACGATCTTCAAATTTCCTGACACCTACAACCTTTTCCTGGACACTATGCATGATATTCTGTTCAGAAACACTCAAGTTATAAGCTTCTGAGTGTAGGAAACTATTTTGAGTATTCACATGCGTGTTTGATGTTCATGGGATTGAGAAATTAAATTTCTAGTTGGAAATCACATTTAAAATATTTATCCTCCTCCCCTATGTTTTGCATCGTTTAAATATGTTTGGGATATTTAAAAATTGTTGGGCCCAACATCGATTTCCATCCCATTTAGAAAGTTGTGGAGGTTAGGTGTTTACATTGTAGCATTTGGGGGCCAATTCGACATTGATAGGCTGAGATGGCTACTTGCATAGATCCTCAAGCCCTCCTATCCATGCACCGAGATCATCTCCCTAAGTGTCAAGTTGGCTCTTATGATGCATACGATGCCCTTCCACGTTGAATTCACAACGAATCCCTTTCCATGTTTCAGGCTACTCACCACACTAAAATTTCCACGTTGCATGGTGTAGCGTTTCAGCCACATGGCTGCATTCATCTTGGCATTGGCTATTTCCGTGCCAGCATCACCCCTTTTCACATTAACTCAGTGCTTTACATGAAGATCGACCAAATACCCAAACTCCTCGAGCCCATGTTTTATTAACTTCAACCGCCCACCTCCTTGCCAACTTGACACCACTCTTGGAGCTTGAGTCAGTGCTTTGCGGGGATTGTAGTTCATCGGATATCTAATCTCCCTACGGTACTGAGTCGTTTGTGTCCTCAAACTCTGCATCACCTGCAACATGGGCCTTGTGCACCCCACGTGTCCATATTATGTCCCTCATTGAATCCGCATTGGGCTTTTGACCAACTCGCCACCCGTGAATCTTTCCTTCCTATGACCATTTTGGATTTTGGCTGCACGCATGTCCCATGTGCAGATCAAGCCATTTATCCATGTCATCCCCGCATAACTCTCCACGACTAGTTTAGCCATTTCACGCCCAGATGTTCTAACTCACCCTTGGGCTCCCTGGGCCACCAACTCCCGCATTTGCTGTATAGATCTCACCTGCCCCTTATGAACTTGTTAAGCCAACTCAGCCACCCATTTCCACACCGATCAAAAATTTGAGCTCACCATCTTATCAATCAAGTGCTTGGCTCTGGTTGGGAATACCTTAACTGCTTTTTCCTGATCCTTGCACCCTCCAAATCAACTCAATGAGCCATAAGCAACACGTCCCTCACTTCATGAGCTCAATCCCATTGTCCTAACGAGATTGCTAGCATTGTGTGTGTGTGTGTCTGAAACCAACTTGGCAGCCTCATAGTCAACTAGATCGACTCATCTTTATTATGGATCGCTTCACTCAGCATGTGAATTAGACACCTCTCAACAATGCATGCCTCACCTTAACTTGATGGCCATGGTTCACCCATTGGAGTAACTTGGTCTAATTCTTTCGCCTTAGCTCAATTTGTAGGATTCGACCGCCATTATCATTGTGACTCATCTTGGTTCCTTCTTTGCATGAGTTTGATTCACTAATATATTACAATCACTTACTCTCAACAATCATTGATCTTGACAATCGGTAGCTTGCAAGTAACCTTGTATCTTAGCCCACCATTTATGCACATGACCTTGTAACAAATAACTCAATAGCTGTTCAAATAAATTTATGAGTTCCTCCCCTTTGGTATTGTCAAGGATAACTCAATGGGTTGTCATTCACAGCTCGGGTCTACATAAGAATGGTTCACCCCTCTAAGTTGAAAGATATTCATGGCTCGAGTTCTTCACCATCTTGGTCACAACCTTTCATGATAGCTCGCCTATTCAATGAAAGAGTTTTGTTATTATGTACGAGTCAACGAGCATCTGGATAACCCATTTTATCAAAGCATGCTATAACAACTCGAACTCCCCTACTCATAGCAATCACCTCACTTAACATATAATGAGCTCGGATCCCTTATAACAAGCTAACCATCTTGAAGAATATGGATCGACTATGATGGTGAACAAATCGACATTCCTTACAACTAGCTCGGTTTGTAATGTAACATCACAGATAATTCGAAATAGCTTGGTCATACAATGAAAGAGCTCAACTTTTAGTGCAACTCAATACCGACTCGGTCATGGGCTGAGTTAGCTCCCTATGGACCTAAAAATGTAACCCTTTCAACTTCCTCCATCCCTTTATCAAATTCTATGTGTTTTTAGGATTTCTTGTGCTCAAGGAGGCATATGTCATGATTAGAGATGTTCCTAGATGAATTGATGGACTTTTCCATTCCTTACCAAGTGGGCCCCTTAACCAATTGTCATAATGCAAGCTTGCCCATTGTCTAATTGATCTAAAATTTGAAAATATTGACCTCAGAACACTTGGGATGTTGTTGCTCACATCTGGGACTTCCTTTCACTACTTGCATTTCCCATTTCTTGTGATAAAATCCTTAAATTTATTTTTTTGAGAGTGAAAAATTGTCTTCAGACATGAATTTCACCTATTCCCCACAACCATAATTCGTGAGGTTCAATGATGAACACCTGTAACTGCTGTTCCAAAATCTAATTTTTGTCAAGTGTGAATAGCCGAGATTGATTCTATTGACATCATGAAACTCTATTAAATTTTTATTTTCTTTCTTCTTTAGAAATTTCAATCCCCCACATGTTGCTTAGAACTCTGCTGAAGGCTTGAGCTGATTTCTAGCTGGGTTGCTAGCTGATCATTTGATTGCTTGCAAGGGCACTAGAAGCTAGTTGTGGTTTTCCTTGAAGGGAATAAATAAAATATCCTCCTTAACTGATTTTAGTTGTTATGTATTTTTTTTTATTTTATGTTTGCAACTATTACATGCAACTATGAGTTTCCAACTACAACAACTGGATGACATGTTGTATTGTACTGCCTACAGAAACACACAACAAAAGATATATACAAAGAAAAATATCATACATGCCTCAAGTAAGACATGAAGAGTGTGCATAAGCACTTCTTCTGCTGGAAAAAACCTACTCCTACCCTACGCTAACCAAAGAGATGGGCAACTTCAAACAAAACCTGCCACCGGTGATGAGAAATAGCCTCCCTTTCTCACAATTGGCAGCCATGTGGATGATTTTCCACTAAGCATAGTTATGGTTTGGAGTGAAAAGCTAGCTAAAAATTAGCTCTCTACTCCCTTCATCAAGGCATCAACCGGAAGCAAGATAAACACCTCCTCTACTTGTTGCTCATCTAGTGTCAAGAGACATAGTGGTTGATCCCATAAATGTTGAAGTTATTCCTCATGCTTAGAAGCAAACATGACTAGATGTGGCTTGTCCCTTAACGCAAATGAAGCCAAGTACCTAATTGGGCATGGTATGGTCTGTTGAATTTTCCCGTTTCTCTGAATTCCAACTTTGGTAAGGAAGTCTTCCTGCAAGCCTTCTTCAAAAATGTGATTGTCTACAACTTGAATCTCTTCTTCTTGCACATTTAAGGACAACTCATGTGTCACCTTGGTGAATGGTACGAAAGGGGGAACATCTTATGGATCTTTCCCTTTTGTGTAAATATGTAACTCTTCCCCAATATGCATATCTTTAGTCAAATCAGATTTTCCAAATGAAAGAAATAAAATTCAATGATTTCCTCTTCATTCAATGTCTCTGAATCTTTTTTTTTTTCTTCAATATGTTCCATTTCGGTAGTAGATTCTTGAAATATGCATGATAGAGCAACAAAAGTAGTGATTTTTGTGGGATCTTCTTCATCAAAACATTCTCCCAGGTCAGATAAGTAAGAAAGTTCCTCATTGTCATGTTGTGCAGAAGGTTCCCTTTCTTCCATAATGATCCCCAAAATTTCAATTTGTTCACCCCGGTCCTTGTCCTCTTTGAACATGAATTTAGTAGGCTCAAACTTATCCTCGAAATCAGATTTTTGAGAGGATAAGGAGGGAAAACGAATAAAAACCTCTTATATGCTTTTCTCTGCACTCAAACACTTTGAATATGCATGATTATTTTCAATAGTATAAGGCTCCTAGTGTTTAGTTGCAATGATTGAAGATGACTTTGGTGTACTATTGGAACCTTCTAAAAGTACTATAAGCTCTTGGCATGCTAGGAAATGAGGGTCATTGCATTCACTTGATACACCTTGCACATTTGGGAGTTTCTCCTTACTTGCTTACACGTGATTTTCCTATAATTTTACTACTGATTTTATTTTCTCTTCTGCTGATTTTGTAGCTGGTAATGGAACAAAAGTCTCTACAAATAAAGTTTCATTATGGACACTACATTCAGAGCACACTGAGTGCTGATATTCATCGATTTTCTCTTGTTTTTCCACTACTATAAAATTAGCCTCCACTTTTTTAATTTGGATTTCACCCTCCATCGAAGGCCTAACCATTAGTGGTATTTGCTTAATATTAAATTTGGCAGCCCACTCTCTAAATTTTCTTTCCAAATCTTCCTTACTAGGCTCTTCATTCTTCTCCTCCTATCTACTGGTTTTTTGATTTTGTTCCTCGGTTGGTTTAACCATCAAGGGATTTTTTTTAGCCCCAAATTTCAAAGCCAAACTTCTAAAATCCTTTGGTATTTCTTCTTCATTGGACCCTTCTTATGGTTTCCATGGGATCGTTTTTTATTCTCATTTCTCTAACATGAGTTAGTAGTTGCGTGAGGAGGGGTGGTTTGGGCTACAATTGATCCTTGCATTGTTTGTGGAGGTGGGAGAAGTGTAACTTCTTGTTGTTGTGGGGGGAAGACTCCTCTAGAGGGAAAAGGGAAGAAAACTAGAGATGGGATGGGAGATTAGAAGGTGGAGAATGGAATTCCATAATTGGGGAAACAACTGGAATGTTAAGAGAATGAGATTGAGTTGGATATTTCATGGTTGCAAGAATATGAGAGCCATAAAATGGCGGTGTAATTTCCTCCCATCGACAAATTTGACCAATATTAGATTCATAAACCCCCTTTCTTTGATCCATTCCCCAACTTGGGTCAATGTTTTAATTATAAATTGAAGTTTTTGTTGGGGATTTATCTTACTTGGAAAAGAGCCAGTCCATGGATATGGAACATTGAAACCAATCCTAGTTTCTCTTTTCATATCCTTAGCTCTGATCAACACCATGTTATGTTCCATCTCTAGAACCTTATTCTACAAATAAAATTTTCCAACTATAGAATAACCTCCAGGTTCCACATACCATTCATTTGGAACTGCTACATACTCTGGCATATAACCATACTGATTTGTATCATGTTCTTGTGAGTATGCATACTCAAACTGATTGTAATCATATAATTGATCTGGAGGTGGTTAGTAATAACTTGAGAATGATTCTTGCAAGCTTTGAGGTGGATTGCATCGATATGGCTGCTGCTGAAAATATGAATTACACATGGGAAATGAAGCCATGACTACACAACTTAATTAAGGGAAGAATATGGAAGGACATGGAAAGAAAGATGGATGTAAATGGATGATAATGAATGGAAATGGAAGGTTTGAAATTTTAGAGAATGGGTTGTTTGGACCAAAAGGAGTCACCAGGTATGTTTTACATATGTCTCCAAATAGGAACACACCAACTTTTTAAAATGAAAGTTGTTCTAATGATTAAAATGCACACCAGCTAATAATCTTGACCTCCTTGTCCCACCTTACATTTAAGAACTGTTATCACGAAATTACATCACCCTCCCAAATGACCTGGTTATGGATGGGGCATGGGGCATTTGGTGTAATTTGTTTAACATTGGGTTATCTCACAAGTTGTTGGACTTGCAGGCTTGAGATAACCCTCCAGAGAATGCTAGTTCTTACTCCTAATCCTACCTACCACAAACTATTCCTAATTCTAGAAAGTAAACCTAATCCTATTCTAAACTTCCAAGGAGACAAGGAGAGAGAGTACATTAAAGTAAACCTGCACTAAGAGTGGTGATACACTAGAAAAGGAGCTTTTTAGACACAATCTAACTGCCTGAAATGGAGAGAGGTGAGCAATGGAGAGGGTGGATAAGATGTACCACAGACCAAAGATGAATTCACGTAGAACACCATTTTTTCCATTAGACACAACGCCGAAAACCTGCAATAAACATCATAGATATGCACACTAGAGGCAATACAATATGCAAAGGATGGAAAAAATGCATCACAAAACACAGTCTATTGCTCAAAAGTTTGCACAGTACAATATTAGTGGGAAAGAGGAAAGAAAATTCCATTATGGAGCTTAGAAATGAGGCTTAAACTCCACATTCAACCCAACAGAGAAGAAAGAGAGAGGGGTCAGAAGAAAAAATGACTAACTCCTTTACAAATGAGCCCACATTACAATTTATAGAATTGAGAAGAGAGAGAGAATGTAATCCCGAAATATGCTTTCTAGCCACTTGTAAGTGATAATAAATGAGTGAAAATGATGTTATTTTACTTAGAAAAGGCTCCCTATATTGTCCCATGACTTGCAGCAAAGAAAAAATGATTGCCCATTTAATGTCCATGTCACACAATCAACATGGATGGGAAATCAGAAACGTGTGCACTTAACCTTTAACCAACGTGATAACATGTATTCCTCCACGACCTATTTACCTTATCTGTTTCATATCGCATAACAATTCGGTGAAACATTTACCTAATATTATTATTTTCCCTTATTCATATTATTTCCAACTATATTATTAAGGGATCAAATTCCTTAAACTCTTATACAAACATAAGATAGATTTTGGACATTTGTAAGAGGTAATTTATCGGTGTGTGGAAGGTAGTGTCATACATTTTAAAAAAGATATACTTTATATTTCATCGCCATACATAAATTATTTGGGTCTTTGAGGGGTTGTGTTTTTGGTTACAAGTCTGACATAGGTGTAAAATATCAATGCATGTCTTCAGTAGAGTCCATACCCCCTGAAAGCATTCCAATCATGTTGCTAGTACATACCTTCTATTGCTTACAAAAATAACTTGTTGAAAGGCATTTTTGGGTAGTTTTTATAATGTTCAGTTATCAATTTATTTGTTTTTCTTCATTTGTTTTATAACCTCCTTTTATTATTTTATAGCCAACATAAGTGGGTCTGAGTGGGTGGACCATTATGGGATTTTTATGTTGTTGCGAACAAGGGTTTTGTGCTTTGCAATGGCATACATTGAAGAAGGGTTTTGTGTATTCACAATCAGTGAAATTCGATGTGATATTCATTTTGTAACAGGGTTGGGTGGTTTTCTCTAATTTTTAACTTGTAGTTTCATAAGGGTTTGTGTTTCCTATCTTTGGTTGTGGTTATCTTTGTTGTTCTTGTGTTTTCTTGTTTCTAGATGTGGGCGTAAAATTCTGTTCTTACAGGTCTTCTTTCTTTTACGGGTTAATTATATAATATTTTGATTGATTAATAAAGAGAATCGAAATATTAATGAAGTTTAAAACTCCTTTCCATGTCGAATCTTTATTGTTAACATTGTTTACAATGTTTTTTCTATTTATTGTAATGGATTGCAAGACGAAACCCATTTCTATGTGTAATAGTAAATTGATAGTAATAAGGGCATTTTTAGCTTCACCTGATTAACATGAATTCATTGTTATTCTATATCCTTCTATGGGGGGATCTGTATGATTGCATTTCAATAAAGAATTAAAATAACATCAAGAAATGCATTTTTAAAAAAGAAACATATAAATAGTAAAAATATCTTAAACTTTAATGGTAGATGGACCCAATGCATAGGGTTTACAACCCATAAAAACATTTATGCATGACTTTTATTGAATCTAAAATCAAGAGAATAATGAATTTTTGGTAACTTATGACTTTCGATATGGTAAACTACAAGTGGAAGTTTACATTTGTGTATTTATGAACATTTTTCTTATAAGTTATTAACAATTCTACCATTTTTCTCTTTCCACCTCTCCTCTACAATTATTTTTGGCTTAATTAAATTACTTTCATTACTAGATTTTGTTTTTTTTATGGCCTATATCCTTTGACCTAGCTCCATTAACAAACACACTAAAATAAAAAAAAAACCACTTTAATGCATTCAAAAGAAAAACAAAACAAGCTACAAATCGACCCAAAGAAATATAGGGAGGAACAAGTTTAACAATAAAAATAAAACACTAGATAAAAATAATTTTAATATTTTCTATCTCAAGCTCATAGATCAAGCAAATAAACATAAATAATTAAACTAAAATCAATATCACGCTTGCATTTACAATGCCTTTAACTGATCTTGCTGGGATATAAACGAAGTGTAAGTGTTTGGTCATGACCCTGAGCACCAAATACGCTTGCATATTTGGTGACTTTAGTTCAATTCAATAATCCAAAGAAAAATTTCAAATGTATTTTGTGAGCAACGTACAATCTAGGAAAAAGAAAACAATGTTGAAAATCTATAACTGTTGTTGATGGATTGGATTCTCACCAAGGTGTGGATGAGTACAATATGTATGAATCCTCTAAGAAATCGTATCAAAGAGAATGATGAATAATATGAGTGCGATCAATTCAATAAAGTGGAACACAAATAATGGATATTATTTTGGTGTTATAATTTGATCTGTGGAAAAGGTGTGTTACATACAAGTACTTAATTTTAACTTTTTTATTTTCAGCTTTCCATTGATGTCTTCATCTTATCTAGCAATTCAAATGTCATCCAATAGAAAACCTTAACACTATGGGCGGTTGGGTTTCAAACCTTGAATATATTGGATTTTCCCCAATTTGAATGTTGGCCCTTATAAACGTAAATTACAATCACATGAATACTACGAGTGGGATCAAGATAATAGATTAAAACACAAATAGTGGATATTATTTGGGTGTTACAATTTGAGTTATATAAAAGGTGTATTACATGCAGGTATTTAATTTTAACATGTTTATTTCCAAATTTCCATTGTTGTTTTCATCTTTTCTAATAAATAAATTGTTGTCCAATTGAAAAACTTGATAACATGACATAATAAAAAAGTAGAAAAAATCAATTGACATAAAATATATGTTTCACTCATATGACTAATTACTGGAAGGGATCGATTATCAATGATTATTAGGGGAAATGCACTTCTATTTTTACCTTTATGCCTTTTGGAGGAAAATGCAAATTTTCACTTTTTTTCCCCAATGCCCCACCTTGGCTTTGACTCGGGTTAGAATGTTGAGTTTTTCCCTTGGGCGGAGTCATGGCTCTTTTTATAACTTTTACCCCTTTTGAGGCAAAGGGTGAAAAACTAACTTTTCTCCCAACTCCCCACTTTCCCCTAGGACACATGTCACTTTGGCGCTTGCTCGGGAGCCTTTTCTCCATTTTACCCTTGAAATAGCACCCTTAGGACACTTGGCAACTCACGTCGGCCTGGCTTATGCATTTGAATTTTCAACTTAGCCCACCCCCTGTGAAGACACATGGAGGCACCACGCTCGTTTACAAAATCTGACCCAAAGTTACCTTTGGAGGAGCGTCGAGTTAACACTTGTCAGCCTCCGCTGCTTTGTAGACTTTCCAACGGTTGTCACTTTTTAGAATTTGGGCTACGTGGCGACCTTGCATTCATTTGGGTCTCCACCTTTATACCGACTCCTAGAAATGCACAAGGCTTCCACGTGGCACTCTCCGCTTCTTATATAATTAGCCAATTTTTCACCCTTTTCCTGAACCAATTCGAGCCCGAGGACTTCGAATCTTTGTTGTTCTTCCTTCTTCTTGCTTCTGGCCCCTCTGTAGCATTGATCCTTACTGTCTGACCCTACAATTTCATAGTTCTACCTACCTGTAGCTTGGATAATGAATTTGAGGCGTAGAACGACTCGACAGATTCATTTTTCCTTTGTACTAGGATTCTTTGATCTCTCTAGGCCTCCGCCACTCCATTGTTGAATCTTCTTGCAGCCAATTTCTAGGATTTGAATGAGTTTTCTTAGGTTCCTTCCATGCGGGGTCATGACTTGATCCAATATTTAGCTCAGGGGTGAAATATGGATAACAATTTGCGGTGACTCACGGGGACGTTTGCTTGTTAGACAAAGAGATCAATTGCCTCATCGTATCTGCTGGGTATGGAGTCAAGAATAACAGTCTGATACTAATTCTACCTCTGGTTCGCAATCCCGGCTGCTTGCATTCTCATATTTTATAAGAAAATATTGAAATGAAGTTTTTGAGAGTAGAAAATTGTTTCAAATCTAGGGCTAAGTCTGTCTCTTTGAATGAACTGCATAAGAGCAACAAAATAACACCACGACTATGTAAAAAATTGAAATCATACATGCTCCAAATGGGACATGTAGAGTGTGCAAAATCACTTAGGATAAAAGCAACCTACACTATAGTGAAGACAATGTGCAAAAGCACTTAGAGGAAAGAGAACTAAACTAATATGTACAGAGTGGGACTTCCCTTTTAGTAGCAGTTCTTAAGATAGATCCCGTTCATTGGGATCTATAGCTCTTCGCCCTCTAATGTGGACAACTGGAAAGCATTGCTACTTTTACATTTTGTTATCATATAAGGACCACTCTAGATAGCATCGAACTTAGAATGTCTCCCTGGTTTTGCTCAATCTGCATCCCACTTCAAAACCAAGTCTCCTTCCTGGAAAGTCCTTGCTTTTGCTTTCTTATCAAAACATCTCTTGATTGAAGCCTGATTCTAATGCTTTAAGAGCATTTTTTCTAGATTCTTCTAATTCTATCAGCTCCGCATACCTAGCCTCCATTGGTCCAAACTCAGACATTTCTAGTTGCCTCACAAGCTCCAATGTTGGTAACTCAAGAGATATAGGCAACACTGCCTCTTTCCCATAGACAAGCTTGAATGGAGAACTACCTGTGGATCTCTTGGGTGTTATTCTATCAACCCATAAGGACGTTTTGAGCTTTGTGTGCCAGGTCCTTTGATTCTCATCCAGAGTTCTCCTGATGATCTTTAACAGGTTCTTGTTTGTGGACTCAGCCTGGCCATTACCTTGAGGGTAATAGTTTGATGAGGTGCTCAAATAAGTCCCATTCCTAACAGCCCATCCTGTAATTTTGGAACCTATAAATGCTAATGCATTGTCTGAGATGATGGTGGCTGGTACTCCAAATCTGGTCACTATCCCTTCATAGAAATCCAGGATACTAGACTCATTTGATTCTTTGAGTGCCACTGCCTCGGTCCATTTGGTAAAATAATTTGTGGCTGTTAGGATCCATTTGTGACCCTGGCTTGAGTTTGGATTGATGACTCCAATGAAGTCCAATCCCCATTGCATGAAAGGTTGGTCAACTGAGATTGGGTGCAATGGAAGTGCTGCTAGCTTTTCCTTGCCTTTGAAGAATGCACAACTCTTGCACCTTTTGATCCATGTGAAATAGTCACTAAACACTCTGGGCCAATAATATCCTGCTTTCATGATTTTGAGTGCTGTCACTCTTGGAGAAAAATGGCCTCCAGCTGCTTCAACATGAAATTCTTGTAGCACTCTCTCCACCTGATCTGTCCCAATGCATCTCAGCAGAATGTCATTGATGTCTCTTTTAAACAAGACACCATCAACAAGAACATATGGGATGGCCTGTAACCTGAAATGCCTTCTTTTTTCTTTATTTATCCCATGAGGGCATAGGCCTATTTTAAGGAAATGCACCATGTCTCAGGTCCAACAAGGAGCAGGCACATCATATCTTCCTTCTTCTTAATCATCTTGTAAGATAAAAACAACCTCCTTCTCACTGTTTGTTTCATCTTGTTGAGCAGAGGCTAGCTACTCACACAAGCCCCTCCCACGAACCAACTTGGTGACCTTGATCTCAATGTCATATTCCATGACACGAGTGATCCACCCTGCACGTTTCTCATTCAGGTCCTTGCTGAGGAGGAATTATTTGACTCCTGCATGGGAGACCAATAGTTGGATTTTGTTGTTTGACACCAAATGCTTAAACTTCTTCAGTCCCCTGATCACCACCAGGACTTGCTTCTCAATGAAGGAATACCTCACCTCATAGTCTTCTAGACTCTGACTGAAGAAAGCAATTGGTTGTTCTGAGCTTTCTTTGTTCTGCTGAACCAGGATTACAGAGATAGTGTCATTGCCACCAAAGGCATACAATATGAAGTCCTTGGAAAAATATGGATTTACAAGAGTTGGGGCCTGTGATATGGCCTCTTTGATAGCTTCAAAGCTTTCCTTTCCTTCAGCTATCCATCTGAATGCTAAGCTCTTCTTCAACATCAGTGTTATTGGCTTAACCAGAGCAGCAAAGTTTGGGACAAACCTTCGAACAAAGTTGATCTTCCCCAAGAAGCTTTGAAGAGCCTTCTTGTGACTTGGCAATGGCAGTGCTTTTATTGCTTCAACTCTTTCTGGATCAATTGTCAGACCCTCCTTAGACACAATGTGGCCCAAAATCTTGCCCTCATGAGCCAAGAATATGCATTTTTTGGGGTTCAAAGATACCCCAAATCTTCTGCATCTTTGAAACACTTGCCTTAGATGGAAAAGGTGGTCTGTTGCATTCTTGGAGAACACAGTGATATCATCCAGATAGATCAACACTATCTTGTTGATTAGCCCTTTGAATGCCATATCCATGGCTCTTTGGAAAGTAGCACCAACATTGGACAGTCCAAATGGCATTTTTTTGTATGCATAGGTGCCCCATTTGGTGGTGAAAGTAGTTTTGAATTGATCATCTTCTTTCACCATGATCTGATTGTATCCTGAATAGCCATCTAAGAGAGAGAATCTCTCTGACCCAGACACCACTTGCAAGATCTGTTCCATTGAAGGGAGTGGGTAGTGATCTTTGAGGGAGGCTCTATTCAAATCCTTGAAGTCAACACACAACCTGATTTCTCCATTTTTCTTTCTGACTGGGACCAGATTTGTAACCCAACTTGAATGCTTGATTGGGAATATGATACTTGCCTCTATTAGTTTGTTTAGCTCCTTCTTCATCAGAGGCTCAATATGTGGGTTGACTGGTCTTTGCTTCTGCCTGATAGGCTGAGTAGCTGGGTCCAATTCAATTGTGTGTTGTGCTAGTTTTGGATTGAAACCCCTTAGGTCTTCATAACTCCAAGAAAACACATCAGGGAATTCTTGGCAAAGTTGTATGAATTCATACCTTTCCTGCTCGGTGGCCACCTTGCCAATTTGAAGTGTTTTATCTTTTCCAACTGGGATTGACTCTGAATCCTCTCCTTTAATCTGCATGTTAGACTTCTCTTTTCTGAACTGATCATTAGGATTGAAAATGGATTCCAGTGTCACTAAGCCTTTGGGAAGCTTGTTTGTATGCAGCTGTACTATCTGGTTCCCATACTGCTGCTCTAGTTTGTTTTGATTATGGGCTGAGAATTCAGCTTCTTCTTACAAAAAGTTAATGATCTGTTGATCATTCTCAAACACCTGCCAACATGTATTATTATCTGGCACTGCTGGCCTCACAACCACATGGATATGTGGTTGTTCTTTGTCTCTTTTGATGTTGTCCACCACATCAAATGCTGCTCCAACTACTGCAAGTCTATCAACAACTTCATTCTCTTTTCTGGGTATGGACACAATGCTGAAAGCTTTGAAATCCTCCATGAGATCCCATACCCTACTCTTATAGTTCTTGAGCAGGTCATTTTTGACAGCATTTAGTCCTCTGACTTGATTGGCAACCAGTTCACTATCACCAAACACTTGTAAATTCTTGATTCCTAGATTTCTTGCCCAATGAAGACCTTGGACTAAAGCCTCATATTCAGTAGTATTATTTGAACAAGAAAACTAGAATCTAAAGGCTGCATAATATTTCATACCTCTGGGAGACACAATCATAGCTCCTCCTCCAGCTCCTTGTCTACTCCTTGAGCCATCAAAGAACAATTGCCATACTTCATTGTCATCCTTGTGCTCTGGCTTAATTAGGTAGGAAGAGGATGATTCTCTTCATGTAGACAGTAGACACCCAGCTCAGATTCTTCCATCTCCTTGTAGGGGTCAAAAGCATGTCTTTTATTGGCCCACTCATCTAGAGTCAAATCAGGGATACATCCCAACTTGGTATTTACTTCATTAGTGTTTAGGAGGTCTTCTTGATCAAAATATGAGCAGTTAGCATTGATTGGGCTAGGTAAATAGGATTCAATATGATAGTCAACAATAGGTTCAGATTGATTGTGGCCTTTCCCCCATACCTTGTCCTAAAGAGCATATGTGACCAATCAGCAGACAGGTAGCCTCCAATTTTGGCAGTGAAGTCCCTAGACAGACACAAAGCAAAATGTGGTGGCAAATCTATGATGGACACATTTTGCAAGACAGTTACATTGGGGCAGGCATGTAGAGTGAGACTCAGGTCCTTGATAATTCCCACAGTGGTTACTGATGTCCCGTCTAATTGAACTACTCCTCTAGAGATAACCTCATATTGGAGACCCAACAGGTCAGCTATTTTTTTGGGCATCACAGAACTACTAGCCCCAGAGTCAATCATACAATTGTGCACTAATTTGTCTCCAATAGTTAATGAGACATGGAATGGAGGGGGTCTCAAGTTCTTACCTTGTTGTTCTCCTTGGTTCTTCTCAGGTTGAACTGCATTGGCAAGCACTCTCTCTTGTTGGTTAGGGGGTTGATTTGAACTTGACCAATTTTGCATGGTAGTTTGTAACAGATCCCTCTACCTTGGAATGGCCAATGACTCCCATAGTGAAATGTTCACACTTGTCCTCTTCATCTGCTCAATGATATTGAATGAGCTATCTTTTGCTGCCCCTTCCCATACACATTTCTTTCTTGCACATGAGTTGTTACAACTGATGCCTAACTGGGCTTGGAAGGTGGCTTGGATTGGTTCTACATGTTGGGAGTTGCTCTTGGAACACCAGGACCTTGTGGAGTGATGGAAGGTTGAGGGTCACCTGAGTTCAGTGGTTGGCCTTCTCCAATACTTCTCTTTTTGGACCTTGTATTGGCAGCCACACCTTGAGTAGGAGACTGATTCATCCCACAGAAGTCTTCAACCTACCAATTGACAAGCATAGTCTCTCCTGGAGGTTCACTTTGTTGAGCTCCTTGCTGTTGATCTCCCTCTTGGCCAGGTTCTTGTGGCAACATACTGGTTTGCACCATCAAAGCTTGATTCAGAGCACCATTAAAACACATGGATTGGTTATGTGGCTGACTACATGGAAAACACCAATCATATTCATGTGCCATATTGTTCTGTGCAGGGACCAATGCCTTTGATGTTGAGGCTGTATTTGGATCATAAGACCTAAAAGGCCTAGCAGCTTGAGGTTGTCCTAGATTTTGATTTTGATTTGTATTCTAAGGTGGTGGCCTATTCTGCTAGTATTGGGGTCTAGCTTGATATTGAGCCTGAGGTTGATATGGCCTAGAGCTCTGTGCATGCTACCTTTTGATGGTCACTAGTTCATTTCCTAGGTTTTGCAGTTGCTTCATCACTTCTTGAAGCTCTTTAGAGGTGTTAGATGATGAAGTGGAAGCTTCAACTGAACTTTGACTCCTGGGGGTGGGTATAGGAGCTAATGTAGGTGTTTGGCTAGTATCTGGGTTTCCTAACTCAGGGTACAGAGGCATGGATGGCCTAGGAGCAATTTTACCAGCTTGAATCAAATGGTTCTCAGCCCCTATGGAAAGGCTATAGGCTGCTGGAAATGTAGTGCCCCCCATTGACTGGATCATCAGAGAAATATCAGAATTTAAAGCCCTAAGAAAGTACAAGAAGGCACCTTCATTTGTAGGTTTTACTGTTGTTGGAATCCTGTCCCAGGTCCGCTGGAATCTGAGGTTGAAGTCTGTCAGCTATTCATTTGGGGCTCTCTTGATAGTTGTTAGTTGCTCCAACAAAGACAAATTGTCACCTTTCTCTCCAAATTGGTTGTGGAGAGTTGTGCATAGCTGATTCCAATTTTGAATAGAGCATGCCTCAAGACTTCTGAACCATTGTGAAGCCTTCCCTTTGAGTGAAGAGGCAAGCAACTTGACTGCAATGTCCATTTCATGAATCTCATGGATTGTGCAGACATTGGCAATATCTTGGACATGATCACCAGGAGAAGTTTGGTTTTCCCCAGTGAAATATGGGATACTCTTTAATGCTGCAATAGGGATTAGATTTTGTGCATTCAAGGCAAGTGGACTACTACCAGTGAAGTTAACATAAGGATTTGGCTGAGCCATTCTGATTGGCCTGAGCACTCCTCTTGATTGAATGAATGGTCTGCTAGGAGGAGGTGTTGATAAAGCTCTTCTTGGTGGAGATTGAGATCTCTGGACTCTTCTTCTTCCTCTCCCTCTGTCTGGGGATAAGTCTAAATAGACAAACAGTCCCTCTTCTCTGGTTCTTGACCGTGTTTGTATCCTTCTCATGAACTTGCTTGGACTGCTAAACCAGTAGATTTATTACTTTTGGAGTCGCTAGATGTACAATTTTAAGCTTCTTAAAAGCCAGAATCACAACAGGTGTACATCAATTCCTACTGTAATAAGATAGAGACTTCTTGGTCCCACCGGGTGTTCCAAAACTGTTAGTGTGAAATCACAGCACCCCCAGATGATTTCTAAAGATCTACTTTTCTAAGGCAGAATCATCTGGTGTGATTGCATAACATGGAACTTTTCCTAAGGTGTGGGACCTTACAAATTGGAAAAGCTCTCCAGATTTAAAGGTTGGTTCCTTATTCCTCTGTTTAGGTGCATACGTGAGGATCTTGTAGAGGATCTATATCTATACCTAGTCTAAAACTTGCCAAGGAGATAGGGATAAAAGAGTACAAAAATAAGAAATAACTAAACTACCAGGTGATGCACCAAAGGAATGATGAACACTTAGTTTTCCTTCGACACAAACCAATAAAATGCATACAATAAACAAGCACAGATAGCCAGATCTGTAATGAGAGACCAGATAGAAGCAAAAGAAACAAGAAGGATCTGAGATTGATCACAAACGTATTTTATTGCTCTATTAGATTGATACAGTTCATTATAGAATAGCCGAAAGGCTGAAACGTATTATAGTTTTAATGGAAGGCCTGAACCCCACAAATCCTTTGCTAGAAGGAGGAGGGAGCCTGCAAAACTAAGAATATCTAACCCTTTACGATGAATCTTGCCCCGTATTTATAGATTTGATCAGAGAGAATAAAGAGAGAGAGAGAAGCAGAAAAATGCAGGTCGAAGCTCAACCACTGATATTAATGCTTCCTACTAAAATCTACCCCGAATCCATCTTTTTTGCATCGATCCTTGGTGCCTTGAAGGAAGAGGAAACGACTGAAAAATATTGAATCCGATCTGGTTGTTGAGACTGATGATCCAACATTGAAAGATCTCAAAGACATTTCACCATTTTTCACCCACCTAACCTTCTCAAAATTGAAGTTTCAGACTCCCATGGCGTAGATGACATCGAGATCTTTCCAATGGTGTCAGATTTGCAATATTTCGAGCCCTGGGTCGAAAGATATGCCCCTTTGAAGTTTTGCATCGATTCTGTACAAATGGGCATGAAAACAATTTGAAAAAGGGTCCCTCTTTTGATTGGGACACGTAGCAGCCAGATTGGATCAAAATTTTGGGTCCATGGGCCCACAATTCCCCTTTTTGTCTTTTGCACAAAAAACACAAAAACTTAAAAAACTCCGCAGCCCCAAAACTCCACCTAGACACATGGCTCCTTTTGGTTGGCTGGGAAATGCACTTCCATTTTTACCTTTATGCCTTTTGGATGAAAGGAAAATTTTTTTTTTCCCCGATGCCCCACTTTGGCTTTGACTCAGGTTAGAATGTTGAATTTTTCCCTTGGGTGGAGTCACGGCTCTTTTTATAACTTTTACCCCTTTTGAGGCAAAGGGAAAAAAACCAACTTTTCTCCCAACTTCCCACTTTCCCCTAGGACACGTGTCACTTTGGAGCTTTCTCGAGAGCCTTTTCTCCATTTTACCCTTGAAATAACGCCCTTAGGACACTTGGCAACTACCGTTGGCTTGGCTTATGCATTTGACTTTTCAACTTACTCCGCCCCCTGTGAAGGCACGTGGAGGCGCCACGCTCATTTGTAAAATCTGACCCAAATTTGCCTTTGGAGGAGCATAGAGTTAACACTTGTCGGCCTCCGCTGCTTTGTAGACTTTTCAACGGTCCTTCTAACTTTTTATACTTTGGGCCACATGGCAGCCTCGTGCTCATTTGGGTCTCTGCCTTTGGACCGACTCCTGGAAATGCGTCAGGCTGACACGTGGCACTCTCCTCTTCTACTTAGCTTTTTTAAGCTTTTCTGCCCACCCCTTGACTTACCATTTGCCAATTTTTTTTTGGATTCCCTTTTCCTCTTCCGAATACAGTCATTTTTTGCCCTTTTCCTGAACCAATTTCGGACTTTGAATCTTCATTGTTCTTCATTCTTCTTACTTCTAGCTCCTCTGTAGCATTGATCCTTATTGTCTGACCCTGCAATTTCATAGTTCTGCCTACCTGTAGCTTGGAGAATTGATTTAAGGCGTAGAACAGCCCGACAGAGTCATTTTTCCTTTGTACTGGATTCTTTGATCTCTCTTGGCCTCTGCCACTCCATTGCTGAATCTTCTTGCAACCAATTTGTAGGATTTGAATGAGTTTTCTCGGGTTCCTTCTATGCGGGGTCGTGATTCGATCCAATATTTAGCTCGGGGGTGAAATATGGATAACAAATCCTTTTTCTGTGGGTCGCCATTTCATCTCCGTTAGACAACACCTTGCGCATGCCAAGAACATTTTTCCTTTTTATCAATCAAAGTATAATAATGCATGTGGATGAAGGACATGGGTGTCATTTCTTCCCTGGCTACAAACAAGAAACAAGGCCTGTTGTATTTGGGTTTGTGGGACAAGATTATCAAAGTACAGAGGATGTTGGATTTCAAATATGTGGATTGAATTTAGTCTCAACACGACGTTATAGATTTCAGGCCCGTCGGTCCTAGTAGTTATCAGCTCCATTGGGTATATGGTTAAATCATAGAGGAGGCTCAAGACCACCCAATACCATGTTCTCACATTCCTCCATCTAATGGGGCGAAGATTCATAAGTTTAAATTGGAGATGATTATTTGCAAAAATCCTACTTTCCTACAATTACTTAAATTTATAACTAAAAAAGGGGGAAACCAAGAGCTATAAGGAAGAAGCTTTGTGGTTCGGTTTCGTACCAATAACCTATTGGATTTTTTCAATTTTTTATGAGGAAGAAAATGGAAACACTCTTCATTATGCCAATAAATAGAGAGAAACCCTAATCGTAAATGTGTGCATGTATTTGTTACCTTGGGATATCAGGTCCACTCCATATATCCCTGTCTCTAAAGTGTTTCGTGAGATAGGCAAGTGAATTCCCTTTACATTAACATGTGTTTTAAATTACCAATAAACACAAAGAAATGATATTGCTAAATCAACCATTGACATTGAGAGTATTGGTGGACCAGTCCTTGCATTTAGACTAGATATCTCCAAAATATGTTACCTCGACAACTTGCACACCACACCCCCTTTCTTCTATAAATAGTTGACACAAATGACATGTGATTGCGGGAAAGAAGATTTTTGTAGTGGTTCCTCACACCATTTTCTCGTCTTTACACCTCTCCTCCCTCAAATCCCTTCTTCATCACCCCTCATCTTTTATTACTTTTTTTACTCTTTTAAATTATAATTCCTCAATCCATCCCCTATCGATATTTCCATTGTAAATTTCACGTTTATATTGCATGAGTTATGTAGGATTGAAATTTGAAGCTCACATTAATTAGTTTATTGTGAGGAGCGGTTAGAAATTTTATAAATTAATCATGAAGTCATATGAATGAGTAAAGTGGATTCAAGAGACGAGGATGCACAAGAAGTAGCGAGTTGAATTTAATGAATTTGAGTTTGTAGATCCTGATATAAACATGTTAAATCTGAAGTGTTAAAGGATGAGCCAGGTTGTGTAATGGAGGTGTTAGGTTGAATGATCAGAGTGGTAGTAGTGGGAATGGAAGTAGGAATATGAAGGAGTTGAGTTGAGGCCATCACAGCCAAGGAAGAATCTACAAGAGGAATAGAAGCAACATCTCGAGAGTTTTTAGCAACCATCAAAGTATGGAGAATATGCAGGAGATGCTTAGGATTGTTTTGAAAATTTTGACAAAAAAATGTGACCTTTTATAGTTTTTCTTGATCAACATTGGTGTCCTTATCATAAAATTTCTCACTATCAAATGTTTCAATGTTTTCAAGAGGAACTGTTGACAATTTTTGCACTTGTGCAAAAATGGGCAACTCGAAACTTTTTTATGATGGATAGCATTGGTGAAGTATACCTAAGCTAGGGGAGATTATATCAGATTATGTCATTACTGCTGATTTATTTAAAAGATTACATGAAATTTGTAGCTATGTGTGTTGTTACAAAACGTAACAGATCACATAGTCTACAATTTCATGACCATCCTCAACAAAAGAACACAAGCCCCGAAGGACAGTTGTGTTTTCTTGATGAGGACGTCCAATTTTAGAGTAGGTGAAGTGTAAAGTTTTGAAACAACAAACATAAGTGCAGATCACAGAAAATTAGAGTTCGTTACTAAATGTTACAAGTTCTATTCAACGTTCTTTCCTTTATGATTAAGACATTCAATTGTGTTACTGAGTTGTATAGTTCATTATACAGTCCATACAGAAAGTAGAAATGTAGAAAGAGATATACAACTCATTTACATAATTCAATGTTATATTCATAAGGAGTTTTAAAATGTTTCCCACACAAGCCGTGGGATGTAACAGAAGAGTAAAATACAGCTACTGAAAATAAAGATACACATGCATGAAAGAGAAAGCAAAGGAGTATGAGTGAACCCATCATTGCCGTGGGGTTTCTGTTCTTCGTTTGAAGCATCTTCATCTCCATCTTTTGTTTCTCTTTCATATTCATTGTAGAAGCCATTGTACCTGAAAAGAAGAAAAGTTGATTGTCAGTTACGAGCTCAGGGATCAAACCATATTCCTACACTATCCTACTTCGTGCATATGAATCTTCCCCTATGAAGGAGATGTATTCTACTTGAAGGACAAACTGCATACACACTTTATTCACTTAGAAGGAAGAAAGTGAAAAGAAAGAAGAAAACATAGACATAAGAGAGGCCAAAAAGCCTAATTATTTTCTAATTGTTTTCTTAAGTGTGCAGGTACATCTTGCAGCCAAAGGAAAAATAGACAAGTCATAAGTGCATGCAATAAAAGGAAGAATGTAACTAAAAGTTCCAACAACTATTCTAAAATGGAAGGGGTTACAATATAAAAGAGAGAGTAGAAGATAGAAACACTTGTTCTAGTTGCAACAGAAGAGGGAGAATCAGATTTCAAGAAGCTGAAGCTAACTGGGAAGAAGGGATTACAACTGAAACATGATGAGAGAGAAGATTATGGGAAAATTTTGACAGGGCTTTGCCATGTAAAATAGACATTTAAAACTTTTCATCATGATGTTTTCAACTACTACATGCTTTAAAGGAACTATGCAATTCAAATAAGTGATACAGGAAGTAGAAAAGCATCACATGATCAAAATAAATAGCTAACATATTTTCAGTTCTCAATTGCTATATCAGTTCAGCAAGAAAAGTGTTACTTTCTGTATTTTGGATCAGAAAATACAACTACTATTTCTCGAAATACATGAGAGATAAGATTATGGAAAAAATTTGACAGTGCTTCGCCATGTAAAATGGAGATTTACGACTTTCCAACATACATATCAGAGTTGTAATAAAAGGAAATACTGTATATAATGTAGAAAAGAAATGGACTGTACTTCCATTCATCAGATTGAAGTGCTTGGAGCATTATTTGTAGCTTAAACAACTGAAGAGAAATGAAGTTTCTAGATAATCGTACAAATACAGCCATCCTGAACTCCAGTTTTCCAAAATGAAGCAAGTATCAAGTGTTCATTATGCCACAATATATCTTCGGAGCTCAAAATTAAATACGAGATTCATAGTTTTTCAAAATAGGAAAGTGCAAGAGTGAGCAACCATTTTAGAGAATAGCAAACAAAGCTTCAAATACAACAAACTTTAAAAAATAAGCATGTTTCAGGCCTCCATTATTCAAACAACAACATTTCAGGTTCAAATATTAACGAAAATCAGAACAAGAAAGGATATCAGAAGCTTTCAATTGAGAACAAACCCAAAGTTTGAATCATAAGAGTGGTAAGAGAGTTCTTATTCAAAGATTGAAATGGTAGAGAAAATATTCTCATAGCAGTGTCAATGAAATTTCAAGGATCAAATCTATAAGCTTTTAGTTTTGGATTGCATTATCAGAGTAAGGGAAAACTTGCAAACCCACAGTAAGGGAAGTGAATTTTTAACAATCATTACTAAAATGCATTTTCAGAAAGGAACAAATTTATTCAGAACTAAGAAATGCCAAAGTACATATATAAGAACTGTTATCTTCAGTTTCTTAGAAGATTCAGATGGCTACTCTATGTAAGGAATATCATTCAAAAGAAGGGAGAATTTTAAATGACGGTTTATAAAAATGAATACATTACAAGTGATGACTGTGTCAGAAGTAATCCGACCGCAAGAGCAAGAAACTCATAGTTCATATTTCATACAACAACGGCCATCACAAATATCAGCATGGGTAAAAGCTTAGCATGAAAGAAACTCATTTTTCGGGAAACCCACAAAAGAAAGTTGCAATGCCCAGAATGAAAAACAGAGAAGAATGGCAGTATAACAAACAACTACTCATTTTGTATGAAATAGAGCTTGAGACTCACATTATGGTAAGACGAAGGCTCAAGATGCACTCACCTTCCTTAATGACAGTTTCAGAATCAGAACACCCAAAATGATTTTCGAGCTCAGATATCAGAATGCAATAAAAATACAGAGACACACAAGGTTTTCGACGTGTTAATGTCAATAAAGCTAAAACCAACAAAGATAAATAAGTTACAAACCAGGGAAACAAAGTCTCACCTTCGAAAAATAATCACAAAGCTCGCAGACTAGAGAAGGTATAATTTTGAGCTTCTGATGATCAAACAAATGGCACCTTCAGAAAGAATAAAAGGCCAGTCTAAATCTTGCCCGAAAGAAGTAGAAAACCCAAGCTCAGAAAGCTCAACAATGGTGGCCAATATTGGCAAGTAACGTCACAACAAAAGAAATATACGTATGCAGTACCTATTTGTAGAGGAAAAACTGAGTTCCAACAACCACACAGAGATCCCGAAGAGAAAGAATGGAAGAGCCGAGCACATAATCAAATCGATGGCGTCCAAGAAATTTTTTCTAGGGATTTACCCACAAAACCAAAAACCAAATGAAATGTGTTTGAGGGTCGAAGACACTCTTTACCATGCAAACTCAAGAGGCGAGTTTCTATCTGACTCAACCATGGTTCAGGATCGACAACCACAAATATGAAGTACAAAGATCAAAGGCTGAGGATAAAGCTCAGAGATCAAAACAAGTAATCACAGTTAGTTCTCACCGACCACATTAATTACAGAGTTACAAACTCTAACCACGGGTTATAGATCGACGACATCAAGCCAATAAGTACAAAGATCAACGGTGCAGGTTCCATTTCAAACATCAAAGCAAACTTGGCTTAGGTCAAATTGCCACCGACAAAGCGTATGAGGGGTGAGTCACCGTGGGGAAGGGGCCAACCCACGTTATCAATTTAAAAACAGAATCATTGCAATTCAAATATCAAAAGATCAACTATAGTCCGAGTGTCCAATGTGACAAAAGCCGACCAAATCATTATATAATGATCAAATAAAAGGTATTTCCAACCTTTTTCCTTCAAATAATGCCAAGGTCAATAACTATGGGGTGGCAAGTATATACTATAGCATGTGTTATGAAGGTGGCCGAGTAAATCATGGTGGCCCTTTTTACCAAGTGACCCCCATGCACATCTAGACATAATAATATTCTTAGTCCACGAAGGTGGCCAACCATGGTGAAGCGCAGAGGTGGTCCTCACAGTTGGAGGAGATAGGGGTAATTTGCAGAATGTCATCCTTGTGACCATTTAAAGCCAAAAGATGTCAACATCAGAATATGTACACATGGCGGGTGGTCTCCTATATTGGATGTTTATCTTGCAAATATTACAAATATTTGAATTATTTTCTCACAGCTAGAGAATTGATTTTTGCATGCTTCACAAGAAGATAGAACAGAGAAGAGACAGAGTTGCATGCCATGGAGAGAGACTTGCCTAGCAAGCAATCTATTTTTGGCAAAATTATTCACCCAACTTTATTAAAAATAGAACTATTAACTTTAGTTGATTGAGATGTAATCAAAGGCTATTAATGCCTCTTGTACTAGTTTGTATTATTTTATCCTTTTATTTATTATTAAATAAAGGATAAAATTAGGATGCATGGGCGAGTACAACCTTAGGTTATTTTTAGGAAGGATGGGAAAATTTATTTTGCTATATATTGTGTGCCTTTGCAAAGCATAGGGGATACTTCTGGAGGACTTTTTGATATAGAAGTGCTGAAACAATTTTTGCCAGTTTTGCCTTCTGAGTGTGAAGTGATTTCTTGTCTAACCAATTATTTACAGCTTGTGTATGTTTTTGTTAGTCTTGTGAATACAAATTCCCTAACCAATCATCTTACCCTGCTGCAATATCAGTACATTCTGCTTAATTTCAATGTGCATGTTAACTTATTAATGTTGTTGTGATATTTTCCCTCAGTACAACCAAGTGTTTTCCCTTAAACATTCTACAGAAAATTGTTGGCTCGTGCATCAAGAATCCTTCTCATAGCAATCATGCATATACTCAGTCAAATCCCTCATATAAATTTGGTGTATCACCCCAATCCAGTTATTTCACAACCATCTTTTACCCTTAATCCTAGAAAATCAATTTAGGATACATCAATAAGGAACCGACCTTTTAATCCCGGAGACTCACCTCAAAATAGGTATACCCACAGACCTGAGGTGTTTCCATTGTATGTACGAAAGAGAGAGATCAATTTTTGCAAGCTTAGAGAACCTATAGCCATCTCTCTATAGGGTGCACTTTTGAGAGATAACAGGAACATTTTGAGAACTGGAAAAGGGGTTATCATATTCATCCATTGATTTAAAAACCCTACGAGAAGATGGAGACAACTCAAGTTGCTTAAAATACCCAAAACGACCACTATGTGTAACAAGAATAAGAAGAAGACCCTAAAAAGAAGATGGAATTCAAGTGATGGGTGGACCAAATGTTATAAAAAATATGGAAATTTGTAAAACCCTAGGATATTTGCAGAGTAACTGATAGAACAATGATAAACAATTGTTAGATACAAGAGGACACAAACAATAAGATAAATAAGAATGAAACCCTAAGTGCAAGAGGGATAAAAAAAGACTTAGTTGATTTGCACTTGATCCAAAAGTAGTCTGGGCTGGAAAATTGATGAACAAGAGTAGACTGTCGCAATCGAACACATAAAATCCTTGAAACAACCAATGAACTGGGACTGGGGCACCCGAAACAAGACTGGGGCAGGTAGGCACCAGAGACCTCTGTTGGGCACCTGTGACCATGCAATGACTCAAAAACTAGTTTTTCTTGTGTCGCATAGGTTTCGTTAACCTTCACTTTTAGTTTCCTGTGTGTCGATATATGATCATCAAATTCACCTGTAACCTGCAAAACAAATGATATCTTGTAAAACCCCAAAACACATCAAATCCTAAAAAATAAAGATGCAAAAGGAGAGTCTGACTAACTCCGATGGTCACCCGACTGAGTGAACTTATGACCGAGTGTTGTAATACATTCCAAAGTCCATATAGTTCTTGTATATGTGTGCAAGAATTGTGCCCTAAAAATCCCTTACACAAACGCGCATGATAACGCACGATAGATAGATGCACTGATGCAAGTAGATGTGTGGATGGAATAATGAACTCCGCTTCATATGCGTTTATGTAGAAAATGTAGTCACTTGTCCCTTGATTGAAGGTAGATGAATGCCTTGATGCTCTTAGAATTCCTTTTGGAACAACCTTAGGTGGTGATAATAGATGTTTAATTTTTGGTCCTATATTTTGGTCACATAGCTTTATATTTTTTTTATTCCCTTGGTTAAATTTCACAATTAACAACTAGAAGGCTGACCAATAAGAAAACAATATGCCTAAACGATAAAAGAGATCCCAAATAGGTGAGTAAGATAAAGAAGGTTTGGGGCACCAAGAAGGATGGGGGTGCCTGGGCACTAGTGTCCCGAGCCATAAAAGATAAAAAAATAAAGTATCGAGTGGGTTGTAGGGTGTAGAAGGCCAAAAAGAAAATATAAAACATAGACAAAAGGCCAAAGGTAGTTATTAATTGCTAGTTTTCTCACTTAGGAATCATATGAATAGTAGTATGTGATGGACCTAGAAATGTACACAAAGTACATGATTTAATGCCTACACCAATAAAATATATTAACACCATAAAAAAGAATAGTAAAGATTGATTGCCAGATAATATCTACCTCCCGCTTATATGACCAACCACTAGATGGGCTCAATTATCGATTATTGTTCGTGCATCACCTATTTTCTTTCAATTACTCGAGAAGAAACTAGAGCAACTCAATTAACGATGATTGTTATAATGTGAACAAGTTTCAGATGATAAAGTCGAGCACAAATAACATATATTATTTAGGTAGGAATAATCTAAGTTACAATAGGTTCGAGACATGTAAGGTTTTGATTCCCACCTTTTTATTTCCAACTTTCCATTCATATTTTCATCTTATCTAACATATTATATGTCTTCCAATTGATAACCTTGACAAAAAAAATTCAAATTCCTTTTTTGTCGGTCGCCATTTCGTCGCCGTTGGATAACACCTTGTGCATGGCAAGAACATTTTTCCTTTTTATCAATCAAAGTATAAATAGTGCCCATGGATGAAGGACATGGGTGTCATTTCTTCCCTGGCTGCAAACAAGAAACAAGGCCTGTTGAATTTGGGTTTGTGGGACAAGATTATCAAATATGTGGATTGCATTTAGTCTCAACACGACATTGTCGATTTCAGGCCCGTCATGCCTGGTAGTTATCAGCTCCACCGGGTGTACGGTTAAATCATAGAGGAGGCTCAAGACCACCCAATACCATGTTCTCACATTCCTCCATCTAATGTGGCGAAGATTCATAAGTTTAAATTAGAGATGATTATTTGCAAAAATCCCACTTTCCTACAATTACTTGAGTTTATAACTAAAAAAGGGGGCAACTAAGAGTTGTAAGGAAAAAGCATTGTGGTTCGGTTTCATACCAATAACCTATTGGATTTTTTCCATTTTTTACAAGGAAGAAAATGGAAACACTCTTTGTTATGCTAATAGCTATAGAGAAACCCTAATCGTAAATGTGTGCATGAATTTGTTACCTTGGGATATCAGGTCCACTCCATATAACCATGTCTCTAAAGTGTTTCATGAGACACACAAGTAAATTCTCTTTACATTAACATGTGTTCTAAATTACCAATAAACACAAAGAAATGAAATTGCTAAATCAACCATTGACATTGAGAGTATTGGTGGACCAGTCCTTGCATTTAGACTAGATATCTCCAAAATATGTTACCTCAACAACTTGCACACCACACCCCCTTTCTTCTATAAATAGTTGACACAAATGACATGTGATTGTGGGAAAGAAGAGTTTTGTATTGGTTCCTCACATCATTTTCTCGTCTTTACACCTCTCCTCCCTCAAATCCCTTCTTCATCACCCCTCATCTTTTCTTACTTTTTTTTACTCTTTTAGATTATAATTCCTCAATCGATTCCCTCTCGATATTTCCATTATAAATTTCACGTTTATATTGCATGAGTTGTGTATTGAAAGTTGAAGCTCACATTAATTAGGTTATCGTAAGGGATGGTGAGAAATTTTATAAATTAATCTCGAAGTCCTATGAAATCACATTTCAAAGGCCAAGTAAAAGGGAGTTTAGGGGTTCAAGGTAAATGTCATTATAATCAATAATCAATGATGAAAATATCTTGGGGAATATCAAAGGGTAAAAAATGCAGATAGCATCGTAGGTATGGGAGGGGAGCCAGTCACGGTTCCCCCTAACTTTGGCGGTGTATACCGGACAGCAAAAAAAACACTGGAATCACAAAAATCCGTCAAAAGAAGCGCGCAAAAATTCTCTACAGCCCCATATCCTTTTCCAAATCAACAGACACGTAGATCACCATACACATGAGATGGAGGGCGAGGTGTCCAAAAAACTAAGTTTTCACGGTGCGGAACAAATCTAGTGAATCTAACCCTCCACCGGTTACTATATTCGCTGCCACTTATCACTAAAGAACTCACTGTTTATGAGGAATAGAAAATCCACACATAGGGATATTGTTGTAATTAACAACCACTATGCCGTGTCAGGGAAGAAAAGGAAGTCGTGATGTGCTACATGCAGATTTATTAGATGCTACTCATTGTGCCACCTACTCCCAAACAGCCTCCAGCTGGGGGACTGTTTAGTGCTCGAACCACCACGGAATGCAACAAAACAGTGGAAGCCATCAGACCAGGAGGGGAATGCTTACGGTTTTGGCCTGATAATTTTATGTGTGGGTGTTTACACTGACAAAGCTTGCGTTGGGAGCTACTCATACTTGTGACTTCTTTCTTCAGCAATAACTGAAAGTTTCAGTTATATTTTAACTGATCTTCCTTCTTGAATATTGTCGTGGATGCTTCAAAATAGGTTTCGTTCTATACAATGTTTAGTTCTTAGTCATTTAATTCTTTTATGGTAACCCTCCTTAGTCGTTTTAATGTGAAGTATTTACTTTGGTGGTTTTACATATTGAAAACTGACAGTATTTTCTGTACACGTCTTGCAGTGGTGGGGAGGAGCTTGTTCAATTGACTGAGAATGATCCACGCAGATGCAGAGCATTCCTTCAAATGTGTTTATCAACACATCAAATGAGCTTGGAAATTGTTTGATTCTCTTCGAAAATTTACAGTCCATTCGGTTCTAATAGGTGAGGTTTTTACCCTCACTGAGGCAGTGATAGAAACAATTACATATTTTTCTTTTGTACTGGTAGATTGTGTTATATGTCTTCCTAGTTATGTGATTCCTTTTTGCAAAGAATTAAACTCCTATTGTTTGTGAAAATTACAATATACTGAACATTAAAAAAATCCGGGTGATCCAAAAAATGTGTCAAAAGAAGTGCGCGAGAGTTGAATCATTTTACTTGTTGAATTTATATAGAATCTGTCAAAATAAGCGCGTGAGTATTGTATCATTGTAGCATTCGATTGTGCTCAAGTGAGCATGCTCAAAGTGTGATTTTTACTCTCATGTTTCCATTCTTGTATCTATGTACACGAGGTATAAGGGCTGAGGGACGTACTGATAGTATAATGTAACGTTAGCCAGGCCACATAAGTATTTATATATATTTCTCTTTATTGCCCAAAGAATAAGGTTTGTAGCTGTCCTCGTCTTATCTCTTCATGCCGATAATCTGTTTTAAAGAGATTATATTTTATCTCTTCTACTTCTTGATCACTCTTAATGGAACTTGTGCATTTGGTAGCGTAAAATTTGGTTTGATCCTTCCCTTTTCCTCTCTCTGACACAGTTGTAACTGCATATTTCTTGAACCTCAAAGCAACAGGCACATACCCATTGTTTGATATACATTATACTTGTTGAATGAATGTAATAACAGTTCAGTGGTTCTCTAAAACCTGCACCGACAAGTATGATGCCACGACCATTAGTAAGGTTCCTATAAGAACATGAACACCTACTGATCACTGATACTGTAATTGAATGTAGCTACCACGCGTTATTATGTCACTTGGGTTAGGAGTGTCCGAACTCTATGTGTCTTAGGCCATAGGGTCAACCGGCCTCCTTGAGGGAGGCATAAGAGTTTGAGGGAGGCATAAGAGACTTGAGGGAGGCATAAGAGATTGAGGGTGGCATGAGGGGGAGGCCTCAAGAGATTGAGGGAGGCATAAGAGTTTGAGGGAGGCATAAGAGACCCCTTCAAGAGATTGAGGGAGGCATAAGAGTGCATCTGAGGGAGGCATAAGAGACTTGAGGGAGGCATAAGAGTATTATGATATTTGTCTGTATGGTTGATGTTTCAGGATATATGTTGAGTTATTGTGATGTTTTGGTAGTGGTCTTTTGATGTATGTGTTACTCATGTCAGATGGATATGTGTTGTGATGTTGTGGTTATGTCATTGATTCCCTTGTGGACACTATGTACCTGTAGCATGGTTTGGTGTTATGTGAATTTTTCATTGATGCAAATTGAGGAAATGTCTGGTGGATTGTAGTACTCTTTTGTTTGAGTATTTTGTATGTCAGTCATTGATGTGTGACGAGTACTATGTTATGTGGACTGTGCCTATTCTATTCCGTATTTGTGTAACCTTTTGTGGTGTAATACAATCATGAAGTATATACTTGCGTGCTTGTGAATCTGTAGGGTCTTGTGAACCTGATAGGGTGTTGTGTTAGCAGTTCATGTTGGGCACCCACAATAAGGAATAAATCAAAACTCTAGAACATTTAAAGTTAAAATTTCTACCAAATGTTCCTAAGGCTACCCTATGGCCGTGCTTTAATCAGCTAAATTTTAAACCTTAGGGTGTAATGTCTCCTCTACTTGTGCTTGGTTGCGAACCATTTCCTTTCCTCTATGTAATGTCGCATCGAGGATGATGCTTTCTTAAGGGGAGGAGAATGTAATGCCCGTTCATTGTTGCTCCTGGCAGGCGGCCTGTCCCCAAAGCGTGGGGCTCCAAAAATAAGATAAAATAATTTTTTTTGCTATGGTAGCTGGCAGTGGGTGGAAATTTATGTTCTGTCCTTGCGTGAGGGAGATGGGAGTCGGTGGAGTCCCATTTTTCCTCACCTGGATCTCATTTGGATCCTCATTCAATGCGTATGGTTGGGAGGCACGTTTTTTTGAAGCTGCAGGCATTGATGGAGGGAGAAAAACTACGTTTGAGTGTCTCTTTGTCCCTTTTTCACAGATTCTGTTCATGTTACCTGCTTCAAAACTTTCTTCTTTCTTTTGAGAGTTCTCCCCCTCTGAGATGGGCATTTTTTTCTCCCTCCTGGCACATTTTTCTCTGCCCTTGGTGGCTGCGTGAGTCTGGTTTGACGTGGGTGTAGATGAAGCTACAAGATAGTGTAGCAGGCAGTGTTACCTCCTGGGCGCATCCTTGGGTGCTGCGAGGTGTGTTCTTGCTGGGGATCTACAGCAACAACCTGTGACAGTAATTAGCCAGGCAGCAGGCGTGTTGCAGTATAGCCGAAGCCTTGTGAGCGCCTCCACCAAGCAGGTTGTACAACTTTGTTGTTATCTGTTCAGTATCAATGCATCCTCAGTTTCAGATTCCTCCTTCAAGATCTGTTTCTCAAAATCGACTAAGTGACAGTGAGAGTGTTACCAGGAGACCAGATGAAGTTTATCGCAAGGAGTCTCTATTGAAACCTTTTCTTCTTGTTTTGCGATGTAACTCATGGAAGAGAATCTCATAGACGCGGATCTGTTTCATTTCAGTATATTCATGAAGCACGATTTGCTTTGCAATAATATGAGCCTCTTCAACGAGTCACCAAGTTAGCAGGCATAAAGGTTTCTGTTGGAATTACCACACCTTCAAGCTTCAGCTGAAACGTTTGCACCGAGAGTTTGATGCAGTCCTCTCAGTTCGTTCCTTGAAGATCCTTCCAGTCCAATCCTTAAAGGATATTGCCGAATCATTTATGTATATTTTGGGCCTATTCTTTTCTACTTCTTCTGCTAATAATATACAAGTGAATAGCAGGAGTACCCAACTGTTCAGAAGGGATTATTCTAATTCTAATCCCGAAACATCTTCAGAGACTGCTCCAGTTTTGGGGTCCGAGCTTGCCCAATTGCCCCTCATAGCTGATGAAATCAGGCAGAGCCTTCCTGTTGTGCCCTACAAAACACCTGCAAACATTACCCATGTGGTGGAATGCGCTGTTTGTCTGTGTAAGATTGAAGAAGGGGATCAGATAAGGGAACTGCCGTGCTCTCTTTTCTTCCACAGAAATTGTTTTGACAAGTGGCAGGATCTCCAACAAATAACCTGTCCTCTATGTGGATTCTCCCTCATACCAGAAGGGACTGCTATTAGGCTGAGGAGAAGAGAGTAGGAACTCACAGAAGAGCTCATGTTCTGGTTCTCCTCCTTCCACGGACATATTTGGAGGATGTCTCTGCTAGCGGCGGGGTTCTAATTAAAGCAACACATGTATCAAGCAATCACTGCTCCTCTCATTAAAAAGCCTTGCGGTCTCTCTCAAAGTATGCAATCCCCGCGTTGCTAAGTTGAAGGATGCAATGCAGATCTCACCTCTTCCAAAGACTATCACAGGTGTCCAACCTAATCAGTTCACCTTCTCTAGTATTATCCTTGCATGTACCAGCGTAGCATCTCTCATACATGGTTTGCAGATCCACGCAAAAATCATTAGATATGGATATCAGTCTGAAGTTATTGTGATGAATACCCTGTTTGACATGCATGCGAAATGCGGGAGCTTGCAGAAAGCACGGGATTTGTTTGACAAAATGCCTGAATGAAATATGGCCAAAGGACAGCAAGGATTGCATGATATGTTTTGGAATGGATTTGTTGAGGAGGCATAGGAAGTTGAAACAAATATGAATAACTTGGGTAAATCCATCTCCTCCAGCCTTGTGTAGATCACTTGTATTGTGGTAGCACGTATAGGGTATGTGAGTTGGTTGTCGAATCCCACAAGAAGTAAAAGCTCAAGGAAAGCAATAGTTGAGCACAAGGGCATGGAGTCACTTCGAATACAATAATGCTCGTGAACTGTTTGACAAAAATCCTCTTCAATTGCATGGTCTCGCGGATCGTGAATGTGGACCGCTTAGAACTGATGCACCTGGATTCCAGTACCTACAGTCCTTGTGCTGACCCGTGCGGAGTCTGTACGACCTGTTGAAGCTGGAGAAACAGGCAAGATATTTCTACACCTTTCTACTGCTATTATACTTACAATTATTGTGAAATCGAACCACTTTCCTTGCATTGATTTGTCAGTTGGATGTCATGATGGGAGATTTCCCTTTCTGCTTGTTTCTTCTCGTTTTAGCTTTTATCGTTGATAGTATGTGGGTCGAAAGGATGTGTGTTCCCTCTCCTCTGAATGTTATGTTTCCCTTACTCGAATGATAGACCTTCGTCTGTTTGTTTATGTATTAATTCTTCTCTGCGATTGAGTTGCAAGTTGTTATGTTGATTAACTAGTATTTTCGATATCATGGAAGTAAGTTACGATAACTGTGAAGCTCCTCCCTAGCACCCAAGTTGTCTTTTGACGTTTTGTTAGCTCCTTCGCAAGTCCCTTTGATAACCTTTTGGCATCGAGAAAGAAAGGTTGTAGGATTGTGTAATCAAGGCTTGGGGCTAACCAGCTTGAGTTTCGGTATTAAACTTTTTGAATGAAAAGGTTGTGTGCAGTGTGTTTTCCGCCTCGCGGGTGTAGACTCTTATACTATCTTTCATCTTGTTTCTAGACTTTTAAGGCCATCCTCAGGAAGTACCTTGACCATCCCTGGCAACTTGAACCATAACTAGCCTTACGGATCAACTAAGCTCGAGGTTCTTTGTGCGAATCTGGTACCTCGTTGACACTGGAATAGTTTTGGTCTATCCCCCTCTCAGAATTATTGCTGATGGCGCTCTTCTATTTTTCCTAACTGGCATTATTTTCTCCCTTGTAACGTTAACGCTATTAATTAATATTGGTCAGTTTTTATGCACGTAATTACTGTAATAGTTTGTGATGGAGATTTCCTTAAATGTGATTGACCTTTGGGAAAAACTCAGCTTTCGTGTGATAATCTTATGAATTCATAGCGGAAGGTTTTGTTTTGATAAAGTCACTTAGAAATTATGTTTGTATCTATTTGTGCGACGGTTGACTGCGTTACCAAGGGTTGCCGTAAAATTTGGTTGTTTTGGGATATGGGTAAATTATTTTAAATTAACCAAACATTAGTATTGTAGTGGAGGTTTGCAAATCCTTAGTGTTATAAAATTTGTTGATGACATTATTGTATACTCTTGTGTGACGGAACCCCCTTCTTCTCTCGCATGCTTGCTACTAGCCTGTAAGACTTTGACCCTTCTTGGATGATTGGAAAATCTTGTAGTTAATGGTCAAAACTAGTATACCTTGCCTTCGCTTCGAAACTTATGCTGTGTGTATACTCTATTTGATTTCCGGTTTGAAACTCAATTATGTATGACTTTTAGTGTTAATTGTTGAAACCCGTGGTTCCCCTTTCTTGGGCCGATCAACTCTTGTTCTTTTAGAAATATATTATTTTAGTCTATGCGTATGGTACCTTTGATAAATTTCTAGATGACTGGTATATGTATCAAATCTCAATCTTGTAATTATTGTTTAATCACTTACTTGATGGGGATTCTGTCTTTGCTAGATTGTTTGTTTTCTCCTTATAGGGCCAAGGGCCATTCTCATATGATTGTTACTTTCGTTGCATTTGCTCCTAACTGAAGTACAAGGTCTTCTCCTTCTTTGATCGACATGTTATAGACTTTATTATAACTTGATGTGCTCATAGTGTTTAGAGGTTTGACCCAAATTCTTGTAATAAGGTGCTTCTTTTCATGATATTGTTAGATAATAGTTATGGTGGTTTTGTGTAGCCTTATCTTGCTCAGTTCTCGTGAACTGACTCTTGTAGAAAATTTGCTGCAGATGGATTTTGCGTATAGATGAGGGATATATTTGTAGACTTTTGTCATCAACCTCAGTTGAGAAGATCCTTTGCTCGAAACCTTTTTATGTTGTTCAACTTTTGTTAACGTCCAGTGGAAAGTTTAAAAGAGGATTAATGTCTTAGTATAATGTATTGTGGACTTGTCATCTGAACTTTGGAAACCTTGTATTGTTTGACCATCATTGAAATTATAAGAAAATTTGGTTATTGTTGTTGAGTGACTTGTGGAGTATCAGTATTTTGAGAAATGATGAAATCTTGTTTTGTTCTCATAAATGAGTGTTGCTTCAACTTTGCCTTGAGAATAAATTCTGAGTTAAACCTTGCCATGACTTAGTATTAAAGTGTCATAAGTAAACTAACATGGGATTGTTTAATACTTCAGGAAGTTAAATTAAAAGTTGTATTCAAATAAAGTAACGTAGGGGTCACCAACTTGAGAGCAAGAAATTCTCTAAGTAGACAAGGGCAAGACTATCATTGCAAGTAAACTTTATAACACGATAACCCTAGCTCCTCTAGTGAACATTATGCCTTTCATGGTAAAATTTGTAAAATGACCCTAAGGTGAAATGAACTGTTATTTGTTTGAGGATAATAAGATTTAATAAACAGGAGAAAACAATTTTGAAACCACACAATCTCTCTCTCAGCCATTTGGAAAGTAAATTCTTTTACTCCTTGATAATACTTTTAGCGAAGCCTAAGTAAAGTTGTTGTTAAAACTGGTTAAGAGCCCTAGCTTCAATTTAATACTGCCAATAACTAATGAGGTCCTAAAAATGTTTCATCTCGACCTTCTTCCTCTAACCCTTTTTCAAGGCACCTTATATCTCTTCTCTTAAGTGTGTTGAACTTAAAACCATGTTGTCTTGTGAGCAAGAACGAACCTTAGTAGCGTTAGTGGTGAGCAGATGGCCTTGTGGAATTAAATTAGTCCCTTATTAAATAATGGAACTAAACAACTAATTGTCGTAAAGTGAAGATTTTAGTGAACTTCTCTACAGTGTATAAGAAATTAACTCTGTTGGTAAGATGAATTTGTGCGAATCATATATTGAATCTTCTTGAAAACATAAGTCATGAGTTAAAGGGTGTTATATCAAAATAAGTAACCTTCAATCATTCTTACTGTGGCTTGCCCTATTTGTTAGAGTGTTCTGTCGTTGGACTTCTATGTTGTCTTGTCAAAAACAAAGAAAGGTGTATTGTCCTTTATGGGTGTGAACGTTTCCGTGCTGACCTTGTGGTCCTCCCCGTAACAAGTGGTTCCTAGTGTTGGTTGTAACCTTGTGACGACATGTTGTGTCATGTTATGTGTCAAGCAAGTCAAAAAAAAAAAAGTTATCCTGTCTTGGAAATTTCTTGTAAATATACGTCTACAGAACATACAGCTTCTTGTAAATATGAAATACATATTTCATTAATTTAGCCTGGAATTACTTGTTAATATACATCTACATGAAAAGGCAGCATAAAGTATGCACCAACAAGGGGAACATACATCTACTTGTAAATATGAAATACAAATTTAATTAATTTAGTCTGGAATTACTTGTTAATATACGTCTACATGAAAAGGCAGCATAAAGTATGCATCTAGCAAGGGGAACATACATCTACTTATAAATGTGAAATGACAGTTTTCAAATTTAGTCTAGAATTACTTGTTAATATACATCTTACATGAAAAGGCATCATAAAGTATGAACTAGCCGAAAGTATACACCAGCAAGTATGCACGGTCACGGGGGAAAATGTCAAATTAGTTTGCAAAGTAGATTGAGGCTGTAGAGAATTCTCAAGTGCTTCTTTTGATAGATTTTTGGGATTACCACGTTTTTTACAGGCTCCCCTCCCATATGTAGATTGACAAAAGAAAATAAAAAAAATTAAATGAATCATGCATCAATATAAGAACAGAGTTCGTCCAACTTATTGAATGTGGCACTATGATGTGGAATAACAGTTGATTACGGTGTTCTTGGAATTGTAATTGTCAAATGCACTAGAAAAATAACTCTAACTGAATAAAAGAGCTCAGAGCAGTTGAGGAACTTGATTTAATAGGAGCTATGAAAAGTGTTGTAGTTACAGTGATTCCTGGGGCTTCTCAAGTTATTGGTGTAAAAGGGAGAAAATCCTTAGTGCTTGTTTTTGATTGGGTGAAACTGAATGGGGTGAGAGTGAAGATTTCAACAACCTGTTTTAATTCTAATGGGTCGCATATCTTGAAGTTCAGCATTTGCCAGATTTCTGACAATTCAATGGCCAAATTCTTGATACAAATGGGTCACATTTGTTCTCCTCCAAATGCAGGTACATAATTTATGGGCATGGGCTGGTAAGGTCCTCCATGCTGAGAAAATTAATTTAAAAGATGAACTTGTATTTGAAAATGTGCAATGAGGAATGGGCTTGCACGAACCTGGCCCAAAGTGTGTGTCCCCTGGGCTCGACCCATTACACATGTAAAAAGCCAATTTGGCTCATTATGTAAAAAAAAGTTTTTCATCTTTTATGCTGATGCCCTCCCTTCAATTCTTCTCTAGGCTTGAAATGGAGTTATCCTCCTTTCTATGTAAATGGCATGTTTGACTTTAAATTGATGTTCTGTGCAAACTTGGAAGCAACAAAACGTGTTTTATGTGATGCATCTGTCCATATTGACTCGTTCTATTGCTTGACAGATTCATGGAAATCTACATGCAAAGTGATTTGTGCATCAGTTTTGAAGAGTGTCATTGCAGATATAGGAGCTAGTGTTCATTCCAGTTATTGGGATATTTTACTGTGTGAAAATCCTTGGGCCTGTGAGGCAAATATGTCAATCCTACCCATTGCTCACCACTACTGGGTAATGTCACCATGATTGGCAGTCCTCTGATAGCGTGTTCAACATTCTCCTGAATCAATTATGCACAAAATTCGAGTGAAGGCTTTTGTCCCATGGACCTTCTCTCTCTCTCTCTCTCTCTAACGAGGAAACAGCTCTCTCTCTCTATCTCCATGTGGCATGAAAAGGGGTAAAATTAGACTTAAAAATTAGATAAGCTTATAACAGAGGAATAGACGCAGATTTGGCAGGTAGTTTAGGGAGCAGGAACCAGCCTTCTCTGGAGATTCCAAAAATGAATCGAAATATAGACTTTGAAGCGGATAGGGACTTGGAGAGATAGAGACTAAAAAGCCAAAGCAAAAAGCTAAAAAATTCACACGTGGAAGCCAATAAATCGAACCTAAGGTGAAGCCTGATCTATAAAAGCGTCCAGAGATGGATGCTGTGATTTTGCCTAACACCTATGTATGGTTTGGTCACTATGTTGTTCGTGTGTGTTTTTTTGGTCTGTATGTTGTACAGGGCCCTGTTCTGGTCTATTCTATTCATTTTGTGTATTTTTGGTCTTTATGCTGGACAAGGCTTTCATATTTGTTCTTCTGTCTTTTCACATTTGGTTGTCTGTTCCTGGCTACCATTGACATGATCTCAGGTCTGGGTGCCACAGGTGGAAAGATGACAAAAGAAAATGCTGGAATGAAGTGTTTCCGAGCTATAATTAGTTAAAATTCAAGATTAATTTACTGTAAGTTGAGTGTTTAAATTCAAGCATTTTTGTCAGGATTACTCGTTTACCTCCCATTTGGAGGTTATTCTCATTTTTCACACTTTTTATTTGTGTGTTTTTATCAAATCATTTTGGCAAACAAGACCAGACGACTAGATATTTGTACTTTACGCAGAGAAGGAGAGAGACACAGATATTTGCACAGTGACAGGTCTGTGTGTTTCTTCCATCAGTATTTTACCCAATTTATTAAGTTGTAGTTGATTAGTACACATTTTTCTGGGTTAATATTTTTATTGATTCAATTTTTGAACTTGTTGAATCATACTTTAAGGGATTTATCTACTAGTGTCCTGCAATTTTCTTCATCTGGTAAGCCTTGATGGCGATTTTTATGAAGAATTGGTCATTATTTACTACTATCCTCGAGGATGGGTATTTGTATCCTTGAGGGTGTGTGTTTAATGTGTGGAAGATGTTCACGTATATTTTTTCAAGTTTTGAAATATTTTATTTATGTTTATATTTCTGTTTTAATAATGTATAATTGTTATTATATTTTTAATGTTTTTTTAAAATTTAATGTTAGGATGCATTTAAAGTTTAATGTATGGAACGTGTTTCAATGACTTTATAATTCTGATTTTTATAATTGTCATGGTCATAATTTTAATATTTAATCTATGTTTAATGTGTGAAAGATGTTCAAATGTTTTTTTTTAAATTTTTTTGAAATATTTTATTTATATTTATAATTGTTATGTTTATATTTTTAATATTTCTTAAATTTAATTTAAAGTTGTATTTAATGTATGAAAGGTGTTTCATAGTTTTTTTAAATTTTGAAATATTTGATATTTATGTTTATAATTTTGTTTTTTATAACTTATAATTGTTATGGTCATAATTTTAATATTTTAAATCTATGTTTAATGTGTGAAAGATGTTTTGGTAAGGTTTATTTATGTTTATAATTTATAATTTATGTTGGATGTAATTTATGATGCAACGATGTCATTTTATTTTGAAATATTATATACTAAATTAATATAACTTAATAATATATAATTACTTTAATGTTATGTAGTTCTAATAAATAAATTATAAAATAGTTTATACATTTACAATGGTTTCTAAAATATATTTAATATATGTCAAACTTTTTTATAATTTATATTTTTCCAATGTTTTGGAATAATATTTTGGAAATATTAAATTATATTATAGTTAATAATAGTACCGTGGTTTTAATACAATATATTATAATATGTTATTAGTTTAATATATTAACATTTTGAATATGTATTTCTAATATATTGACTTATAACTAGGATTTTCAAATTGTATTTTATAGTCAATATTCTTTTATAATATATAGTATTCCAATGTTTTAGAATAATATTTAAGAAGTCAATATATTTAATAATTAAATTATAATAGTTAATTCTAGTACGGTGGATATAGAATATATAATATTAAATTATATTATAGTTAATAATAGTACCGTGGTTTTAATACAATATATTATAATATGTTATTAGTTTAATATATTAACATTTTGAATATGTATTTCTAATATATTGATAGTTATAACGAGGATTTTCAAATTGTATTTTATAGTCAATATTCTTTTATAATATATAATATTCCAATGTATTAGAATATTAATATTAAATTATATTATAGTTAATACTAGTACGGTGGTTTTAATACTTAAGTCAATACATATTATTATTATTATTATATGTTATTAGCTTAATATATTAACATATTGAATGTGTTTCTAGTAATTATACTATAAATGTTTAATAATATTATAATTAAGAAGATAAATGTTGTATGTTATAAATGTATTTTATGATAGTTTTTAAATATTCTTTTAAAATATATAGTTTTCCAATGTTTTAGAATCATATTTAAGAAGTCAATATAATATATAATATTAATATTAAATTATATTATAGTTAATACTAGTAGGGTGGTTTTAATATAATATATAACAAGTCAATATATTATATTATTATTATATATATAATTAACTTATTATTATAAATATATTAACATATTAAATGTGTTTCTAATAATTATACTATTAATGTTTAATAATATTATAGTTGAGAAAAATGTTGTATGTTATAAATGTATTTTTATGATAAATTTTAAAGCATGTTTTAAATATTGATGGAAATAACATATTATAAGTTAATAAAACTTGATCATATATATTTATTTTAATATATATAAATATTATATATTTAGATAATACGACTTAATAATATATATCATATATAATCATTATAGTTTAATAAATATGCCATAATTACAATAGTTTATTGATACCATTTCTACATTGGTAATTTGATAATATTTAGGAAAAATTGGGCCTAGGATTTTTGGTTACCCACTGCACTCCTTGAAGTGGAGGATGGTGTTGTAGCCTAGATCAATTTGTACTCTTGTAGAGCGATTGTGGTGAAGTTTATTGATAGGAAGTATACAAGAGACAACATAGTTTGATGGTGAGTGGTGGGGGAGTAGATTGAGTAGTCGATTGTAGCAAAATACTTCTTCCTGATCATGAGATGCAGTGAAGTGAAGAAATATGAAAGTTTAAGGAAGTATTCAAGAGACAACATAGTTTGGTGGTGTGAGGAGTAGTGGGGGAGTAGATTGAGTAGCCAATTTGTAGCAAAAGACTTCTTGATTGTGACATGTAGTGAAGTGCAGAAATATGAAAGTTTGCTTAGAAGGGAGAAGTATTTCATGGGAGACAAGTTAATTTTGAAAGAGTAGATTCTAACGTGGTCAAAATGGAAGAAATCTAGATTTGGGTATATCTTTATATGCATCTAATTGAATAATGGAATCCATGCATCTTGGTACGACTCTTTGGGGAGGACTGCAAGAATAGATCCTAAGACCTTTGATGATGATTTCGTTTCTTACGCCAGGATTTGTATTTTTGAGAGAGCATTGTGGTTTCCCTCCTTGAATCTATTGCCATTCAAATGTCATTTGGCAAATGGGTTCAACAAGTGGAGTATGAAAGACTGTTAAATGCTTCAACTGTTGCTAGGTGGGGCACTTGAGGTGAGATTGCAAAACCCAGATCGAGCCAAACGAGAAGGGCAAGATGGCCTCGTCACCTAGGGGTAGGTTGAATGATAAGATTTATAGAAATACCTACTTGCTTATTGGCTCAAACAAATCTGTCCTGAGCACAAATGGCAAACACTTCTCGTCTCTTGAAGAGCTTTTGAAGGAAACCTTCTAGCTAGCAGAGAAATTAGGTCGTCTACATTTGTTCATTAAGGAATTGAAGTCAGGCTTAAAGACTCTTTGGAAAATATGGAGAGATGATGCGTGAAACATGATCAACTATTGGGTCTTCTTCGAAAAACGAATGACAGAGGAAGAAGGTGAAGGAGAAAACTCTGTTGCCAGTCTGGAATGTGAAGGTCAGTGCTCTCTTATGGAATCACAACAGCTTGGCCCACTGAATTGTGGGAAGGAATTTGGTTTGGGGCAATCAAACCTATCGAGATCCCAAAGAGAAGACGAAGGCAAACATAAGGATCTTTGCTTCTTCTATAGACCCATAAGTAGGGAGGGCTCGTCCCCCTTGAAGTAAGTATGAAGCCCCCGATAAATAGAGCCTTACTAGGGGATTAGCTATTGAGCAAGGTGTGAATATATGTTGTTATCAAGAAACTAAGGTGTTAGGTTTTGAGTGCATGTTTGGTTGGATGAAGAGATGGAAGGTTTGGTTTGGGTCTATTGTAAAAGGCTAGCAAGGTAGAAATCACGACAATGGGCACCTTGATCAATAACCAATGATGTTGGGTTATAAAGAACTCCGATTGGAGCTTCCTGCTCTGCAATATTTATGGTCCCTCTAATATCTTGCTCAAAAAGGCATTGTAGGATATTCAGTTGCGGATTTGGCTTATTTCAGTGATGAACTTATCATTTTTGTAGTCAATTTTAATGCTACTTTGTCTCATAATGACCTTAGGGGAGGCTCTCATAGTAACCCTAAATTCCAGTGAGACTTTTTCTCCTTTTTATGGAGGGTGCTAATCTCATGGATATCATTCCCAAAAGAGGATAACTGACATGGTCCAATAGATGGATTGACGTTTTAGTTAGACTGACAAATATAGATTGGTCAAATATTTGGCCAACCCAATTCGGTTTTAGGCAAATGCTCTCTTAGAAAGTGAGGTGATCCCTTGGTCTGGTTTGGATCAACTTCCTATTTTGTTGAGTATTGCCATTGACATGGCCCCTCAAAAATCCCCTTTTAAGGTTGAAGGTATGGACATACAAGATCTAGCCCTCAACGAGTGGGTCATGGGTTGGTGGCCTTCCTTTGGTGTTAGAGGTATGAAAATGTTTATTCTTTCTAAAAAAATTGGCACTGTTAAAAAACTTTCAAGTTTGGAATAAGACTGTGGTCAATAATATTTTCTAAGAAAAATCCGAAGTTGAGGGTTCCCTTAAAGAGTTAAATGAATATTTGTTTAAAGAGGGCATGTATCAAGAATCTTTTTAGAAGGAAAAAGAGCTTTTGGCAGAGTTAAATGAGCTCCTTAAAGAAGAAATCTTTTGGAGGAAAACATCTAGAGAAGTGTGGATCAAGTAGAGATGTAACTCCAGTTACATTTACAAGCGTCAAAATGTTCAAGGAGTTTTGGTTTCAAATTAGAAAGTAATCAAGGAAGAAGTGGTTAACTTCTTTTCCACTATGTCGGGAGGGGAGGAGAGTTCAACTTGGAAATTAGGAGATGGAGCGTATATTAGCCTCGATTTCTACTAATGAGGTTAAAGGAGTTGGCTTTTCCAAGGCCAGAGACAAAGCGCCAAGCCCGTACAAGTTTCCAGCTTCCTTTTTTCAATCTTTTTGGTAAGTGATCGAGGAAGATGTTTGCACAAAAGTTGAAGAATCTCAAGCCTCTGAGAAGATCCTCCTTGAAATTAATCATATGTTTGTATGTATGTACACAAAAAAATTCCCAGCTAAAACAATGGATTCCTTCACGCAAATCTCCCTTTGTAACACCTCTTACAATACCATATCGAAAACTATCGTTGGCCGCTTAAAGCCGCTCCTGAATAATTTGGTGGCCAATGAACAAACAATCTTCCTCATTCAACAAGGTTCCATGTATACTCATAAAACTAGATTTCACCAAGGCTTATGATAGAATTAATTGGAGATTTCTTTTGAAATCATTGGAGGCTTTTAATTCTCACTTTTGTCAATGGATATTTAGCTATATCTCTTTCTCTAGTTTTTCAGTGTTGGTAACATCTTTGCTGAAGGTTTCTTTAAGAATAACAACAGTATTAGACAGGGAGACCCGATTTCCTCCTTCCTTATCCTTATGGTTGTAGAGGCCTTGAGTCGTGCTCTGAAAGTGGCTAGGGTGGCGGGTCAGATTCATGGCTTGAGAATCACCGAGGATGTGGATCCAATCTCTCATTACCAATTTGTTGAAGATAATTTTCTCTTTGGCTACTCCACGGTGGAAGAAGCTAGAAATTTCAAGAAGGTATTGGATCTCTATTCGGATACAGTGGGCCAACTCATCAACTTGGTCAAATCTTTTTTCTTCTTCAATACCTCACCCAAGCTTTAGTGCAGGATTATTAAATGCTTGGGTTTGCTAAGGTTCACTACCTCAAAAATATTTGGGCATCCTCTTGTTCGTGGGAGCTAGGAGGGATTATCTTTGGAAAGGATTTGATCAACGTTATTGAGCTAAGGGTTTAGAGCCAGAAAGAAAAATGGTTTTCATTGGTAGGGAGGTTATTGTTAATTAACTCCATTCTTAATGCCATCTCGACGTTCATGATGTTGGTCATGTGCCTCCCAGCAATGGTTCTCTCTAAAATTGAGAAGATTCTTAGGAATTTTCTATGGAACGGAAGCAATGAGGTGAAGAGGATTCACTTAATCAAATGGTCCTAGATTGTGTTGCCAAAATCTATAGGGGATGTGGGTGTTCTTAATTTGAAATGGAAAAATCTAGCCTTGGGAGCCAAGAACATTTGGAGCCTCAACAATCTAGAAAGTGTGGTTAAGGATACGCTTAAGAAGAAACGTTTAAGTGGAAGTAGGGCGGAATTGATTATCTCTAGTGTGGAAGCTCCAATAGGTTTGCATATGTGGTACTTATTTGTCTCTTAATGTTTTGTTTTTTCTCATCTTTCATCTTGGAAGATGAAGAATGGTTGTTTTGTTAACTCCTGCATGCAATTTTGTAATGCTTACAACCGTTAGCAACTTTCTTTTTCGACATGAGTAGGATTGTAGTAAGATTTAGAGTGTAATGCCCACATTTTCAACATCAAAATACCACAATAAAATTATCGGAATAATTTTTTGACTTTAATTGCAAAATCTCAGCACCCCCAAATGAGTTCTAGATATGCTTTTCTAAAGAAGGGTCATTTGGTGTGATTTGCATAACATTGGATCATTCCCCAAGATGTAGGACTTGCAAATGAGAACGATCCTGCAGAGAAGGCTGGTTTCTCTTCATAATCTTAGCACTAAACTACTAAGGAACAAAATGTGGTTGTCTACTCCTAATCTAACAATTCCAAGGGACTAAGGAGAGAGGGATAGCATGAAAATAAAGAAATCCTACACTACAAAGGTGAAAGCACGGAGAAAAGGGAACTGTTGATCACAAACTCAATTGCTTGAAATGGAGAGGATGGAAAGATGTATCACAGGCCAAGGATAAAGTTCACACAGAACACCATTTCAAACCCTTTAAACACAGCTCCCAAAACTTGCAATGGACATAAGAGATCTGCATAGTATACCATGCAATGGTGAGAGGCGAGAAGAGACAACAAAATGAGCAAAGGATGGACAACATGTCACGAAATAGATTTTATTGCTCTAGGAGTTCACACAATACACCATTAGTTGGCAAGAGGCAAGAAAATGCCATTACAAAGCCAAGGGAGGAGGCTTAAACTCCACATTCGACCCTAGAGAAGAAAGAGAGGGGCAGGGAAGAAGAATGAACAACCTTTTATGTGCCCCTCTGTTACAATATATAGAAGAATGAGAGAGAGAGAGAAAGAAAGAATCGCATCCTACTCTAACCACTCTGAGATACGCATTGAATCCCTTTTCGAAAGCTCAACCACTGAAAATCAATGCCTTCTGCAAATCCTCCCTTTGCAGAAAAATAGGGTCGTTTAATCATTATCTGCCCCCACCACTCCATTGTTGAGTCCTCCCTCGACCCTTTAAATAGATTTAAGATATGGAAACACTCAAAAGGAACATTTCTTCTATTTCTTCTTGTCCAGGGTCGAATTTGACTTTCTCGGGCTTCTGTTTTTGCTTTGCCTAGTTCTAGAACTTGAGCTCGTGGGTCTAAATTATTTCCCTTCATGTTTTCTTCATGTCTAGGGCTTGTTCTGACTAAATTTGTTGGGGAGGAATTTGGGATAACAATTATTAATCTCAAAGGTGTTCTATCATTTACCCCATTGCCTCAATATCCTCTTGAGGCTGTTATTGCACTTGCTAGATCATCTAGGCCCCCTTGGCATCTCAAATGTAAAGGCATCTTCTACACCTATTTCATCCATTCACACACATCCTCCTCATCCTCATCGATTTTTCTAGTCCATCTTCTTGGCATAAGTCTCATCCTCGAGAATCTCATTCACATGGGATTTCATCACCATTATCACCTCCTTGGGCATCACCTTCACATAGGTGTTCATCACCTCCTTGGTCTCCATCACATACGTGTTCATATCCTCTTAAGTCTATTTCACATAAGTGTTCACCACCTAGATCTCCTTCATATATACATCGTTAGTCTTATACACCACCAATCTTAAAGCATGGTCACATGACTTTGTTGCCTCATATATCAGGTGGAGGACCTTTTCCCTTCACTTTTGTTGGATAACTTAATCATCATCATACACTAAGGGGTCATGATGTTTACTTCTCCCCCCTCCCCTTTAGCATTCTAACATGTCTTTTAGTTCTACTCATACCTTATGCGCTTTATACTTCCTATTTCTAAGCATCGTTATAAATATTGATATACTTTGTATCTTCACTACCTTATGATGCACTCTCGTGCCAAGGTTTACAATTTAATGTTGAGGGAATACTTCATCCATGAACCTTCACATCACATACTTCACACTCTCTGCAGTCATGACACCTCTTTCTAGCATCACATTCTCACACATCATACTACCCTATGTCACACTCTAGTTCCATGATTCATACTTGACTGTTGAGGGTATAAATTTGAAATGAACCTCACCACACTCATTAACACATTTTATGCTCTATGCTTCATTAATCATATCTTTTTAGTGCAAAATTCAAACCATTTCTCGACGAAGGACTATTGTTCTATGGTTCATTCTTGATTGTCGAGGGGTCTTTTATAAATGAACCACATCTCATTCACATTCATACAAATCCACTCGAGGGACACGTTGCTCATGTTAGATTGACTTTTCATTCCATTCCATCTCACTCATACACAACATTTTGCATATCTTGATTGCAGATTTTTCTTGCTTACTTATACTCACATGTACACTTTTTTTCTCATGCTAGACAAATACATTGTATGTCAAATATTTTTTTTTTCTATATACACATACACATTCACTTGTTCTTTCATTGTGAATGCATCCTCTTTACATATCATTTATGTGTAGTAATGATGCTTGACATTGGACCTCTTACTAGTCCCACCAAAGCTCCTGGGGGCATCTACATTCTTCCAAATCATAGCATTTTCTTTGGAGGAACTATTTACCACCATGGTTGTTTGATAATTTAACTGTTCTTTTTTTTCATTGTTTTCCATTGCATGATATTGTTTACAGGATATGCCCTTTGTCTTGTGTGTGCACTATATTCTTTTGGCTGCTTTGGCCTTGATTTTATTATGACATTGTGAGTGATGTCCCATGTTAGAAACCCACTTTCTGCGGTCTAATTTTTCAGAATTATTGTTTTTTTATTGTCTTCTAAAGCATGCTTGTCAATTTTTATACTAACACATTTTTCTAGCCATATTGTTTGCATGTGTCTTCGTCTCTACCATTTACATCCCTTCCACATGTAGGGTTTTTAGTTTATATCAACATTCGGTCCTCTCCTTTGGGCCGCATTATCCTAGCAACCTTGCATACATGCCAAATGAGGGGGCATCCAATAGGTGAATCAGTCATCTCATACAACCATTCACAGTTACGGTACAACACATTTCTGCACAAGAACACAAAAATATTAGTCACAAAATGACCTAGATCCCAACTTGGGTCCTTAGTTCAGACGCCAGCGCCCAAATTCAGATACTAGCACATGGGAACTCATGACCTTTGCTGGGTGCCTATGACCATTTGGAAGTTATAGTAACTCTTTTAGAGAAGCACAATTTTCAGCACTCTACAGATCATTTTTCTCAGTACAGGCACAATCCTCCAGCAATAAGAATTCATTATATCTCCTTTTTTTCTATTTCATTGGATCAAACTCAAACATGCATGAAACAAACTAGGATTACACCATCTACAATGGTGTATAAATTCAAGCCTCTCGGAAGGTCCTCCTTAAAATTTGAAGCTCACATTAATTAGTTTATTGTGAGGAGCGGTTAGAAATTTTATAAATTAATCATGAAGTCCTATGAATGAGTAAAGTGGAGTCGAGAGACAAAGATGCACGAGAAGTAGTGAGTTGAATTTAATGAATTTGAGTTTGTTGATCCTGATATAAACAAGTTAAATCTGAAGTGTTGAAGGATGAGCCAGGTTGTGTAACGTACGTGTTAGGTTGAATGATCAGAGCGGTAGTAGTGGGAATGGAAGTAGGAATATGAAGGAGTTGAGTGGAGGCCATGGCAGCCGAGGAAGAATCTACAAGAGGTATAGAAGCAACATCTAGAGAGTTTTTAGCAACCATCAAAGTATGGAGAATATGCAGGAGATGCTTAGGATTGTTTTGAAAATTTTGACAAAAAATTGTGACCTTTTATAGTTTTTCTTGATCAACATTTGTGTCCTTATCATAAAATTTCTCACTATCAAATGTTTTAATGTTTTCAAGAGGAACTGTTGACAATTTTTGCACTTGTGCAAAAATGGGCAACTCAAATTTTTTTTTACAATGGATAGCATTGGTTAGGTATACCTAAGCTAGGGGAGATTATATCAAATTATGTCGTTACTGGTGATTTATTTAAAAGATTACATGAAATCTGTAGCTATGTGTGCTATTACAAAATGTAACATATCACATAGTCTGCAATTTCATAACAATCCTCATCAAAAGAACACAAGCCCCAAAGGACAGTTGTGTTGTCTTCATGAGGACATGTAATTGTAGAGTAGGTGAAGTATAAAGTTTTGAGACAGCAAACATAAGTGCAGATCACAGAAAATTAGAGTTCGTTACTGAATGTTACAAGTTCTATTCAACATTCTTTCCTTTATGATTAAGACATTCAATTGTGTTACTGAGTTTTTTAGTTCATTATACAATCCATACAGAAAGCAGAAATGCAGAAAGAGATATACAAATCATTTACATACCTGCAGATGTTATATTCATATTGAGTTCTGTAAGATATTACTGCATGGATGTCCATCGGGGGATAGCATCACTACAAGAGGTACATTCCCGCAGAATCTTACCTATCGTGATGAATCAAAAATATGTTTATTCATCAATTGCATGACAAGTAGCAACCAAAGGAATATGAGTGAACCCATCCATTGCCGTTGAATACTTTGCTGTGAAATAAAAATTCGTTTGATATTATCTGGATCTGAATCATTGTCTGAGTGAAGTTGAACTGTCCTTTATAGAAACAATATGTTTTTAGGTTGCATCAAAAAGTATTTTACTCAAAAGTTGACTGTCAGTGACGATTTCATGGATCAAACCATTTCTCCTAGAGCTATTGCTTTGTGCATATGATATTTTCAGAGCAGAGATGAGTACATTACAGATGCACTCATTCTGAACTTTGAGGGAATAACAGCAGAAACCTTAGATGTTATTAAACTCAAAAGGAAGACATAGGGAAAATGAAAGAAGAAACTGCTATAGTCCACACCTGCGAGTTATGCCAAAAAGTTGCTGAAATTCTCATTGATCTTCTAATTGTCGTAAACTTAAACTCCTCCTCAGGGGACCTTTTTGATAGCCAAAGCAAAAATAGACTAGCAAAAGTGCATGCAATAAAACCAAACAATTTAACTGAATAAGGTGTACTTCAACAACTGTTCTAAATGCAATCAGGGACTATAGTGACAAAAAGATGATACTTTTAGATATTGACAATCACCTGTTCGGTAATTCCACCCATGAAAATTTCTGAGAATCCGCTTTCAAGGAAGCTGATCTAAATGGGCTGAAGGGATTACCGCTGAAACATAAAGAGAGAGATAGATTATGGTTATAACCCATTTTGGCAGGTGATTCGCCATGTAAAATGGACTTGTAATTCCTTTTCAAAGCTCTCTCCACCTGCTCTTAAAGCCACATAACCAAGAAAAATCCAGTGTTACATAATTAATCATAAAGCATGCACATGATCAGAATAAAGATCCAGCTACATATTGTTGGTTCTCAAAAACTGTTATATCAGTTCAGCAAGACAAAGTCCCATTTTCTAAATACTGAGGAAATACATGAGAGATAAGATTCTTGAAAAAATTTGACAGTGGGGTCAAAGCATACAAGTATGTCCCACTTTGTGGCCAAAATATTTATCAAGAAACTTGACTAGTAAATACCTTGGTATTTATAGCCTCTTAAAAATGCATGTTTGGTCATTTTATATGTGTTTGTCCAAGACATAGTTTGCTGAAATTACAAACACTACAAAAAAGTGGGATCACAGTTATATGCTCCATCAGTGCTTTGCCATGTACAAACTGGAGATTTACGTTTCCAGCATACATGATCAGAGCTGTAATTAAAATCTTATACCATATATAATGCAGGAAAGAAATGCACCCTATAAGCTTCCATTCATGAGGTTGAAGTGCAGGAACATGGTCTAGGATCGCTTAAAAAGCTGGAACTGAGAAAGTGAAGTCTCCAGATAACCCTTAGCAAAAACAGCAATCTTGAACATTCAAATCTTTCCAAAATGAACAAAGCAAATTTCATTATGCCAAAACAAATACCAATCGCAGCTCAAAATTATACAAGATTCATAGTTTGTCATAACAGGAACTAGTGTAATGCAGTGAGCATCTACCCAGGTTGGGGCAATAGCGCCACAGGGCTTCAAAGGGTACATAAAGACTTTCAAAATTAAGCATCTTATACAATGGGTATCGAGTATTCAAACATATAGAGTTTCAAGTTCAAATATTAAAGAAAATCAGAACAAGAAAGGATATCAGAAGCTTTCAAATGAGAACAAACCCAGAGTTTGAATCATAAGAGTGGTAAGAGAGTTCTTATTCAAAGATTGAAATGGTAGAGAAAATATTCTCATAGCAGTGTCAATGAAATTTCAAGGATCAAAGCTACAAGCTTTTAGTTTTGGATTGCATTATCAGAGTAAGGGAAAACTTGCAAACCCATAGCAAGGGAAGTGAATTTTTTACAATCATTACTAAAATGCATTTTTAGAAAGGAACAAATTTATTCAGAACTAAGAAATGCCAAAGTACATATATAAGAACTATTATCTTCAGTTTCTCAGAAGATTAAGATGGCTACTCTATGTAAGGAATATCATTCAGAAGAAGGGAGAATTTTAAATGATGGTTTCTAAAAATGAATACATTACAAGTGACGACTGTGTCAGAAGTAATCTGACTGCAAGAGCAAGAAACACATATCTCATATTTCATACAACAACGGCCATCACAAATATCGGCCTAGGTAAAATCTTAGCACGAAAGAAAATCATTTTTCAGGAAACCCACAAAAGAAAGTTACAATGCTCGAAACGAAAAACAGAGAAGAATGACAGTATAACAAACAACTACTCATTTTGTATGAAATAGAGCTTGAGACTCACATTATGGTAAGACGAAGGCTCGAGATGCACTCACCTTCCTTAATGACGGTTTCAAAATCAAAACACCCAAAATGATTTTCGAGCTCAGATATCAGAATGCAATAAAAATATAGAGAGACACAATGTTTTTGAGGTGTTAATGTCAATAAAGCTAAAATCGAATGAGATAAATAAGTTACAAACCAGGGAAACAAAGTCTCACCTTCGAAAAATAATCACAAAGCTCGCAGACCAGAGAAGGTATAATTTCAAGCTTATGATGATCAAGCAAATGGCACCTTCAGAAAGAATAAAAGGCGAGTCTAAATCTTGCCCGAAAGAAGCAGAAAACCCAAGCTTAGAAATCTCAACAATGGTGGCCAATATTGGCAAGTAACGTCACAACACAAAAAATATACGTATGCAGTACCTATTTGCAGAGGAAAAACCAAGTTCCAACAACCACACAGAGATCCTGAAGAGAAAGAATGACAGAGCCGAGCACATAATAAAATAAATGGCGTCCAAGAAATTTTTTCCAAGGTTTCACCCACACAACCAAAAACCAAATGAAATGTGTTTGAGGGTCGAAGACATTCTTTACCATGCAAACTCAAGAGGTGAGTTTCTATCTGACTCAACCATGGTTCAGGATTGATGACCATAGATCAGAAGTACAAAGATCAAAGGCTGAGGATAAAGCTAAGAGATAAAAACAAGTAATCAGGGTTAGTTCTCACCGACCACATTAATTAGAGAGTTACAAACCCTAACCACAGTTTAGAGATCGACGACATCAAGCCAATAAGTATAAAGATCAATGGTGTAGGTTCCATTTCAAACATCAAATATTCTGGCCTATCTAGACTCGGCTTAGGTCTGAAATTGCCATCGACAAAGCATATGAGGGTTGTGAGTCACCGTGGGGAAGGGGTGATCAGACCCACGTTATCAATTTAGAAACAAAATTTACATGTAGCAATTCAAATATCAAAAGATCAACTATAGTCCGAGTGTCCAATGTGACAAAAGCCGACCAAATCATTATATAATGATCAAATAAAAGGTATTTCCAACCTTTTTCCTCTCAAATAATGCCAAGGTTAATAACTATGGGGTGGCAAGTATATACTATAGCATGTGTTATGAAGGTGGCCGAGTAAATCATGGTGGCCCTTTTTACCAAGTGACCCCCATGTGTACATCTAGACATAATAATATTCTTAAAGTCCACTTAAGGTGGCCAACAGGCATGGTGAAGCACAGAGGTGGTCCTCATCAGTTGAAGGAGATAGGGGTAATTTGCAGAATGTCATCCTTGTGACCATTTAAAGCCAAAGATGGGCAACATCAGAATATGTACACATGGCGGGTGGTCTCCTACTATTGGATGTTTATCAGCGATGCAAATATTACATCGGGCATTTGAATTATTTTCTCATAGCCTAGAGAATTGATTTTTGCATGCTTCACAAGAAGACAGAACAGAGAAGAGACAGAGTTGCATGCCATGGAGAGAGACTTGCCTAGCAAGCAATCTATTTTTGGCTATGTTCAATTATTCACCCAACTTTATTAAAAATAGAATAGTCAACTTTAGTTGACTGAGATGTAATCAAAGGCTATTAATGCCTCTTGTACTAGTTTGTATTATTTTATCCTTTTATTTATTATTAAATAAAGGATAAAATTAGGATGCATGCGCGAGTACAGCCTTACGTTATTTTTAGGAAGGGTGGGAAAATTTATTTTGTTATATATTGTGTGCCTTTGAAAAGCACAGGGGATACTTCTGGAGGACTTTTTGATATAGGAGTGAATAAAGCAATTTCAGAAGAGTGTCAGTTTTGCCTTCTGAGTGTGAAGTGATTTAGTTGCCAAAGGTACTAACTATTTACAGCTTGTGTATGTTTCTGTTAGTCTTGTGAATACAAATTCCTTGACCAATCATCTTACCCTGCTGCAATATTTGTACATTCTGCTTAATTTTAATGTGCATGTTAACTTATTAATGTTTTTGTGATATTTTCCCTCAGTACAACCAAGTGGAAGTTGAACCTTAAACATTCTGCTATAGAAAATGTTGGCTTCATGCAATCAAGAATCCTTCTCATAGCAATCGTTAATATATGTCTTTGGGAGTTGAAAGCCCTGTGTCATATAAATTTGGTGTATCTTGCTTACCCCAATCCAGTTATTTCAAGAACCATCTTTTAACCTTAATCCTAGAAAATCAATTTAGGATACATCAATAAGGAACCGAGCTTTTAATCTCGGAGACTCACCTCAAAATAGGTATACCCACAGACCTGAGGTGTTTCCATTGTATCTACAAAAGAGAGAGATCAATTTTTGCATAGCAATTATTAGAACCTGCAACCATCTAGTCTATAGTGTGCACTTTTGAGAGATAACAGGAACATTTTGAGAATGTCCTGAAAAAGGGGTTATCATATTCATCCAAATGATTTAAAAACAACTACGAGAAGATGGAGACAGCTCAAGTTGCTCAAAATACCCAAAACACCAACTATGGGTAACAATCGAATAAGAAGAAGACCCTAAAAAGAAGGTGGAATTCAAGTGATGGGTGGACCAAATGTTATAAAAAAATATGGAAATTTGTAAAACCCTAGGATATTTGCAGATTAACTGATAGAACAATGATAAACAATTGTTAGATACAAGAGGACACAAACAATAAGATAAATAAGTGAATCTTGAAACCCTAAGTGCAAAGAGGGATAAAGGAGTAATAGACTTAGCTGATTTGCAAAATTGATCTGTAAAGTATTTTGGACTGGAAGGATTGATGAACAAGAGGAGCCTAAGACAGGTCGTAATAGATGCACGATAAAATATGTGAGATTGTCGGAATATTCTTGGACTGGGGCGCCCGAAACAAGATTACCTAGGCGCTCAGAGACCTTGTTGGGCACCTGTGACTATGTAAGACCTCGAAACCTAGTTCTTTCTTGTGTAGCAAGATTCCTTGGAATTAACCTCCTCTTTTAGTTTTCACTATTATGTCATCACTATGAAGCATGTTCAGAATTCTCCTGTAACCTGCAAAACAGCAGATGACAGCCTGTAAAACCCCAAAACACATCAAATCCTAAAAAAGAAAAAGATGGCAAATGGGGAGTTGGACTACTCCGATGCAGTCACCTGATTGAGTGAACTTATGACCGAGGGGTTGAACTACATTTCAAATCCCGTGTAGTTCTTGTGTATGTGTGCAAGAATCATGCCCTAGAAAGGACCCTTGTGCAAGATGCATTGATAGGGACTGCATGATAGTTAGATGTACCAATGTAAAATAGATGTGTGGATGGAAAATGAACTTCCGCTCAATATGCGTTGTATACCAGAAAATGCAGTCCACTTATCCCTTGAATGAAGCTAGATGGATGCCTTTGATGCTCTTAGAAAATGTCCTTTTGGATGCAACCTTAGGTGATGACAATAGATGCTTAGAGTTTGGTCCCTTGTTATGGTCACATAAATTTATATTTATATCATTCCCTTATTTGAATTTCACAATTGACAGCTAAAAGGCCGACCCATAAGAAAACAGGTAAGATGCTTTCCAAAAGAGAAGTAAGATCAAGAAGGTTTGGGGCACCCAGAAGGATGAAGATGCTTGGGCATTGGCATCTTGGCTAGAAGTTGTCCCAAGCCATAGAAGATAAAGTAGGTAAAGTATCAAGGTGATGTAGGGTGTAGACGAGCTCCAAATCCGAAGATGCCCCATGTCTAAATAATCAGATTATTACTACCTGATCTCGGACCCTTGTAGGCTTTAATTATTTGCCGATAATTTACTCCTTTTAAGTAATCAATTTAAAATAATGCAAGACAATAATGACAATTGCACACAGATTGATTACGGAGTTCGGCAATTGCCTACGTCTCCGGGTTCGTGGTCGAACCGTTCCACTAGTCAAAACTTGTAAGTTACAATAGTACTTTCACAAGAAAACCTAATGGAATTTTACTTGCCTATCAGTACACCAGTTCTTCAGAAAAGGGTCCGATGATAGTCACCCGACTTTCACCTTCCTGATGCACAATCTCCTTCGGCTTCGATCGGCCTTCCCGACGCTATCAATGCGAAGCTAGCACTCCGGTCGACAATCCAGGATTTGCAAGTAATTGGTGTGGCTCAATGGGCCTATTGGGTAGTTTATAATTTACTCCCAATCACAAATATTTCATCTACTATTGCCTAAAATAATAGGCCAATAGACAATATTTGTTGACACATCCCAAAATAATTAACAAATAATAAGCTTACACAAGCAACAAATAATAAGCTTGGGTGTGTGTGTCCACCTTTCCAATAAGCTTACTCTAGCAATGAGCTTCTCCGTGTGTGTCCATTACAATGCAAATGGGTTCCCTATTTATACAAAATTAGGGCCCTTAAAATATGCATTACATATTATCCTTAGGCTAATTTAAACCTAGCCTACCCGTACATGAAAATGGGATTAAATCCCATATTGGGCGGATTTGCATTTTTTAATGGGATTAAAATCCCATGTTGGCGGATTAGCATTTTAAATGGGATAAAATCCCAATTTTAGGGCTAAGGGTTAAAGAGGGGGTGCATTGAATGTTAAAGTGGGTATTAATCCCACATTTGAGCGGCCTTTGGATATTTTAAGGTTTTATTAAGCCTTATCCACTCCATTCTTCACGTGGATCAATCCACGCATGGCTTAACCCCCCCATACCACCGCTTCATTCCTCCTGGATTTTCCACGTGGAAGTCCACATGGCTTTGCATGCCCCCAAACACCACTTCACCACCTTCTCCACAAATGGACTTAGCATGTGGCATGGTTTAATACTAATGTATAAACATTAATATATATATATGTGGCATTTGTGGCATTTGGAATTGTGGCCTTACCAAGTAAATAATAATTTCGACCCATACCATGTGGTATCGAAATAATTAACTCGGTCATCATGTAGTCCACTTGTTGTCTCCCGATAGGAAAATCGAGTGAATTCGACGAGTGTTGGCAAGCCACGTGTCGCAGTGCGATTGGTCCAATATTGACCAGTTGACCAGAGTTGACTTTCCTGTTGACTGAACTTTGACCGAACATATCTAGAGCTCCCGATGTCCGTTTGTCGCGTTCTCACAGTCGTTGGAAAGCTCTCGAGATGATCTTCTACACTGACACCATTTAGGGATGTTTAGGGAACTTTCAAAAATGATCCCCTGATCACACCTCCCCACTGAGAAAAGCTTTTTGTCCCAAAAAGCTTCCATACTGTCCTGAATCTGAAAAACTCTGCTGCCACCTCGGAAGTGCTGCTGTAGTAGACCCTTGGGTCTTCTCCTCCAACCTTCTCACTTCGACAACTCTGCTCCGATCCTGGGACCTGTGGGTTATGGGCCCACGATGCTTCCGCTGCGCCACTCTGATATCCGAAGAAGACCTCCACGCCTCCGCTTTATGGTGCTAAGTTTCTGAATGAAACCTCAACGCTCCTTCTGTGCGGTGCTAAGCTTCTTGATATCTGACAACAAGGATCTTCTTTTACTCTATAACACAGCTCCTGGCTCCGAGTTGATTCCACAGAATCCAAACTGGTTTGAAGGAACTCCATGTTACGTAGAGCTTTGATTGATCCGATGTCAATGATGGACAATGCCTTGTCCCTTTACAGACCTCAACGCCTCCATGCATGATGCTAAGCCTCTTTCAAGACCTCGAGCCTCCGATGCATGATGCTAAGTCTGTTAGACCTCAACGCCTCCGATGCATGATGCTAAGCCTCTTTCAAGACCTCGAGCCTCAATGCACGATGCCTCCCGATGCATGATGCTAAGCCTCAAGACCTGATGCTAATGCTAAGTCTTTGTTACAAGACCTCATGAGCCTCTTTCAATGCATGATGCTAAGTCTGCATGATGCTAAGTGATGATCAGCTACCATTCGTATGTGTGGTCACAATGCCTTGACACCGAATGACGTTCTGAGCTGATCCTTTGAGAGCTCCTCTTGTTGACATACTAATATCAGGTACCATTCTGCTGCACGGTCACAATGCCTCTACACAGAATGAAGTTCCGACCCGACGTCAATGCCAACGGTGATTCAGCTACCATTCTGCTGCACGGTCACAATGCCTCTACACAGAATGAAGTTCCGAGCTGATCTCTGTGAACTCTATTGTCTGCACAAATGGCAGATCAATCTCCAAGCTTTATATGAGTTAATTCCTGTATCCAAGCTGTAACAGGTACTCACAAGCTGATTAGGAGATATGTTTGGAGCATTAATCAAATTTTCTAAGTAAGAAAATCCACTGAGTATTGTAAACCTTTCTCTCAGCATTTTCTCACAATATTTGATCTCCAAACTTAATACTGCATACGATTCCATCAATCTGAATTATGCAATATATAATTGAAAAATTGTTGACTTACCCATTTTAAAGGACTTTCACTTTCAGGTATTACCTGGTCCTGGGTTGACTTGTCAACTGGTGGTGGAGTAGAAACTACTTTGGCCTTTACAATAGGCCTCCATTCCATCTTTGGCTTGCCATTACTCTGATGGCGAGATGGATGCAGTTTCCAGCAATTTTCCACCCGATGCCCATTCCTCTGGCAACGAGCACAAAAATTCCTCTTAATCTCCTTCTTCTGGGATGAGGAACTCTTTCTGCCATTTCTCGACTCTGCATGACGAGATTGGTCTTTCTGATTTGCCTTGTTCCTGACGAACGGCATCAACTTCTTCATCAGTGTCCTTCTCTTCCAGCATCTGGCCACTGAATGATTATGCAATCCACAAAAAGTACATGGAAAAGAATTCCACATCTTCTGAAAATCATAACCATACTTCTTAAGCTGAAAAAGTGGATCAGAAGTTTTATTGTGCTTATGATTATGGTAAGAAACTGGAGGTGGAATCTCATTACCTCTTCGCTGATTTCTCTTACCACATCTTGCCTGTGACGACGAAGCACAACTTTCCTGCTCAGAATCTTCTTGCAGGACTAGTGGGGTAATCACTTTGCTTTCGGAAGCTTGTCTCCCGTCAGCGTTCTTGGAGCATTCTCCAATTTCCATTCCCACACTAGGATAACCCAAACCTGCAAAACGAGGACGATCCTCGACCTGTATTGGGTTAGCAATACCTTGGCCATTTTTACCAAGGCCTCTTCCATCAAATCCCATTTTATCTAGTAACTTGGATCCAATGCCTCTAGTATGCTTTTCAAACAAACCAAAGACTTCATTACCTGAATCCGAAACCGAATGGGAGGAAGAAGAAGATTCCCGTGGTGAACAACTTACAGTGCAATCATCTGCCATGGCCTCTGCATCTGAAGTTGAAGGTATTTCCTTCCTCTGATCACCACATTGCAACCTTGCCAAGAGCTCATCCTTGGTTTGCAGTTCTGATTTCAAACGAGCATTCTCCTCTTCCAAGGAGTAATACATTGATCGCAGGAGAGAGTTCTCTTCCTGGATCTGGTGATTATAAGCTTCAATTTCCTCGAGCTTTTCCTGTTTAGACATCTTGCCCATAGTGCACTTGTACCCTGTTCACACAAATTGAACCAACTGCACCAATCTTGAAGCAATCACTCTGTTAATCAGATTTACTGAAAAACAAATATGGAGCTAAACCAGCTCTGATACCAAACATGATCCGAAAATAATCAGATTATTACTACCTGATCTCGGACCCTTATAGGCTTTAATTATTTGCCGATAATTTACTCCTTTTAAGTAATCAATTTAAAATAATGCAAGACAATAATGACAATTGCACACAGATTGATTACGGAGTTCGGCAATTGCCTACGTCTCCGGGTTCGTGGTCGAACCGTTCCACTAGTCAAAACTTGTAAGTTACAATAGTACTTTCACAAGAAAACCTAATGGAATTTTACTTGCCTATCAGTACACCAGTTCTTCGGAACAAGGGTGAAAAATAGCACCCGACTTCCACCTTCCTGATGCACAATCTCCTTCGGCTTTGATCAGCCTTCCTGACGCTAACAATGCGAAGCTAGCACTCCGGTCGACAATCCAAAATTGGCAAGTAATTGGTGTGGCTCAATGGGCCTATTGGGTAGTTTATAATTTACTCCCAATCACAAATATTTCATCTACTATTTCCTAAAATAATAGGCCAATAACAATACTTGTTGACACATCCTACAAATAAGCTTAACAAATAATAAGCTTGGATCGGTTGTTAACAAATAATAAGCTCGGGTTCTGTGTTGGCTCGGTGTCACCTTCCGCGCTCTAGCAATGAGCTTCTAATAAGCTTGGGTGTGTGTGTGTTACATTACAATGAATGGGTTCCCTATTTATACAAAATTAGGGCCCTTAAAATATGCATTACATATTATCCTAGGCTAATTTTAGCCTAGCCCGTACATAGAAAATGGGATTAAATCCCATATGGGCGGATTTGCATTTTTAAAATGGGATTAAATATCCCATGTTTGGCGGATTAGCATTTTAAATGGGATTAAATCCCCATTGAGCGGCATTTGCATAAGGGGTGAAGGGGGGTGGATAATGTTTAAAGTGGGTATTATCCCACATTTGACGGTCAAATATACCACGTAAGGTTTTATAACCCTTACCCTCCATTCTTCACGTGGATAGTCCACGCATGGGTTTAATAAATGCCCCCTTACACCGCTTCAATTTCCTTCCACGTGGTCAAGCTTAATGCCTTAAACCAACCGCTTCACCTTGGCCATGTTAGTGGTTTAATACTAATGGTTTAATACTAATGTATAAACATTAATATATATATGTGGCATTTGGCATTTGGTGGCAAGCCACGTGGTGGCTTGTGGACCCAGTGGACTTACCAAGTAAATATAATTTCGACCCATACAATGTGGCTCCCCTCCGAAATAATTAACTCGGTCATCTTATCACGTAGTCCACTTGTCGTCTCCCGATAGGAAAATTGAGCGAATTCGACGAGTGGTGGCAAGCCACGTGTCATAGTGCGATTGATCCAATATTGACCAGTTGACCAGAGTTGACTTTCCCGTTGACTGAACTTTGACCGAACATATCTAGAGCTCCCGATGTCCGTTTGTCGCGTTCTCACAGTCGTTGGAAAGCTCTCGAGATGATCTTCTGCACTGACACCATTTAGGGATGTTTAGGGCCTTTTTATCAATCAAAGTATAAATAGTGCCCGTGGATGAAGGACATGGGTGTCATTTCTTCCCTGGCTGCAAACAAGAAACAAGGCCTGTTGAATTTGGGTTTGTGGGACAAGATTATCAAAGTGTGGAGGATGTTGGATTTCAAATATGTGGATTGCATTTAGTCTCAACACAACATTGTTGATTTCGGGCCCGTCATGCCTGGTAGTTATCAGCTCCACCGGGTGTACGGTTAAATCATAGAGGAGGCTCAGGACCACCCAATATCATGTTCTCACATTCCTCCATATAATGTGGCGATGATTCATAAGTTTAAATTAGAGATGATTATTTGCAAAAAACCTAGTTTCCTACAATTACTTGCGTTTATAACTAAAAAAGGGGGCAACCAAGAGCTATAAGGAAAAAGCATTGCGGTTCGGTTTCATACCAATAACCTATTGGATTTTTCCCATTTTTATGAGGAAGAAAATGGAAACGCTCTTCGTTATGCTAATAGCTAGAGAGAAACCCCAATCGTAAATGTGTGCATGAATTTGTTACCATCAGTGTACAGGAGACAAATTATGACTAGCTAGAGAGAAACCCTAATTGTAAATGTGTGCATTGACATTGAGAGTATTGGTGGACCAATCCTTGCATTTAGACTAGATATCTCCAAAATATGTTATCTTGATAACTTGCACACCACACCCCCTTTCTTCTATAAATAGTTGACACAAATGACATGTGATTGCGGGAAAGAAGAATTTTGTATTGGTTCCTCACATCATTTTCCCGTCTTTACACCTCTCCTCCCTCATATCCCTTCTTCATCACCTCTCATGTTTTCTTACTTTTTTTACTCTTTTAAATTATAATTCCTCAATCCATCCCCTCTCAATATTTCCATTGTAAATTTCACGTTTATATTGCATGAGTTGTGTAGGATTGAAAGTTGAAGCTCACATTAATTAGTTTATTACGAGGAACGGTTAGAAAATTTATAAAGTAATCACGAAGTCCTATGAAATCATTATGTCAAGGTAAATGTCATTATAATCAATGATGAAAATATCTTGGGGCAAAAAACGCAGATGGCATCATAGTAGCACCTAGGTAGCGTGTGGACAAAATTATGAATCAATTATGCACAAAATTCGAGGGAAAATTTTTCTTGCGGACTTCAACAAAGAATTAACAAGGAAACAACTGCGTCACGCGTGTGAGTGAAAAGGGGTAAAATTCCAGACTTAAAAATAAATAAATTATAACAGAGGAATAGATGCAGATTTCGAGGAAAAAAGCCACAGAGAGGTCTATAAAAGGCCAGAGATGGATTGAGATTAGCCTAGGGTTTATGTCGACATGGTTTGGTCACTTTGTGTTGTGTGTTTTTCTGGTCTGTATGTTGTACAGGGCCCTGTTCTGGTCTATTCTGTTCGTTTTGTGTATTTTTGGTCTTTATGCTGGACAAGGCTTTCATATTTGTTCTTCTGTCTTTTCGCATTTGGTTGTCTGTTCCTGGCTACCATCGACATGATCTCAGGTTTGGGTGCCACAGGTGGAAAGATGAAAAAAGAAAATACTGGAATGAAGTGTTTCCGAGGTAAGTTAGGGTTTAAATTCAAGAAATTTTGTAAGTTAGTGTTTAAATTCAAGCATTTTTGTCAGGATTACTCGTTTACTTCCCATTTGGAGGTTATTCTCATAATTCGCACTTTTTATTTGTGTGTGTTTTTATCAAATCATTTTGGCAGACAAGACCAGACGACTAGATATGTGTACTTCACGCAGAGAAGGAGAGAGACACAGATATTTACACAGTGACAGGTCTGTGTGTTTCTTCCATCAGTATTTTACCCAATTTATTAAGTTGTAGTTGATTAGTACACATTTTCTGGGTTAATATTTTTATTGATTCAATTTTTGAACTGTTGAACCATAATTTAAGGGATTTATCTACTAGTGTCTTGCAATTTTCTTCATCTGGTAAGCCTTGATGGTGATTTTTATGAAGAATTGGTCATTATTTACTACTATCAGACTTATATTTGTATATATGATCGGCTCCCAGTTTTGGTCCTGCCTAGCTCTTGTTCTAAGAAAAGATTAAACGAAAAATTTAGGATAGATTCCTGAGAATCCAAAACCTCAGAGGCCGCAGTTTTAAGAAATCTCAGATCCCTCAGAGACCATAGTATATTAGTTACTATGTCTAAACATTTCAAATATGTTACATAGTTTTATTATTAAATATTTTGTTTCATGGCATCTATGGAGGATATTCATCAAATACCGAAGAAAATTTCCAGTTGCATGGTCTTAAAGATGCAATGTTGTATATTTGTGCCAGCTCCCTAGTGTTTTCATCTTATTTTCGTATCATTACCCTAGGTTGATTTGTGTTAATTGGTGTTAAAACAGAGCTTGATTCCAAGTTGGAAAGTGAATTATAAAATATGTTAACTGCCAATGAAATCATGGGGCCCCATTTGAAACTTTCATATCTACAAATGGTTAAGTTGCTCCATTAAAAGATGTATGCAGGCAACATCCAGGATTTTTATTCTGCAGGCATGGAAGAAGACATTTATGCATGCCATCTTGCTAATCTTTTAAAAAATGGTATTTCTACACATTAATATGAATGAAAAACATGGTATAATGTTTTCTCTGAAGTAATTCAGAATAGTCTTGCAGTTAATATAGGGTCTTTTTGCTATCAGGCTAAGCATAGTATGATCTTATTAGTTAAAAATTAGTAACTAATTTTGTGTTGTATATTTATGTTTATTCACAAAGGATATATTGGATTTCAATCTCGAAATACATAGACCATACAAATACCACCAAAGTGAGAGCGACGACGAGTGGTTAAATATTGAACAGCAGGGGCGTATGATTTGTAGGACAACATTGTGTGTTGTTGTGTTATGTGATCTGTCAATGTATGGTTTCGGATTATTTAGTTTTTTCTTTTTTTTTTATATATGGTTACCATTGGTATGTTCTCAGATCAAGAAACAAATGATGGAACATAACATTTCAGAGGTGTTTTTATGTGGCTTTTTTATTTACCATATTTTAGAGGTTTTTCTCATACAACTTGCATTATTTTTGTTATTAAATGCTTTGGAGACAAGATCAAATGATGCACAGACAATATTATTATTATATCTTATTCATTCATTATTCGATATTGTTATTCATTTATTATTCAATTTGTTCAATCATTTAAGGGGTTTATTCATTTACCTACTAGTTAAGTAATTTTAATGGTGTATCAAACTGCCAAGCACACCTTTAGGAAGTTTAAGGTCGTATAAAAATGTTATGCACCCTAGCTTTGTTTATTGTCCATCCGCACATTTGAATTTGAATTTGAATTTTAGTTATGTTATTTAAACTCTATTTACAAATCATGCAATCAAAACCTTTCTAGGATTTATTTATGTCTTGCAACAAATTCCAACAATTAGTTTTTTTGAAAACTATACCTATTCCAAAAACTATTTACACGATTTCTTTACCAATTATCCAAATAACACAGCAGTGACTTGTGTACTTTTATAAATAACAAAGCAGTAACTTGTGTACTTTTATAAAACTAACAATATGTGTTTGGTAATAAAATATACCTTATCTTATTTCTCTTTTTAAAAAATATCTTTGAGTGTGTAGTATATGCTTGCTTACAAAAGTTTCACTCATTTATTTATTTAAAAGATAATCCGAGTGATTAGTATATGTTTTTCCTCTATGATCCAAATTCCTGAGTGTCGATAAGGATGCTAGTAAAAGGATAAATATTAATTATATAGATGGGAGCTGGAGTTGAGTCCTGATTTAGGAGGGAGGGAGAATATAATCGGTTGTTATTTTAATATTCTGTTTTATAAATTTACTTTAATATTCTATTTTTTATATTTAATATTTCGTTTTATAAAATCTGTATCTTTTGTGCCATACAAAAATATGTTGATTATCGTGTTTGACATTAGTTTCAAAAATATGATGATTATCATGTTTGACATGAGTTTCAAAAATATATTGATTATCATGTTGGACATTAGTTTTTTGTTCATATGCAACTCATTTTTTTCATAGTTTCATATGTAATTTATGAATATTAGAATTGTTTAATTTTATTGACATTCCATACAATTTTAAATGATCATAAAAAATATAGTTGAATTTGTAATTTATAAATTATTTTATTAAAAATATTTTTGAATTTAAATAACCTATATATTGTTTGTTTTAACAAGTGAGTAATTAAGATAAAAGTGCTTTCAATCTAATTGACATATATATTCAACTCCCTTTTATAAACTCTTTTTTTTTCTTTTTCTTTTTAAGGATAAGGAAGTGCTCGAAATTATTTTTTGGGGATTAATTTTTGGTTTGGACATTCATGGAAATTATTTTTACTTTTCTATGATAAAACTTTTTATCATGCAAAATGTATTGATTATCAGGTATGTTATCAATTTTGGTTATATTACAAGTCATTTTTTTGTAAGGTTTTAACTTAGGAAAACATAATTTGTTTAATTTTATATGATCATTATGGCTAATTGAAATCGTAAATTATATTTTGTAAATATTATTGAAACTTCATATTAGGAAAAGTATAACTTGTTTAATTTTATATATGATCATCATAGCTGATTGAAATCATAAATTATATTTTTGTAAATGTTAATTTCAGTCTGTCTGAAGTGTATCATTTTGAAAATATTATTGAAACTTCATAATAGTAAAAGTATAAATTGTTTAATTTTATATGATCATCATAGTTGATTGAAATTGTAAATTATATTTTTGTAAATGTTTATTTCAGTATGTAATGGTTCTTTAAAAATATAATTTTAAAAAATGAAAATGTTAAATTTTATTTTATGATTAAATACCATTTAATAAATTCTCTTTTTATAATTTAGGTAGTTAAAAAAAAATGAGGACATTTTGATTATATGCGCAGTTTATACATTTTTTTTTTAATAATGTAAGATAAGATTAAGACTTTTGTTTGGGCTAAATCTCAATGTTAAATTTTTCGAGCTTTTATAATTTGTATGTTGCATTATTTGTTTCAATACGGACACAAAGGCATGCATTCGAAAGTCAAGACATTAATATTTTAGTCAATTAATGTTGGGTTCAATTATATATAAATATTTTTGTATTGATCCAGATATGTTTTAGCATTTTAAGAATCAATAATGTGTATTTTATTTTTATTTATTTACTTGTATAGATGAAAGAATGTGCACCCTAGAATTTTAAATATAAATCATTTTATGTACTATACTCTTTCACATATAAATGATTGCAAGTTTTTATAAAATTGAGAAATATTGAGATGAAATTATGTTAAAAATATTTTAAAATTTACATTCTTTTCTTTATATAAAATTTTTATTCAATTGATATATTTATTCATGTTGTATAGGACATATGTTTATTCAACTAATATATTTAGTCATATTGTATTGTAGATATATTTAATTATAAATTTAACAAATTTATATTAATATATTATTTTCTTGTAAATGAAATATATTTTAATTGTAAGTGTCATGTTTGGTTTATTATATTTTATTAATTTATATATATATTATATACAAAGTTAGGTGCATAATTATTTATATTAATATTTTTAGATAATATTATTTCCATATTCTATATATGACTTTGGATTTATTTATGTATTAATTTAATATTTTTTGTATGACATATTTGTATATTTTATATTTTTCATCAAGTATATAATTTTATAATATATTTATTTTATAATTGTTTTACATAATTTATTGTATATTATCTGCATGTATAAGTAAATATTTATGTGATATGTATTTTTTTCATAAGCTATTTGTATATAATCTAGGATGTATAGTTAAATGTTTGTATGTCATATTTGTACATTACATATTTTTTCTTTATACAAATTTGTATTTCTATACTATAAGAATGGTTCACCACTCTATGTTGAAATATAGTCGTGGCACGAGTTCTTCACCATCTTGGTCACAACCTTTCACGATAGCTCGCTTGTTCAATGAAAGAGTTTCGCTATTATGTATGAGTCGATGAGCATCTGGATAGCCCATTTTATCAAAGCATGCTAACTCAAACTCCCCTACTCATAACAATCACCTCACTTAGCATATAGTGAGCTCATCTCCCTTAGAACGAGCTAAACATGTTGAAGAATGTGGATCGAATATGATGGTTAATAACTCGACATTCCTTACGACCAACTCGGTTTGCAATGTAACATCATAACTAATTCGAAATAGCTTGGTCATACAATGGAGGAGCTCAACTTGTAAAGCAACTCAATATTGGCTCGCTCATGGGCTCAGTTAGCTCCCTACGGACCTAAAAATGTAACTCTTTCAACTTCCTCCATCCCTTTATCAAATTATGTGTTTTTAGGATTTCTTGTGCTCAGGGTGGCGTATGTCATGATTAGAGATGCTCCTAAATGAATTGTTGGGCTTTGCCATTCCTTACCAAGAGGGCCCCTAACAAATTGTCACAATGCAAGCTTTTCCGTTTTTTAATTTCATAAGGGTAGTGAAATTGGATAATAATTAGGCGACTCACGGTGCCATTTGGCTGCTAGATAAAGTATGACTACTTGTATATAGCTATCCATTGGGCATGGAGTTTGCATGATCGTCATGAATTGATCTAAAATTTGAAAATATTGATCGTAGAACACTTGGAATGTTGTTGCTCACTGTAATGTCCCCTTTCCTATGCTAAAGGCCTAAGGGCCAGGTCGAGTCCAAACCGTGGTCATACCCAAGGGGCGGTGGACGCAGGGAGCTATTGGGAAGAGGCCACGTGGTTCTAATATCTGAGTTTTGCATTTGGGGGCCACTTTTGGATCATGGCGATTTAAAAAGAAAAAAAGTACTTTAGTTACTTTTATTTTATTGGCCCCTCAATGGAATGAAATGTGTTTAGGGTTATTGGGGCTCTTTTGCCATGGAGAAGTATATGAGGAGATGAGAGAGAAAGGAAAAAGGGACTTTTGCATACATTTTATTTATTTTCACGTGTAACTATTATTTGCGCATCTACAGCTTGTGGAGAAAAATCCCACAGGGACTCTAACTTTGGTGGTGAGAGACATGTCTCTAGCTAGCAGGGCATCATTCGATAGTGAGAGATCTATCATAGTTTGTCATTTTGGAGCCGCTTTCAGGGATGTGTTGCAGTAATATTATTAGAGGTTTAAGAGAAAATATTTTGAGGGTTTTGGGAACATTTTGGGAAGATAATCAGAGGTTTTTCATATCAGACTTACGGCAGTCATTTAGGTGGGGCTCAACATCACTTTGAAGGCATCTTCATCAATTTTCAACCCTTTTCCAAGCTAGGCGACCTGTGGCCTTTATTTTAGGGTTTTCGGTTGACCATTTTTAGATCTGAAGGTTGAAATATCATTTCATATATTTGTTTATGTTATTTCCAAAGTCTCATAATTTTTGCTCTTGTAATTGGAGAGTTACAAATTTTAGAAGTTTTTCCCAGTTGTTTAGGGCATGTTGTAAATATTTGGCAGCATTTTAATTTTTGTTAAATCCCAAATATAGTTTTTGAATGTCATTTATAATAATATCAAGCTCTCTTTAAATTCTCAAGTAATTCGGGTGGACATTTTGGAAAATATTAAGTTTCTTTAGTTCGATGCCCTAGCTGTAAAAATTTGGAAAAATCAGTATTTTATGTGGCTATTTTAGTGGTATTTTAGTTCAAATTTTCAATATTTTGGTGCATTTTTAAGTGGTATCCCAAAAGGGATATTTTAGTGGTATCAGAGTTGTTTCTCCAGCTTATTGGAATCAAAAGATGGGGGACAAAGACAGTGAGGATAGGTGCAAATTTGATGAAACAATTGTTCACTAACATGGTAAAGCAATAGGAGACTACTGATATCTATTTGAGCCAGCTCACTGAGAGATTAGCCTAGGACATGATTGATACTCATGCAGAAAGAGGAGAAAATAGCAATAGGAAACAACATGATCTAAGAGTGGAGGGTGGACATTCAGGGCAGCGGTCTCCCCATTCTTCTACCAGGCCTTTGGGGTTCCAAGAACCTTCTTTATTGAAAGATTCAGAAGTTTCATAGGTACGACAGCTAGTCGATATTGTAGATGAAGAGTCTTGTTGGGAAAGGTACCAGACCTTGATTGATGGCTTTCGTGACAACATGCCATTCCAGGAATATTGCAAAATGAAGATTGGCAGTAGGCCTAGGAGAGATCACCACATACATGTACCAAAGATGAAAAGGAGGTTAGGACATATTTCTATTCCACACTTAGACGATTCTAAGAAGTGTAATGCACAATCTTGGGTCCAGAAGTTGAAGACATACTTCAACTTGAATCCTATGCGTGAGGAAGATGCAATTAAGTTTGCAATCTTACATTTAGAGGGAGAAACTCATGATTGGTGGCATCATGGGTTGATTACACAGGGACACATAGATCATGACGTATGCAAAGTTCACAAAGAGGTTAGTGAGCAAATTTGATAGGAGGGACCCCGACAAGTATTTTAGAGAGTTGACTCATTTGAGGCAGACTGGTTCCTTGAACCAGTATATCGCTGATTTTTAGAGGCTATTGGTCATGGTACCTAATGTTACAGAGATGAGGTTGATTTCCTTATTCACAATAGGTTTGACAGACGCTATCGCTGGATTTGTGAAGGCATTTGAGCCTTTTTCTTTGCATGAGACTATTAGAAGAGCTCGTGACTTGGAGTTATCCACTCCTACGTCGAGGTTTCCACCTCGAGTGTAGCCTAAGGGTTTCCTTTTTAGAACCGAGGGTGCGAAGTTGAAGGTACCTCCACCTAGCAATGATACAGCCTAGAGACCATTTGGTTCTAGACATTGGTTCTTTGAACCAGTATATCGCTGATTTTCAGAGGCTATCGGTCATGGTACCTGATGTTATAGAGATGAGGTTGATTTCCTTATTCACAATAGGTTTGACAGACGCTCTTGCTATATTTGTGAAGGCATTTGAGCCTTTTTCTTTGCATGAGGCTATTAGAAGTGCTCGTGACTTGGAGTTGTCCACTTCTAAGTAGAGCTTTCCACCTCAAGTATAGCCTAAGGGTTTCCCTTTTAGAACCAAGGGTGCGCATCTGTAGGTACCTCCACCTAGGAATGATATAACTTGGAGACCATTCGGATCTAGAGAGGATAGAGAGGAATTGAGCAAAAGAAATTATGTTTCGATTGCCGCACACCTTGGGTTCCAAGACATGATTGCAAGGGTAGAGGGAGGGCCCAATTCATATAGGTCTTTGAGGAATTTGACGGGAGTTGGAACACGGTTGTAGAATGAATGATGAGATTCTATGACGGGTGTTCACATGATAGTGGACTTTTCCCTCGGAGACTATCATCGCCTGGGTAACTATACAAGGCATTACCAAAGATTTTGCAGGGATATTATTGGTATTGGAGAGACCAACATAGTGCCTTGGAGTAGAGTGGAGGGTTATAAACATTCCAACATGGTTGTAACCAATGAGTTTCTATGACTAACTTCCCAATTGAGCATCACGATAGAGCTGAATTTATAGGTATTGGAGAGACCAACATAGTTCTTGGAGTACAGTGGCTCCATTCCTGTGTTGAGTTTCATACTAACTTCTAGACGATAGAGCACCCGAAGTTTAAGTCCGAGAGGATCAAGAGGGTCTATAGGCACAATGGAGTGGATTGGAAAGCACATTGTTTGGTTTCGACCAAGAAATCAAAGGATGGGTAGCAGGAGTGTCATGTGGATATACATGGCTTATTGGACAGACATAGTCTAGTTTCTGGTGACATACCTCCAGGTATACCTCCAAATAGGGGATTTGAACATGTGATTGAGCTCGAGGATGCTAGACCGATGGTTACTTCTCCTTACCGTCACCCCAAATGGTTTAAGGATGAGATTGAGAAGACTATACAGGAGCTCATTGATATGGGGCATATTAGACAAAGTTCCATCCCTTTTGCTTCTTTGGTGGTATTGGTGAAGAAGGATGGAACCCTGCGGATATGTATGGACTACCGTGCCTTGAATAAGAAGACGATAAATAATAAGTATCCCGTACCATGCATTGATGAGTTGTTGGACGAGCTACATGGTGCAATCTATTTCTCGAAAATAGATTTGCGTTCTGGATATTATCATATCAAAGTCAGGGAGCAGGATGTGCATAAGACAGCTTTCAGATGCCATTACAGTCACTTTCAGTTCTTGGTGACGCCTTTTGGATTGTCTAATGCTCCAGCTACATTCCAGTCTTGAATGAATCATGTGTTCAACTTCCACTTGCAAAATTTTGTATTGGTTTTCTTTGATGATATTTTAGTCTACAACAGGACTTGGGAGGACCATATCACGCACCTGGGTGAGATATTGGGGATATTAGAAGATAATTCATTATATTTGAAAGCCTCTAAGTGTGAGTTCGGCATGACCAAACTTTTATACTTGGGATATGTGATTAGTAAGGGTACAGTGAAGGTGGATAGAGAGAAGATACGGGAAATTTTGGATTGGCCGCCACCTAGGACATTGACACATTTGAGAGGATTTGTGGGGTTGTGCACATACTACTAGAGGTTCATGAAGAATTTATGTCGGTTGATTGCTCCATTGACCGATTTGACCAAGAAGGGGGCTTTTACTTGGTCAGACGCAACACAAGAAGTTTTTTATCAGAGCAAGGAGGTGATGAGTTCGTGTCCCATCCTCGCATTACCAGATTTCTCTCGCACATTCATTCTATAGTGTGATGCATCAGGAGAGGGTGTTGGGGCAGTTCTCATGCAAGGTAGGCATCCCATCGCTTATGAGAGTTGGAAATAGAAACTCGTGGAGAGATGTTAGCCATTATGCATGCATTGGCCAAATTTAAACAGTACCTTATGGGTAGCAAATTCGTGGTTCATACGGATCACAACAGTTTAAGGTTCTTTTTAGGACAGGAGTTCAACGATCGCCAACAAAGTTTGCTAAACAAGGTACAAACATATGACTTTGACATAGAGTACACTAGAGGTACGAATAATATTGTTGTTGACGCTTTATCTAGTCTCGACCTCACCTCACTTCTATGCTTAGTTTTATGTCTGAGATTTCAGCGGATTGGAAGGCTCGTATACTTGTTGAGTATTCAAAAAATCAGTTTGCATGTGAGATCATGGATGGTATTAAACAGGACGACCGATATAGAGTATTGGATGATCTCATTTTTTACAAGGATAGGATTTTCCTTGTACCAAGATCCACAATGAAGGAGAAGATCCTTCGAGTAGTACATGATACACCACTAGCTAGACATTCTGGGTATTTCAAAACATACAGGTTCATCAGGGAAAGATTTGCATGGAAGGGGCTGAACGACCATGTCCTTAATCATGTCAGAGAGTGTATGGTTTGCCAGCAAACCAAATCCGAGCATTTTTATCCAGCAGGATTATTTCAGCCTCTCCCCATTCCCAAACAGAAATGGGAAAGTATATCTATGGACTGTATCACAGGGCTTCCCTTGGTGCATGGGCATACCTGCATTTATGTTGTAGTTGATCGGTTAATTAAGTATGCTCATTACTTTTCCCTACCCAAGGGGCACAAGGCAGTGGATGTGGCCCGAATCTTCTATAACGATATTTTAAGGCATAGAATTTTCAAAAGGCACAAAATCAACAAAAGGTATATGTGAATCAGCACAAAATAGAGGTCTTTTTAGGTTGCGGATCTAGTATTCCTACGTTTACAGCCATATAGGCATTCCTTACTGAAGCATAAGGGTGCAGAGAAATTGAAACTACGATTTTATGGTCCGTACCAGATAGTTCGTTGAGATGGGGCAGATACATTTGAGCTAGAGCTACCATAGCACATTAAAATACATAATATCTTCCATGTTTCATGCCTTAAGAAGGCACTCGGACAACATATTGTACAATCTACAGAGTTACTACCACTAGTTGAGGAGGGGAAGTTGGTGTTGGAACCAAAATCCATTATTGAAAAGAGACAAAGGGGGCTCAAGAGTAGAGTAATCACCAAGTATTTGGTGTGGTGAAAGGGACTACCACAAGAGAATGCTACTTGGGAGGGAGAGCAGATTTTGCAACATCCTAAATTACATTTGCTCTAGTACAAGCAAAATTTGGGAAAGGAGGACTGTAATGTTCCCTTTCGTGCGCCAAAGGCCTAACGGCCAGGTTGAGTTCAAACCGTGGTTATACCCAATGGGCGGTGGACGTAGGAAGCTATTGGGAAGGGTCCACGTCGTTTTAATAATCAAGTTTTGCATTTAGGGGCCACTATTTGGACCATGGAGACTTAAAAAAGAAAAAGTAACTTTAGTTACTTTTATTTTATTGGCCCCTCCATGGAATGAAATGCGTCTAGGGTTATTGGGACTCTTTTGCCATGGAGAAGTATACAAGGAGCTGTGAGAGAAAGGAAAAAGGGACTTTTGCATACATTTTATTTACCTTCACGTACAACTGATGTTTGCGTGTCTACATCGTGTGGAGTAAATTCCCATAGGAACCCTAGCGCGGTGGTGAGAGACCCGTCCCTAGCTAGCAGAGCATCTTTTGGTAGTGAGAGATCTACCCTAATTTGTCATTTTGGAGCCATTTTCATGGATGTGTTACAGAGATATTATCGGAGGTTTCAAAGGAAAAATTTTGAAGGTTTTGGGGAAGATAATCAGAGGGTTTTCAGATCAGATTTACGACAGCCATTTGGGCAGGGCTCAACATCACTTTGAAGGCATCTTCATTGATTCCCAACGCTTTTCCAAGCTAGGCGACCTACAACCTTTATTTGGAGGGTTTTTGGTCAGCCATTTTCAGATCTGAAGGTTGATATATCATTTCCTATATCTTTTTATGTTATTTCCAAAGTCTCATAATTTTCGCTCTTGTAATTGGAGAGTTATGACTTTTAAAAGTTTTTCCCAGCTGTCTAAAGCACGCTGTAATTTGATTGCAACATTTTAATTTCTGTAAAATCCAAAAAATAGTTTTTTATTGTCATTTATAATAATATCAAGCTCTCTTTAAATTCTCAAGTAATCCGGGTGGACATTTTTGGAAATATAAATATAAAAATTTGGAAAAATTAGTATTTTATGTGGCTACAAGTCTTCAATATTTTGGTGCATTTTTAAGTGGTATCCCACAAGGGATATTTCACTCACATCTAGGAATTCCTTTCACTGCTTGTATTTCCCAATTCTTGTGAAAAAATCCTTAAGTTTATTTTTTGTAGAGTGGAAAATTGGCTTTCAACATGAATTTCATCTCTTCCCCGCAACCGTAATTCATGTGGTTGCATGATGAACACCTATAACTGTTGCGCCAACATTTGATTTTTGTCAAGTGTGAATATCCCATACTGAAATTTATTGACATCATGGAACTCTATTAAATTTTTATTTTCTTTCTTCTTCAGAAAATTCCATCCCCAACATGCTGCTTAGAACCTTGCTGAAGGCTTGAGTTGATTTCTAATTGGGCTGCTAGCTGATCATTTGATTGCTTGCAAGGGCACTAGAAGTTAATTGTGGTTCTCCTTGAAGGGAATAATTAAAATACCCTCAACTGATTTTAGTTATGTATTTGTTTTGATTTTAAGTCTGCATGTGTTACATGCAACTATGATTTTCCAACTGCAACAACTGGAGGGCGTGGTGTATTGTATTGCCTAAAGCAACACACAAAAAAAGCTATATACAAAGAAACATATCATACATGTCTCAAGTAAGACATGAAAAGTGTGCATAAGCACTTCTTCTGCTGAAAAAAACCTACTCTTACCCCACGCTAACCAAAGAGATGGGCAAATTCACACAAAACTTGCCACCGATGATGAGAAATAGCTGCCCATTCTCACAATTGGCAGCCATGTGGATGATTTCCCACTAAGCACAATAGTGGTTTGGAGTGAAAATCTAACTACAAATTGGCTCTCTACTGCCTTCATCAAGGCATCACTCGGAAGCAAGATAAACACCTCCTTTAACTGTTGTTCATCTGGTGTCAAGACACATAATGGTTGATCCCTGACACATTGAAGTTCTTCCGCATGTTTAGAAGCAAACATGACTAGATATGGCTTGTCCCTTAATGCCAATGAATCCAAGTACCTAATTGTGCAAGGTATGGTCTGTTGAATTTTCTTGCTTTTCTGAATTCCAACTTTGGTAAGGAAGTCTTCCTGCAAGCCTTCTTGAAAAATGTGATTGTCTGCAACTTGAATCTTTTCTTCTTGCACACTTACAAATAACTCATTTGTCACCTTGGTGAATGGTATGAAAGGGGGAACATCTTCTGACTCTTTCCCTTTTGTGGAAATATGGAACTCTTCCCCAATATGCATATCTTTAGTCAAATTAGATTTATCAAAAATAAATAAAAATTCAATGATACACTAGCAAAGGAGCTTACTAGACACAATCCAACTTCGTGAAATGGAGAGAGGTGAACAATGGAGAGGGTGGACAAGATGCATCGTAGACTAAAGATGAATTCACATAGAACACCAGTTATTTCCCATTAGATAGCTCCCAAAATATGCAATAAACATCATAGATATGCACAGTAGAGGCAATATAACGTGCAAATGATGGAAAAAATACATCAGAAAACAGTCTATTGCTCAAAAGTTTGCACAGTACAATATTAGTGGGAAAGAGGAAAGAAAATGCCATTATAAAGGAGGCTTAAATTCCACATTCAATCGAACAGAGAAGAAAAAGAGGGGGTAGGAGAAAAAATGACTAACTCCTTTACAAATGAGTCCACCTTACAATTTATAGACTTGAGAAAAAAAAGAGTAATCTCGAAATCTGCTTTCTAGCCACTTGTAAGTGATAATAAATGAGTGAAAATGATGATATTTTACTCAAAAAAGGCTCCCTATATTGTCCCATAACTTGCAACAAAGAAAGAAATGCGCGCACTCACAACCTTCAACCAATGTGATAATAGGTATTCCTCCATGACCTATTTACCTTATCTGTTTCATATCGCATAACAATTCAGCGAAACATTTACCTTATATCATTATTTTCTCTTATTCATATTATTTCCAACTGTATTATTAAGGGATCTAATTCCTTGACCTCTTATGCAAACATAAGATAGATTTTGGAAGTTTGTAAGAGGTAATTTATTGGTGTGTGGAAGGTAGTGCAATACATTTTTAAAAAGATATACTTTATATGATATCACCATAAATAAATTATTTGGTTTTGTGAGGGGTTGTGTTTTTGGTTGCAGGTCTAACATAGTTGTGAAATATCAGTGCATGTCTTCAGTAGAGTCCATACCCCCTGAAAGCATTCCGATCATGTTGCCAGTACATACCTTCTATTGCTTACAAAAATAACTTGTTGAAAGGCATTTTTGGGTAGTTTTCATAATGTTCAGTTATCAATTTATTTATTTTTCTTCATTTGTTTTATAGCCTCCTTTTATCCTTTTATAGCCAACATAAGTGGATCTGAGTGGGTGGACTATTATGGAAATTTATGTTGTTACGAACAAGGGTTTTGTGCTTTTGTAATGGCCTACATTGAATAAGGGTTTTGTGTATTCACAATCAGTGGCATTCAATGCAATATTCATTTTGCAACTAAGTTGGGTGGTTTTCTTTAATTGTAACTTGTCGTTTCATAAGGGTTTGTGTTTCCTATCTTTGGTTGTGCTTATCTTTGTTGTTCTTGTGTTTTCTTGTTGCTAGATGTGGGCGTCACATTTTGTTCTTACAAGTCTTCTTTCTTTTAGGAGTTAATTATATAATATTTTGATTGATTAATAAAGAGAATCGTAAATATTAATTAACTTTAAAATTCCTTTCCATGTTGAATCTTTATTGTTAACGTTATAAAGAATGAAAATAACATCAAGAAATGCATTTTTTTTAAAGAAACATATAAATAGTAAAAACATCTTAAACTTTAATGGTAGATGGACCCAATCCATAGGGTTTATAACTCGGAAACAATTATGCGTGAATTTTATTGAATCTAAAATCAAGAGAATAATGAATTTTTGGTAACTTATGACTTTCGATATGGTAAACTAGAAGTGGAAGTTTACATTTGTGTATTTCTGAACATTTTTCTTATAAGTTATTAACAATTCTACCATTTTTTTCTTTCCACCTATGTACTATTATTTTTGGCTTAATTAAATTACTTTCATTACTAGATTTTGTTTTCTTATGGCCTATATCTTTTGGCCTTGCTCCATTAACAAATGCACTAAAAACAAAACAAAAACCACTTTAATGCATTCAAAAGAAAAACAAAACAAGCTACAAATCGACCCAAAGAAATATAGGGAGGAACATGTTTAAACAATAAAAATATAGCACTAGATAAAAATAATTTTAATATTTTCTATCTAAGGCCCATAGGTCAAGCAAATAAACATAAATAATTAAACTAAAATCAATATCTCGCTTGCATTTACAATGCTTTTAACCGATCTTGCTCGGATATAAACAAAGTGTAAGTGTTTGGTCATAACCCTAAGCACCAAATACGTTTGCATATTTGGTGACTTTAGTTTAATTTAATAATCCAAAGAAAATGTTCAAATGTATTGTGTGAGCAACGTACAATATAGGAAAACGAAAACAATGTTGAAAATCTAAACTGTTGTTAATGGAATGGATTCTCACCAGGGTGTGGATGAGTACAATATGTACGAATCCTCTGAGAAATCGTATCAAAGAGAATGATGAATAATATGAGTAGGATCAATTCAATAAAGTGGAACACAAATAATGGATATTATTTGGGTGTTATTATTTGATATGTGGAAAAGGTGCATTACATACAAGTAATTAATTTTAACTTTTTTATTTTCAACTTTCCATAAATGTGTTGTACCATCACTATGAATGCTTGTATGAGATGAATAAGTCACTTAATTTATTCCCCCTTGTTTGGCATGCATACAAGGTTGCTAGGATTATGCGGCCCAAATGAGAGGAATGAATGTTGATATAAACTAAAAACCCTACAGGGGGAGGGGATGTGCATGGTAGAAACGAAGACGCATACAAACAATATGGCTAAAAAAATTTGAGTTATGTAAGACTGAGTTTGGGTATAAGATAGAACAAGTAATGATTCTTGGAGTAAGAAACCAACTTTTATAGGTGAAAATGGCCATGAAGAAGTCAAAACACAAAGTATATGATCAGATTTGTAAGGTCATACTTTAAGGTACCAAAAGGAAACATATTAGATCCATTGCCACTTAAGGGCTAGTCAGGATAGTTTACAACTGAGGTAAGAAAATTGTTGCTTAAGCTTGTCAAAAATCATTTTAAGTGATGTTATAACCCTCCCCTAGAGGTTTCTAATCAAGGAAGATCAGGTTGACATAAGTGAATGGAAAATTATTACTTGGTTTTAGTATGTTATAACTTGAGTGTGAGACAATTTAGTTTCTCTAAATTCATAATTAAGAGGATTGAAGCTAAGAAGGGCTTTGAATGAATTAAAAAGCATATTACTCTGCATCACAGTCCTAAAGACATACTTAGTAGACCAACACAGATAACTTAGAGGAACATTTACAAAGAAAGGTATCTTGAGAAGTTTCAAGTAATTGAAACTGGTTAATGGGTGTCCTAGAAGGTGGTTGGTGTTCCCAACTAGCCATCCTATCTAAATTTATAAAAGGATAACTAAATTTGAAGGGCTATTATAAGAATTGGAAAAATAAGAGAGTGATTGTAGAGAAAAGGGACTTAGGAAAAGAGTTGAGAGATAAAAAAATTCCCACACTATTGGAGCCCTAAAAGGATGTGGAAAATGATTTTAGTAGGTGTATGGAATCTATAAATCTCTGCAACCTTGAGTGTACCAGAAGTAATTTCTTAAGAATCCATTTGAAGGAAGTTTTGCATAATACAGGAAAACTAGACACTTTGATGATTTTAAATCACTCCAAAGGTGAAATTGGCATAAGGGAAGGTTAATAACATGCTACAAAGGTTGGTGTAAGGCAATAAAATTTAAAATCAATAATTTGCATAATTGTGAGTAATTGAGAGGTTATCAAGTAAGTTAGTTTTGAATTCCTTAAGAAGCATTGTTTCGGTATTACAAACATTCATAACTATAGTAGTCTTTGATATTCATATTTTCTCTGAAAATTATATAAATGAATGATTTCTTATAAGCCTATTCTATACTTTTAATTCCTACACTTAGGTTTAGGAACCATCCCTAAATAGATAAGTACCATAAGAAATTATTATAATGACATAAACTTTATGCTCTGATCAATTTTATGCATACACAATAGAATAATACCACATTAAACATGGAATTTGATGGGAAATATGATGAGCTCATTTTGTGAAGAAAAAATGGCATGGTTGAATGTGTATACATATACTCATAACTTTTAAATTCATATCCATAAAATTTAGAGAAACAATTTCTCCACGTATACCAAGGCGGGGTTAAGGCAGGGTAATAATGTTACACATTTTGAGTCATGAAGATAAAATGTTTTGAATATGTAGGCTAAAATAAATGTAGTGCTAAGCAGAGATTGAAAACAAGTGTTTAGCTGATGGTCCCTTACAATAGGGTTATTCCAAATATTTAGACCCAAATGAGCTTTTGCACACCCCTCCATCGTATAAGCCCACAAGTATAAATACCAGATACCACCATTATCAAATACAAGATCACAAAATAGAACCATAATACAATAAAAGTGGAATTTGTAAAACACAAAACACATATAAAAAAAATTAAGCATTATTTTTCATAAACATGATGAAGCACCATGAAGCATTATTTTTCATAATCACACTAAAACCAAACTGTGTAAACCAAAAAACACAGAAAAAAAACATTAAGAATTATTGGTCATGAATACATAAATACCTTCAAGATGCATTCAATGTTCCAAAAGAGAGTCAGCGATGCGGAACTTGAATTTCGTTTAAGGGGGTTATCCCTGTGATTCATGAAACACAAAATTAATTATTTTGAGTTTGAATGAATACATCTTATAATCATACAACAATGATACTTACCCAAACTCTCTGTTATAGCTTCACAACTTTCACTAATTGTTGTACCAGACCATTTACATGTTTTCTTGAGTATTTTTCTTTCACGAGTTGTGTCAAGAAATGTATACTCCTCATAGTTTTGAGCATCATTATTTAAATCCTCCACAATGACCTCCTTTTCCTTCCTCTTTCGAGGTTTCCTTATTGCACAGAACCATGGCCACAAATTTGTGGTAGAAATGGTGTTTCCAATACAATCTAAAATGAACTCAAATAGAAATTAATCAGAGTCATATAAAAGCTTCTCAAATTTCTACACACATTATCCAAAAGTAAAAATATTTTCATCAGTTTCTGGCACCACATCCAATAATGCTTTCAAAAACTTTTTTGATTGGTTAAGCACTTAAAATGCATTCCCATGGTTTCTGTTATGTTTCTTAGGCTAGAGGTATTATATTTCCTATTGTATACTATCATCAGCCTCAACTATCATAAAATAGAAAATTGAATTAGTAATTATTAAATAGTTGACATCAATTTATACTAGGCATTCAACTACTTCCGCAACGCAAGCATCAAGGTAAACTACAATGATAAAAATTCTTTCTTTCTTCTCTCCCAGTCTTCTATATATTATAACAAAGGGACACATAAAAGGTTGTTTATTCTTCTTCCCTGCCCATCTCTTTCTTCTCTAGGGTCGAATGTGGAGTTTAAGCCTCCTCCCTTGGCTTTGTAATGGCATTTTCTTGCCTCTTGCCAACTAATGGTGTATTGTGTGGACTCCTAGAGCAATAAAATCTATTTCATAACGTGTTGTCCATCCTTTGCTCATTTTGTTGTCTCTTCTCGCCTCTCACCATTACATAGTATACTATGCAATATCTCTTATGTTATCCATTGCAAGTTTTGGGAGCTATGTTTAAGGGGTTTGAAATGGTGTTCTGTGTGAACTTTATCATTGGCCTGTGCTACATCTTTCCATCCTCTCCATTTCAAGCAGTTGGGTTTGTGATCAACAGTTCCCTTTTCTCCGTGCTTTCACCTTTGTAGTGTAGGATTTCTTTATTTTCATGCTATCCCTCTCTCCTTAGTCCCTTGGAATTGTTAGATTAGGAGTAGACAACCACATTTTGTTCCTTAGTAGTTTAATGCTAAGATTAGGAAGAGAAACCAGCCTTCTCTGCAAGATCATTCTCATTTGCAAGTCCTACATCTTGGGGAATGATCCAATGTTATGCAAATCACACCAAATGATCCTTCCTTAAAAAAGCAGATCCATAATTCATTTGGGGGTGCTGAGATTTTGCAATTAAAGTCAACAAATTATTTTGATAATATTATTGTGGTATTTTGATGTTGAAAATGTGGACATTACACTCTAAATCTTACTACAATCCTACTCATGTCAAAGAAAGTTGCTAGAAGCATTACAAAATTGCATAGGAGTTAACAAAACAACCATTCTTCATCTTCCAAGATGAAAGATGAGAAAAACAAAATGTTAAGAGACAAATAAGTACCATACATGCAAACCTATTGGAGCTTCCACACTAGAGATAATCAATTCCGCCCTACTTCCACTTAAACATTTCTTCCTAAGATGTTGAGTGTATCATTAACCACACTTTCTAGATTTTTTAGGCTCCAAATGTTCTTGGCTCCCAAGGCTAGATTTTGCCATTTCAAATTAGGAACACCCACGTCCCCTATAGCTTTTGGGAACACAATCTAGGACCATTTGTTTAATTTTTATCCATGGAAAAATAGTGAATCCTATTCACCTCATTGCTTCCGCTCCATAGAAAATTCTTGGAAGAATCTTCTCAATTTTAGAGAGAACCATTACTGGGAGGTACATGACCGACATCATGAACATCAAGATGGCATTAAGAATGGAGCTGACTTCTGTCGTGTTTTTTGTTGTTTCTAACAATTTGGGGTAACCTCCCTAACTTATCTAGATCTTGAACCTCAATAACGTTGATCAAATCCTTTCCAAAGAGAATCCCTCCTAGCTCCCACGACCAAGAGGATGCCCAAATATTTTTGAGGTAGTGAACCTTAGCAAACCCCAGTATTTAATAATCCTGCACTAAAGCTAGGGCGAGGTTTTGAAGAGGAAAAATGATTTGACCAAGTTGATGAGTTGGTCCACTGCATCCAAATAGAGATCTAATACCTTCTTGAAATTTCTAGCTTCTTCCACCGTGGAGTAGCCAAAGAGAGATTTATCTTCAACAAATTAGTAATGAGAGATTGGATCCACATCCTCTGTCATTCTCAAGCCATGAATCTAACCCGCCACCCTAGCCACTTTTAGAGCACGACTTGAGGCCTCTACAACCACAAGGATAAGAAAGGAGGAAATCCGGTCTCCTTGTCTAATACTATTGTTATTATTAAAGAAACCTTCAACAGAGATGTTACCAACACTGAAAAACTAGAGAAAGAGATATAGCTAAATATCGATTAACAAGAGTGAGAATTAAAAGCCTCCAATGATTTCAAAAGAAATCTCCAATTAATTCTATCATAAGCCTTGGTGAAATCTAGTTTTACGAGCATACATGGAACCTCGCTGAATGAGGAAGATTGTTTGTTCATTGGCCACCAAATTATTCAAAAGCGGCATTAGGCAGCCAACGATAGTTTTCAATATGGTATTGTAAGAGGTGTTACAAAGGGAGATTTGCGTGAAGGAATCCATTGTTTCAGTTGGGAATTTTTTTGTGTACAAATAGACAAACGTATGATTAATTTAAAAAAGTGCCTTCTCAGAGGCTTGATATTCTTCAACTATTGTGCAAACATCTTCCTCGATCACTTTCTAAAAAGATTGAAAAAAGGATGCTGAAAACTTGTACGGGCTCGACGCTTTGTCTCTGGCATTGGAAAAGCCAACTCCTTGAACCTCATTAGTAGAAATCGAGGCTAAAATGCACTCCATCTCATAATTTCCTTGATTACTTTCTAATCTGGAAGCAAAACTCCTCAAACATTTTGACGCTTACAAATGGTAGTGGAGTTACATCTCTACTTGAGCCACACTTCTCTAGATGTTTGCCTCAAAAAGTTTTCTACTTTACGGAGCTTATTTAACTTCGCCAAAAGCTCTTTTTCCTTCTAAAAAGATTCTTGATACATGCCCTCTTTAAATAAATATTCATTTAACTCTACCAGGGAACCCTCAACTTCAGATTTTTCTGACAAAATATTATTGAACATAGTCTTATTCCAAACTTGAAAGTTTTTCAACACTGCCAAATTTTTATAACGAACCTCTAACACCAAAGAAAGGTCACCAACCCATGACCAACTCGTTAAGGGCTAGATCTTGTATGTCCATACCTTAAAAGGGGATTTTGGAGGGTCCATGTCAATGGCAAAACTCAGCAAAATGGGAAGTTGATCCAAACCAGACCTAGGGAACAACTCACTTTCTAAGAGAGCGTTTGCGTAAAACCGAACTAGGTTGGCCAAATATTTGTCCAATCTAATTGAAATCCTTTCAACGTCAATCCATCTATTGGACCATGTCAATTATCCTCTTTTGGGAATGATATCCATGAGGTTAGCACCCTCCATAAAAAGGAGAAAAAGTCCCACTAGAATTTAGGGTTACTATGAGAGCCTCCAGTAAGATCATTATGAGACAAAGTAGCATTAAAATCAACTACAAAAATGATAAGTTCATCACTAAAATAAGCCAAATCCGCAATTGAATATTCCTACAGCGCCTTTTTGGGCAAAATATTAGATGGACCATAAATATTGCATAACAAGAAGCTCCAATCGGAGTTCTTTATAACAACCCAACATCATTGGTTATTGATCAAGGTGCCCATCGTCATGATTTCTACCTTGCCAACCTTTTACAATAGACCCAAACCAACCCTTCCATCTCTTCATCCAACCAAACATGCACTCAAAACCTAACACCTTAGTTTCTTGATAAAAACATATATTCACACCTTGCTCAATAGCTAATCTCCTAGTAAGGCTCTATTTATCAGGGGCATTCATACCCCTAATGTTCCAAGATAAAAGCTTCACCCCCACCTTACATTAAAGTGTCGATCCCAACTACCAACTTAAAAAATGGGTCTGATAAAACGTTAGCCTTAAAATCATCATGTTAATGGCTTCATCAATTTTTAGGAAGAGTCTTGATAATGTTCAGGTGCCATAAACTCAATTTTCCCGATAACCAATGGCTACCGCATCAACATATATTGAAATTCCATTGAGAGCACCAATTCATGGTCTTACGTGAGGTGAGCTAGCTGTTTTGCTTTGCCAGACCCTTTCTTGCCACTCACGGGTTAACGAGTTTTAAGACCAGCATTCAATTTTTTAGGACGAGCTAAATATTTCTCTTGATATACTAGCATTCGTATCCCAGGCAAACCTTCCTTTAAAATGAGAAGTAATTTTCATCAATTCATAGAGGGTGCTTGAGAACCTATTCCAATGTTTAAAGTAAGCAAATTTCGAGCCAGTATATCTATAAATCTTATGCATTCAACCTACCCCTAGGTGACGAGGCGAAAATTGTCAGTTCCTGTTTGTTCTGCAGATTTTCTAGTGTTTTGCAACATTCACCTCAAGTGGCTTTTTTCTGCGGATTAAAGCATTTAACATTTTTCTGACTACACTTTAGTTGATGACCCATTTGCCATGAGCATTTGAATGGCAATAGTTTCAATGAGGGAAAGACAATGCTTTTTCAAATAAGAGTTATTTTCTGCGGATTTCTGAAACGAAATCATTCAACGGACTTTTCTAGGAATCTATTTTGTGGCAGTCTCTTTGACAAATGCCGTTTTTTTTGTGGACTTTTTCAAAGGATATTTTCTATGTCACTTTCGGTTGGAAGAGAGGAAAGAGATCTACGAATTTTCCTGGAGCTCATTTTGCAAAGAGGAGCGAACAATGCTATTGTTGTGAGGTCGTTCAATTCATGTGGATTTTTTCTTGGCTTTGGATTCATGTAGTCATACTTCTTACAGCCTTTTCCACAGTGCTCCCCAAAGTTTTCTATGGAATTTGTGGATTTTTTCACGGCAGCTAGTCATCAGTCAAGAAATACTTTTTACAAATCAGCTACACAATCTAATCCTAATCTACTCCTTTGTCCTGTCCAAACTATATTTTCGTGGCTAAATGTTTCTAAGAAATTATAATATTGCTATTTTTCCCTTATGTGTTTTAAAATTGTAGTTTCAGAGAAAATTAGGCTCACAAAACATATGAAGTGTATTTCTCCCTTTCAACGCCACACTTTCAGTGATTTTACTGCATTCATTTCAGTAAATTTGGATAAAGAAGAACTCCTTTTCCTCTAGAAGAAGGGAAATACATGAAATGACTCCCCAAGTATTCCTCAAACCATTTATGGCTATGTTGCCTCTTGAATACTTCCTACCTAACAAATTTCAGCCGCAGACTTCAACCATGAATGCTCTACAAGAGCTACAGATCAGTTTGATCTATGCTACCAGTTCAATTCCATTTTGTTTCCAAGGAAATCGTGCATAGTGTGTATAGATGAGTTCTCCAAATGTATAGTTTAGACCGTGAATTTTTCCTAAATATCATCAAATGTACCAATGTATGAAACTCAACACCATAATGGAGCCTGAGATCCATTTATCAGAGAGACTTACATAACAAAAGTCACGATATGTGATAGGAATTAAGACCTATTATCATAAATATGAACTCCATGTTTATGAGCTATGATCCAAATCCAATATCTAGCTGATCAAGTATCCCATTAACTTAATAATAGTGTGGATTTCCCACGAATATTTTTTCTCAATGTTAGTAAAAACTATGACACTCAAAAATACATTGTAGGTAACATAAAACCAAAGATGGGTACCTGATCCATGTGTAAACATTTTCTTATAATAGGCATTAGAAACACGATTTAATCTGATTCCATGATGATTTAGGCCAAGTTACGTATGTAAGTAATAATGTAACCGTATTGACTTGTTATATATTATACCATAAGAGGCACAGATGAGCCCAGTAACATGTAGCTATAACCTCCATAATTTAATATTGAATATTAACTCACTATATTGACTTCTTAAATACATAACAACATGGAAAAGAACAACACAGTGAAAGACAGGATAACTTTTTTTTTTGACTTGCTTGACACATAACATGACGCAACATGTCGTCACCAAGGATACAACTAACTCTGTGAACAACTCGATACAAGGATGGCCATAAAAGCAGCACGGAAACGTTCACACCTATCAAGGACAATATACTTTTTTTTTTTTTTTTTTGACAGAACAACATAGAAGCCCAACCACATGACACTCTCACAGCTAGGGCAAGCCACAGTAAGAAATGATTGGAGGTTATTTATTTTGATAAGACACCCTTTAACTCATGACTTAAGTTTTCAGAAGGATTCAATATATGATTCGCACAAATTCATCTTACCAACTGAGTTATGTTCTTAGTAGAGTAGTTCAAAGTGTTTTAATTCCACCATCTATTCACACTTACGTTACTAGAACTCGTCATTAGACAACATCGGTTCACGTTCAACAAACTTAAGAGAAAATTACAAGGTACCCTGGATAAAGTTAAAGGAAGAAGGTCAAATGAGTTCACCCTTAAGACGTCATTAGTTCTTACTAAGGTTTAATTGAAGCTTGAGGTTTTATACGTAGTTAAATAGCGCTCTTACTTAGGCTTCACCGAAAGAGCTTATCAAGAGGAAGCTACTTACTTTTAAATAGGCTGAGAGATAAATTGAGTGGTTTCAAAATTTTCTTCTCTTACTTGTTAAATCTTATTAGAAACTAACCATTGTTTTCCTTTAAGCTTGTCTTTAGCGTTCACCAAAAGAGTAGTGTTTACTAGTTCAGTTAGGGATAACACGTTATATAAAATCACTTTGCAAGGATGGTCTCACTCTTGATTACTTAAGGTATTGTTTGTTTACAAGGGGATCTAAACCACAACATATTTCTTTGAATAAAACTTTTAGGTAACTTCTGTAAGGAAAAGCCACCCCATTAAAGCTTACATATAACCCATCAATACAAAGTCTTAGAAAGATTTAAATTAACACTTAATTCTCAAGATCAAAGTTTTACAATGCTTATGCCAGTGAAGAGATTGAATATTATTTCTCACTAAGAAGAGTTACCAGCCAAAATACAAAAAAAAGACAAAACTACTACTTCACGTAATTCTCCGAACAATTCCAGGCAAGAGGTCATATAAACTCTCTTTACAAGCAATGTTACACAATTTACAACACATTGGACATTTTTACAAGGAACTTCATAAATTGTACAGATGAACCTTTAACACTCTTTTCCTCTAGTCTACTCGCATAATCCATCTGCACAAATATTAACTAGAGTCAGTTCGCTAGAACTGAGCATGTTAAGACTACCCATTGCAACAGTAAGCTAACATTTTATAATATCATGAAAGTAAAATTCTAAACTCAAGAATGGATCAAATCACAAACCACTAATCAATATGTTTCACAAGATGACGAGATTTATACCAGCCAACAAGGAGGAATCCCAATATTCAAGCGAGAGAGATATTCCAAAGACAAACAAGGTGAGACCTTATTGGTGAAGACAACCAGGCTGAGAGTATTGAGATTTCAGTCATGTAATCCTATAGATTACGTGATTGAAATCTAACACCCAAACATCATTCTATTATTATTAACCAAAAAGGTAAAGATTGGTCAAATGACTTAACATATTCAAAATTGCTTGGTAACAAGACTGCATTAACACACATCCTTGTTTTAGGAAGAATATAGGCCCCAACCATATATGAACACAAATCAGTCAAAGATTAAAGTTAACTTCACTCGACTGAATAAACCAACATACATATAATACTCACAACACAATAACTGAATCTGAAGATTCAATATACCAAGTAATTCTCACCGAACCTAATTATTTTTCTTCAAGAAGTTAAATAAATTAGATTCTATCCAACTAAATTACATTCAACAACTATAGTTGGATTACACAAGCAAGGATCAAGAAGAAGTCTTTTCACCAAAGGTTGTTATTATCTTACATCACATAATCAGTAATAAACCCGTAATCCACCACTCGTATGATCATTGTAAGAGTTAAGGACTTAGCTCACTAAAATATGTAACTGAGTCGATTCCTACCTTTTCCATTTTCATACAAGTCTAACCCAATTCGAAGAAAGGTAACCATTCTATTTTCATACATGCCTCAGTCAACACTTACTCAGAAAGTCCCTACCTGAATTATTGAAGGTTTGCTAAGCTACAAAATGGATTTAATAGAAACCCATTTCATTCGATACTTGAATTTAAACAAGCAAGGGATAGTCTGTTGAAAATATAAGTGAATCGACACAAGATCCTCTACCGTGACCCAACTCGAGTCACCAATCACAAGGTTAACAGTCAGCGAAGGAGGAATACAAAGCAAAATACTCTTCCTACGAACTATGCCTTCTCTTCCGTCTCTAAAACAACATATGAATAGTTTGGGCATACCCATCTATTTCACGACAGTCTACTCGACCTATCCTCATAGTCGCTCCAAAGAAAACATCTGCTACTACAGAGTTCGATTGAACTCTTTTATCTTATGATACAGTGACTCACGTCACAGGATCTGTATTGAGCAGTCAATATTTCACTCACGTAGGCCTCTAAGAAAACATCATGCTCACTATGCGAGGTCTACACACAGATTCAGCCCAAGAAAAGCTTTTACCAAGACAAAAACAAACATTTAGCCTAAAACTGGCCATGAGTCGACAAATCTACAAATATCCACTAATGTTATTCATGGCTCAAGTTTATATCTGCTACTGCTGGTTCAGAAATCGAACTCAACGGCCATTGTTCACTATCATCTCTAAATGTCACCCGAATTTTAAGAATTAAGCAGGAAAGCACCCCGGTTAAAGATCTAACACCCACAGTATAAAACTTCAACCATTATTTTGCTATCACATGGCAGTTACTCTTTTATTTCGAAAAGAAAAAAAACGAGGCAGAAAGGAGTGTATACATGCTATCACAGTTGCTACCAGGGTATGAAAAACAAACAACTCCCAACAGTCCTTCCTTTCCTTCAATCTGGGTCGATTCACAAGGAAAAGCAGAAGCCCATTCTAAATGCCATAACAGATAAAAAAAACAAATAGAAGGACATTCAATTCATGACATAATAAAAGGGTAGCAGAAGATTGCAAGGGCAGGTTTAACATGCCTGGTTTAAAACGCCATCTCCATATGCATATGATTGTTTCAATGCCGCTGCTTGCCCTTAACCCAAAGTGCTCTGCGAGCTCGAGCTAGCGCCACATTCACGCGGTGAAAAACAGCTACAAAGCCAACCCCATGATTTGAAGCTCGGACACAAGACATAAAGATTACATCACGCTCCTGGCTCTGAAAGGCATCTACCGTAATGATAAATAACCTTTTCCTCCATCAGGTTTGAGGACAACATCAAACTCTCGGTGCAAACATTTCAGCTGTAGCTTGTAAGGTGTGATAATTCCAACAGAAAACTTTATGCCTGCCAACTTGGTGACTCGTTGAAGAAGCTCATATAATAGCAAAGCAAATTGTGTTTCATGAATATTCTGATATGAAACAGATCGGCCTCTATGAGGTTCTCTTCCATGAGTTACATCGTACAACAAGTAAGATCTCAGTAGAGAATCTTTGTAAATAAATTTCATCAGGTCTGCTGGTAACACCCTCACTGTCACATAATCGATTTTGAAGAAACAAACTCAGTACATCCCGAATCTGGGATGCATGAAAAATATCAACATGCTACCTTCTTCTCCCAAGACATTTTCTCCAACATTGCATAGATCTCCTGTGCCCTTGGGTGTGATCTGTCACCTTTAGTACTGGTGGCTGTAATGATGATTTTCACTCCATCCTGACATTACTTTTTCACTCAATGAAGCCTCATTTCAACTGTTTTTCACTTTTGGACGGTTGGATTTTCTTCTAAAATGAATCCACCTTGGTGACTAGAAAGTCCATCTTGAGATACAAGCTCTTCACATTACCTTCCTCTATGTTAGTTGCAGATATTTCTATGGCAGTATGGGAGCCTTGAAAGTCCTGCCCAGACTCTCTGTATTCTCATTCTTTTCACCACCAGTCAACTTGCTAATGATTTTCAGAAGGGACCTCATGATGGATAAACCTACACGATGCTCCTCGAAACACCTACCAGATCTCTTAAAATCTAAAAGCATTCTGGAACAGTGCTCCTGAAAACCACACATGTTCATCGCCATGGAAATCAGAGGAGGTGTCCTGCTTCTGCTCCTTTTTCAAACCATCCAAAACACAACTGTAGCATTTCTAGCCTTTACATCACAATTCCAAACTCCTGACTTGAGACCACTGATGCTTTCGAGAAATGTTTTAATGCTTTCCCACCATATAGCTCCATCTGATTCACTAACACTGGCCCCTTCCCTCATTAGTCTTCCAAATTCATCAACAGATCTACGCAGTGGTCTCTGGACTCAAGAAGGTGGAGGTAACACGCCTACTTCCCTAGCTTGTAGTTTCATCTATAACCACCATATCAAACCCATGGGCTAGGCTTGGAATAACTTCCGGTCAGTACTAGAAATAGTAGTGAACGCAATTCAGCCTCACTTGCAAAACTTGCCTCAAGATTTGATCGAGCTTCTTCCATGTTAAATTCACCACCTGGACGGAAGCGACTTTCCAAAATGAAAAGGCAAGACAGCTCAACTAAAACTTTATCTCGTTCTTCTACTACAGCTGCAAGATTTTGCAACAACTGATCACGACTGTGGTCGCGTGCAACCAGAACATCAGGATCAACACCAACGGTTCCTTGGGATCGCCCTGCGGCAGCTGTCGCACTTAACTCTCTCTGGAGGCCACTGATTTTCTGAGATAAGTTTACTTCTCTACCCTGTAGCTGCTGCATATAGCCAATTACTTCCTCACGGCACTTTCCTAGGAAATTTCAGTTCTACGCTCCACTGATACTGCCTGTGCAGCACGATTTTGAGAACCCACACCCACCCTCGCAACATCAGGGTGATAGAACCTCATTTCACCATCAATGAATCCACTATCCAGAACACGCTGTAGCAATTCATCTGTTGCAGCATTTGATGGAGCGCAAACAACATTCACCAAACCTTTAGGGCAGAAAACAACAGGTAGACCACGTTCCCAGACAGCAGATTGCAAGTTCAACATTTTAATAAATGGGGCATGTGCGGCCACCAACCAGGAAAGTTGAACATCCAAGAAAGGTGCAGGGGGTCATTAATGCAATGGTCTAGGTGGCCATTAAAGCCACCTAAAACTCCAGCCGACCAAGGAAACAAGGTCAAAAAAATTTTTAACCTTTCCTTCCCCACCCCAAACGTGGTACAAAGGAGATCAAAAGGGAGAGACAAGGTAGGTGGGGACATAAAAATCTATATTTAAAATTAAGCCTAATTTAAAACAATTCTAAGATTGCGGGATCGGTCGACCCAGAATAGGAGAACGTGGGTTGAGTAATTAAATGAAATATTTACGCGAACGCCACTCCCAAACCGTGGCGCCACCACAAAACATACTCTTCCTCATTTGCGCAACGAGGCTCGATCAGCGGGAGCAACAAACAAATCAAAAGGATAGTTTAACGATAACAGAGGATGATATCGATAACAATCGATATAAAGAAGGTAATAATAAAATACAATCGTTGATCGATAATACAATCATAATGTCATTATTATTATTATTATCATTATTATCATTTTACAGCTTGTAAAATAATTATCAATTATAGTCATAATGGTCAGCAATCAAGGTCGACGAAGGCACAACGACACTCCATGCTTAGCACTCAACCGCCACAGGATGAACAGGTGTAACGTAGAACAGGGCATTACACCCCGTCACTTCTGCCACGTCATTTTTCAGAATGTATTCCCATGTTGTGTCGTCCCCACCACCGTTTCCAGCTTCTGACGTCAGGATTCCGGGGACCAACATGTGGAATGGTCCATAGGAACCATAGCGGAGGGGGCACCATACATAGGTGTGAATTGAATGGAGCATAGCCACTGGCCTACAACATTATGGAAATGTACACAGTATCACTTATACATATAATTTGATGAATTAATTTTAAAAACATACTTAAAGTCCATCTTAATGTTTTGGTACAATTTAGTTTAATGATATTTTAAAAAATTTACTAACTCAAATAACCATATAAGTATATCTTTGTTGATATGAAAAAAATAGTAAAAATGAATATTGATTGTCTTGTTACCGTAATTCCATGGCAAAATGTCTATAGATTTATCGACCTAATAAAAGGTAGAGATGCCGCAACTCACCGATTTAAACCACACTGTTTCATAACAAAAATCAGTTCAAAGATTCATACACTTTTTTGTAATAAAATGCCATCCAAAAAACATTAATATATTAATATGCATTACTTCAATTTAAAGATAAATTAAACCGTCTTAACAACTTCAAACAAAATGGATATTAATATATAATAATTAGTCATCTGATTATTGACGAGGGCCACATAATTGTATGAGTTCATTTGGATCTAGTGAATACTTAACGCTAATCAATTCTAATAGTATTCGAGGCTTGGTGATAACTCCATTCGCACTCTGAAACCTGCTCAGTGGGAACATTGAATCCCATGGTATCAATCCCCATAAGTGGAATACCATATTCTAATTCTTCTCCTCCTATCATGATAGAAACGTTTTCCCAGATTGTCGTTTCATTCATATCTCCTCCAACTTGAGAATGTGCCACAACCAAATTAGCCATCAGTGCCCCCTTCGTATAACAAGTCAAATCTTGTGGTGTTGCTTGTAATATGTTCGTATCATTAGAACAAACATCATTTTCATGAAGCTCAAAATCTAAAATAGGACAGGGATATTCGATGTCTCTAAAACATCCAGCAACACCCTCTGAATTAATAGTTTACAAGTCTACTTGCGGCACAAAATTAGTATAGTTTGGAATGATATCGTCGATGTATGATGTAAACATGTTATTGATTTGTTGATCAGTGATGCCATACTTTACTGGACCAAGCAAAGAAACAGAGCATTTAAGTAATAATACGTAGGTCATTTATAATGGTTTGTACGTCGGACTTTGGCCTCCAAAATACATTATCATTTTTTGCTTTAACACGTCAACATCTGCTTTTCCCGAACGACTCTTTTTATCGACTTTTCCCGAAGCGAACGACTCTTTTTATCTACTTTTCCCGAATGACTACTTATTTTAACGTACTTTTTCTCGAACATGACGTTCCACTTTAGCAATGGCACGAGTTACAAAGTCCATCGGGGCGGATGTTAAATTTTTAATTCTTTTTATTCACGGGAGATAATGTGTTATTAGAACCTCTCCAATGCCACTATACTAGCAATTTTCCCATGGGGTGGAATGATCGTGCCACTAGGAACGTGTGTAGTACATTTGGGTTATTGTTTACGGTTTGATGGAAGAGTACCGATTCATGTTGTAGTCGAGGTTGTAATCCACATAAATTGAGTGAAGAAAGACTTTGTTTAGCATAGTGGAATGGAATAGACTTTAACTTCCCCCAAAAATATTGAACATATTTGAAAGTAAACCTTTGCAAATAAAGACTAGTGGTTGCTCCGAGCGGAGAAAGATTACGCCGTGTGTTACCTTGTTTTTTTTTTTTTTAAAATTTTTTAGTGGGGGCATATTTTTTGTAATTTTAGTATGCATCAATGGAATGTTTTATAATATCGATGTTTTATAATATTGATGCATTTTTTTTGTTTTTTTATTTTATTTGGTTTGTAAATAATCTTTTTGAGTTAATCAATCTTTATTTTGGTAATTGAGAAACAGGGCACATGAACATAATTTTCTGCGTGTGTGTAATGCCCACTTCCCTACGACACTTAGTTGAATATCATTTTGAGTTATGCAGACTTTGGATATGGACATGATTTATACTTATGTTGATTAGCATGATGTTTTGTGACTAGATGCATTTGGATTATGATTGGATTTTGTTTTCAGTATGATCTACACTGACTCATGGACAGACTATTGGATACCGACATTATTTTTATATGGATATATTGCATGTGTTCTAACATTGGATTTCTTCGCCATGATAAGTAGAATGTAGTTGTTGAATTTACATTACTATAATTTTAGATAATGATGAAATGCATAATTAAGTTGTGATTTAGACCTAGAAATAATGATTGATTGAATTACGTATAGATGTTAATAAATTTCATGCATATGGTTATTTTGGATATTTTTACATGGCCGCAAGGCCGAAGGAGGTATTTTGTATTTTGCAGGAAACACAGCATGATCACAACCATGAGGGGGATTGGGAACCAAACACAACAGGATGTCGGGTGGTTACAACATTTGGTCGTCAAGGCAACTAGTAAATTGTATTGTATTACCTTTATTCTTGTATGTGTTAAGAAAATTTCCATGAGGGGGGAAATTTTCTAATGTGACCAAGGGGGTAAGAATTTTATTACTTGTTTTAACTATTTGCTTTAGTAGGTGATTTTCTTTTGTGATGTCCTTTTGTTAAATTACTTTTGTTAAGTATGTTTAGATTTATTTAACACCTTGTTTTAATTTTTAAGTTTTGGAGGGAAGTCTAGTGGATGTAATAATTTTGATGGTTGGCTCCTTGAGCCTTGTGTGTCCTCTTGTATTGAATGCTTGGTTTTGAGTGTTGACCCGGCACTCCAAATCCTTTGAATCTCGAATTTGAGATTTAGGGCAATTTTGGGGGACTTGTGGGACAAGTTGAACTTGTCCCACACTTCCCAAAACCCCTTACCAACCATATCTATGGGTTGGGAATCCAAAAAGGGGATTGTTTATTGTTTTGGGAAGGGAAATGCGACTTTGGAGTGCACTTGTCTTCTTTTGCATTTAATTGTGCCTTAAGACACATGGGAGGGGATGGATGTGGAAATGAGTTGTCATTCAACCCAACCACCCATTTATGGTGTTTTGGGATTTGAGTTGACTAAAGGGAGGTGGTCTTGAGGATGTGTGATGTGGCATCCTACAAGGAGCCACATCACCCTCACCCTTCCTCTTGTCTATTTATGGAAATTTCCTCTCTTGTTGAGGGGGTTGGAGTTTTGTTTTTGTTTTGTTGAAGAGTTCTCTTTTGTTATTTTGGGAGAGAAAAGAATTGGGAGAAGGAGAAAAAGAGAAGTGCTTGGACTTGCATGCTTGGATGGTTTTGGGAGGGAGCTTGGACAAATTTCTTGGTTTAGGCTTCTCCAATGGAGAGGTAGGAAACCTTCTCCTTTGTTTTGCTTTCATATTATTGTTGCTTCTATGCTAAATTTGTGAATAATACATGTTTACTTTGGTGTATCGTGAAAAATGGATAGAATGCTTATTGTGTAGTATAGGAGAGGTATATGGGAATACTCATGAGGGAGGCATAAGAGTAGATTAGGATATTGTGGAGGGAGTTTGAGAGGGATGCCCATCTTGGGTGAGAATGTTTACATTCTTACCTTGTTCTTGAGGGAGCCATAAGAGGAGGGAGGCATAAGAGTATGGGAGGAAAAAGGGGTACTTGAGGGAGGCATAAGAGTCATAGGGGCTTGAGTTTTATTGTGGAGGGTTTTGGATGGGCATCTCATCTCAATGGGGAGGCATAAGGAAAAATTTCCCATAGTTCCTTCTCTTGTTGGCTTGGATGAAAGCCTTGTTGTGAAATGTTTGGTGTTATTTGTGTGTCTCTTGTTGTTTCTTCTTTTTTTGCTTTGAATGTTGTGAAGAAATTGTATTGTGGAAGCAAGTAGTTGTTGCCTTGAGTTGGAGACCACCCTTCATTGTGTTGTGTTTGGGGCTCGGGGGTCAATGGAGGAGATTGCTTCTCTTCTCCATTGAGATTTGGTTGGGAGGAGAGTGTTGCCTCTCCCCCTATCTTGGTTGTGATTTGAAATACTTGGAATTTGGAGCATGGAAGAAGAACACCTTGGAGCACAAGAACCTTGTTGTTGACAATGTAAAAACATCATGTATTTACCCACCTTGAGTGGAGGAAAATGTAATATTGTTTTCTTTCTTTAGCTTCCATTATTGCAAATTGGTTTCCACATGAAGTAGGAAATGTTGTAACAAGATGTTGAAGGAAAGTTGTTTTTGAACTTCATTTGTAAGCTTGTAATAGGGATGGAATTAAAAGTTGCTAGAAAGATAACCCATTCATTCTTTTTTAACTTGTCTTGTAACCTCTTATAAATGTATTGATCTTGTTGAAATATTAGTAGATCTTGTTTAAAACTTAATGGAAATATTGTAGTACTTTTTTGTGGAATGTTAGGAAAATTCACAAAGAAAAATATACATATTAGATTTCATCTTATTGCTTAAAAGGAGAAGTGTTGCAAAGTTGAATACTAGAGCACTTACTATTCTTATTTTGTTTATATAAAGACTTAAGTCTCAATAATATAAAATATGCCAATAAAGAAGTCCATATTCTAGCTCTAACCTGCTTTTCTTCATTTAGGAATTCGTTGTGAAATTAATTGCGAAATACAAAAAGGGAAATGGAACTAAATCTTTTGAAAACCCATTGTAAATTAATAAAGGAAAAGAAATCAACCTACTTTGAAATCTCATACAACGTTATTAAATTGTGTAGAAGGGAGTTGTAATGAAAGACTTAAATCTTGTTAAATTTAATATCCATTACTCCTTAGCGTTTAACAAGGATATTTCACCAAATCTTGTTTAATATTTCAAATAGTATTTCATGCCAAAGTAATACTAGAAAGTAATGGATTTACTATTACCAAATTGTATTACTATCATTATATTATTAATGTCCCCCTTCTATTTTAACAAGAGAAAATTAATTCTGTACTAGCCGATCAAACTGTACTAGTATACTCATTACACCTTATTTTCATACCATATATAACAATCAAAATAACTAAATGGTGATACATCTTTGTCTAATCGCCGTGTAGCAAGTTTATAGCAAATTTCACGTAGCACGATCATGTAAATGTAAAGCATCGGTGCTCTAGGAGTATTCTACTGTGATTTGGAGTCGCCTCTACCCTAAGACGTCCACACTTTTTTTCTAGGCAGTCTATGCTTCATGAGTATTCTGATATGAAACAGACCCACCTTCGTGGACCTCCTTGTTCTCCTCGGGTCGCCGAGTATCTCTTTCACCGTTTCTTTTTCTTCCCCATCGACTTGGGTATTATATCACAGAGGGGAAACTCAAAATCTGAAGAAGCTTTCAATACTGAACAGACTACGGTATAGTTGGACTGTCTTATCGCCCCTCTGCCTGCTATCATTTGATAAGAATATAACAGAAGGGACAGAACCTGACTCGAAGGTGTATTCAACACTGTACAGATAACAACATAGTTGGAGAACCTTCCCGCTTTTGGAGCACTCCACGCCCCGCATACACCATGCAGCACCCAATGACAGCGGAGGTAATACGTCCCTACCGGTTACAGTTCTCCCTTTTGCTGTCCATGCGGCCAGGCCGTGTTTCTTGTCCAGTCGCCATATAATACTCTTTCTGCCCCAATAAATCTTGAAGCGTTTGCACTGTCTCCTCCTCAATCAATTTAATAAACATCTCGCGAAAGGAGGACCCCGTACAAAAGATCTGGGATCAATATGTGTTGCGTGAAGGGTAGGGTCCTTGGCTGATGCCGTGGCATTTCTTCCACTCCCTATCTGAGCTTTTGTTCCGTCCTTACCCGAAGATTTCTTATTACTACCAACATCCATTCTGCCATCGAGCTTATCTCATGTTGCAAGTCTCCCATTTTCTTTTCCAAATACGAGGTTTATCCACAAAATCTGGTGCTCGACCTCTATTTGCATGTTGCCGCCGCCAGGGAGTTTAGGGTTCTAGTCTCCCTCTTCCTGATTGTCGCCTCCAAGGAATTTAGGGTTAAGGCAACGTCGTGGGGAGCGGGAGCAGGGAGCCATTGAAAATTATTGTTGTCTTTATCTTACTCGCCTCTTTTGGATCTCTTTTATCATTTAGGCATATTGTTTTCTTACTGGTCGGCCTTCCAGTTGTTAATTGTGAAATTTAACCAAGGGAATCAAACAAATATAAAGCTATGTGACCAAAATATAGGACCAAAAATTAAACATCTATTATCACCACCTAAGGTTGTTCCAAAAGGAATTCTAAGAGCATCAAGGCATTCATCTAGCTTCAATCAAGGGACAAGTGACTGCATTTTCTACATACATGCATATGAAGCGGAGTTCATTATTCCTTCCACACATCTACTTACATCAGTGCATCTATCTATCGTGTGTTATCATGCGTGTTTGTGCAAGGGTTTTTTAGGGCACAATTCTTGCACACATATACAAGAACTATATGGACTTTGGAATGTAGTGCAATGCTTGGTCATAAGTTCACTCAGTCAGGTGACCCTCGGAGTTAGTCAGACTCCCCATTTGCATCTTTATTTTTTAGGATTTGATGTGTTTTGGGGTTTTACAAGATATCATTTGTTTTGCAGGTTACAGGTGAATTCGATAATCATCTAGCGACACATAGGAAACTGAAAGCGAAGGTTAACGAAACCTATGTGACACAAGAAAAACCAGTTTCTGAGTCCTTGCACGGTCACAGGTGCCCAACAGAGGTCTCTGGCGCCTAGCCTCCCTAGTCTTGTTTCGGGTGCCCCAATCCTAATTCATTGGGTGTTTCCAGGATTTTATGTGTTCGATTGTGACAGTCTACTCCTCTTGTTCATCAGTCTTCCAGCCCATAATACTTTAGGATCAAGTGCAAATCAACTAAGTCTTTTTTATCCCTCTTGCACTTAGGGTTTCATTCTTATTTATCTTATTGTTTGTGTCCTCTTTCTACACAGCAAGTCGATAAGAAAATATAAAAAAGTAAGAATACAGGTGCGATCAAAAAATAGTCACCAAATTAATTATAAAAAACTCTTCTAAGAAAATTGTAAGAACAGTTAAGTAGCTGTGTGGTTGTTCACCTCCTTCCTAGTACCTAGAACGAGAACATGGTCTGGAATAACAAAATACTTGTCTAAAAACAAAAGGAAAGAAATACTCTAGAAGTGGGGAAAACGACTTAATAACTTAAGGAAAAATCTAAATAATTGAGATACTTATCCAATTCCATTGAAAAAGAACCCAATTGAATTGACTCTATCACCCAAATAAATTTTAAAAACTTTTCTAACAAAACTACAACAGCAGGTAAGTACCTCTCTGCCTATTCCCTTCCTTCCTAACACAACAAATGTTGAGCAGCGTTCAGATCTGTATAATGTATTTCAGTGTATTTGTCCATAATGATGTTGTCAATGTTAGTATTCATATTCTGCAAAAATTAAAAACTAACAGAAAGAGTATCTATTGTAAAAACATCGGGCTAAAAAATTATAAGTTTGATATACGAATTACAATAAGCAAAAAAATTGTTAAAAAAGTAATATGACAAAGTGCAATTCCTTAAGTTATTAAGTCGTTTTTCCTGAGATACATTATTAAGTATAGAGTCCCATAAGTTATTAAGTATCTCAATTAAGTACTCTCATGTGTGGTGCTCTTATTTTGCATGTATAGAGTCCCATCATTCACTGAGCTCAGAGGATAGAGTACGGTTCAGATTTGTCAAAACAAGGTTGTTTATTATGGTGTCAATGATGAGAACTTACAACACATTACGGGTTGCAGTTATAAACAAATATTAATATTTGAGACATAGTCACAGTAGGGGCTACTAAATGTAATAAAGAAGGATCCTTCTTTTCTACAAGTTTGGAAATCCCAAGAAAAAGAGGATTGGTTCTCATAACTACCAATCAAATTACAACATGTACATAATAACTGAAAGTGGTGTATTTACATATATTTTGTCACATGTAATTAACGGTAATATTGCTCGTAGTCCTTATTGCACACAATGTCATAGGTATCTTCGACGGCAATCGTGGCGTGTATCAAAATTTGAGCAGTATCTTGGAGTTTTCCAATAGCAAGTTGGAATGTGTAGACGTCTTCTGCGGCTACGAGCTCTGTGCTGCGTGCACGAGCTTCAATTGACTCCCACACAAGCTGGCGGAGAGTATTGGTGTCTTATTCCAATTTGGTGGCTAATTTGTAGTAGACATCACTCCGGCCTTTGTGCATGCATTGGTTTGTGGGTCGGCTAGTGGCGATGCCTGCGAACAATGGTTGTATTAGCATAATAGACAATAGCAACAAGGGAAAAGTTTATTTTTTAGCTATTTTTTGTAGCAATATGCATGGGTAGGGGTTTATACTTGAGTTTGCAGTGGTTAGTGATTGGTGGCTGGTACGTTGCAGGGGCGTTGCCTTTGTTCTTTGTGAAATGGTTTTTTAAGGGTTATTGTTAGACCTGTACATAGCAATGATATTAGAATAGTGGGGGTTGTAAATAGTAGTAGAAGTACTGTTGTGGGTAGGGGTAGTTGTAGTGGGGGGGTTGATAGGTAGGGGGGAGTTTATAACAGGGTGGGGGCTGTGTTTTTTATGCGCAGTTGGTGCTCAGCTTCTTTTCGGGTGGCCACATATTTGTTGAGCGTTATGCGTGCGTAGCGTTCAAATGAGAAAGGAGGAGAAATGATTAGGTTGGAAAGGGCTTGTACTCGGTAAATAGCTGTGAAAGTGAGTCCTACCCGGTCAGTAGGCCCAATGTCTATTGTGGCTTTATTGAGGGTCATTCTTTGGGCTTTGTGGATAGTTAGGGCCCATGCCATTTTTAGTGGGATTTGTCGGCGGTTGTTTCTAGTGATGGGTGGAATGGGTATGTGGGTTGGATTATTTATATCCCGGGGTGGGCCTAAGTAGTTAGGGAAGGTAACAACTATGTATAGTGGGATGTTCGGGGGTTTTGTAAATCCTTTGTAAACTATGCATATGACTTTACTTATTGCGCCATTGACTAGGCCGACTTCTATCCATAGATTGGTTGTTAATAGTACCTTTGCTCCTTCGCAGAGTAGCAGTATAGGCTCTAATTGGGTGGGAGCAGCAAGTAATGTGTGGGAAACAACATGGTGTTGGTAATGGCTCAGAGCAATAGGCATGTTTAGGGATTTAAGTATGCATTTGTTATGGACTGATGCTAGTTTTTTAGTAGCGTATAGGTGGGTCTGCATTTTAAAAGTTTGTTTCTCTTCTTTTGTAATTATTGGTGGGGCCCTAGTCATAAGCAGGTGCCAGTCAGATTCTATTAGCTCTGCATTGTGGAGGTTTAAAATTAGGGTTCTGAATCGGGCCCCTGTACTCTCCACACTATGTGTGCGGGATCTGCTCCTCTCAGTCAAGGCCTAATGTGCTCTGTACTCGGCATATGATAAGACATATATACCCGCTGCCATCAAATGATCCTAGTAATATCTCACCTTGCTCATAGCGTCTCTCAATCTAACAGTGGGTATTGTCTGCAGTGGTGTCATCGGCCTTTGCCCTTGCCCTTCTCTTGCCTGGATAATGGGACCCTGTCCCTACCCCTGCGGTGGTGCCATTGGCCCTAGAGCCTGTGCCTATACCTGGTCCTAAAGGGCTGCTATTTGTGCCTGTGCAGCAGCCAACTGGCCCTACAAACCTGTAACTTGTCCCTGTGTCGTGGCCAACTGGCCCTGTAAACATTTCACCTGCGCCTGTAGGGTGGCTACTTACACCCCATCTCCGTCTCCACCCTCTCCCTCTCCCTCTGGTGCGAGTGCTTGTCCCTGTACTCCCTGTGCCTGAAAAAATGGACACCTGTGCCTACAAGGTCGTAACCTGTGACTTGGCCCCTGTCAAATGCCGTTGTATTATGCCCAACTAGGTCACCAGGGTAGCCACCTACCCCTGTAGGGCGTCTCTTTGCACTGTGATGTTAGCCAAATCTGGTTGACCCAGCCTCGACGGTACTGCTCATAGCTGTGCAGCCCACCACTGCCTGTACCTGTCGGTCAGCCCAACATCATCTATTTGTCGGTTGACTGGCTGTTCCTCCTGCCCGGTCGGCACTATATTTCGTGGTGGAGACATAGGCCTCTCCACATCATCTCTCCTGTTCTGAGAGAAGGGTGGGGGTATATCCTATGGCAACCCAAACTGTCGTTTGACCCAGTCTACGGGTATCATCTCATGCTCCCTGGCCCGTCGCCCCTTTATCCACCAGTATTAGAAATTAGTGTCTACCATTATTACTGTGGTGAATTTATTCCATAAGGCATGACCAATTGTGGCACCTGCATACATTGACACATCATTTATTGGAGGTAGTTGGGTGAGATCACCGACGAGGATGATTGAACAACCACCTAAGTCTTAGTCTGCGGTTTGTGGGAAGCCTTGACGTAAGCGGATGTTGATATCATTTAGTAAGCATGGTCTGATGAAACTCATTTCATCAATTAATACGTACTCTATATATTTCATTTTCTCTTGGAAGTGAAGTAGGGTTTGGCCTTGAAGAGGTTGTACATCATGGATTGGTATGGACAGGCCTACATGAATAGTGGTGCCTTAAATGTGGAAAGTTGTGACACCTGTTGGGGCTAGGAGTAATAGGCGGGTGTGGTTTTCAGGGGAAAGAGATTGTAAAGCATATGAGATTTGTCTAATTAGATACGATTTACCAGTGCTAGCTGTACCAGTAATTATCATTTTTAATGGAGTAGACACAGGGTTTGTGGTGGCATGTGTTTTTATGATTTGTAAAGTGGTTTTTTGCTGAGTGGAAAGCAAGTACAGGTCGGTATTGGGTGGGGGGTATGTAAAAGTGGGGGTGTTTGAAGTTGGATTGTTTCGATAAATGTTTGCCCCGTTTCTTTCAAGCCACAACTTAAGTGACACTGTCCCCAAGGGTGGGTGGTGTCGATTTCTCATAGGCCGAGCATGGCTAGGTCATCAATTTGTATGCCACTGGTTGGATGGATGCAGGAGAATAATTCCCATTCTTCCATTTGTTCTTCCTCAAAAATATCCATATCTGTTTCGGAGTTGTTGCTGCTTGCTAGACCGTCAGTTTGAATGGGCGCTCTTTGAATGTGCCATGGCTGATAAGAATGTTGAAATAATTCCCACTATTGGAAGATTTGAGAAGGCGTACCACCTATGTCATTTAGAATGTTTCGGAACGGTTTGTATAGAATCAGCTCACTAAAGCAAAATTCTTCGTAGGTTGATGAGTTGTGTAGTGGAATAACTGAGTTGCAAGGGTAAACACGTATTATAGCTACTGTGGGCCTTGGGTGCCATTGGTTCGCACGCTTGTGTACAATGTATGACAAAGACCTGTATAATTCTATGAGTGATAGCCCTTCTAAGTTTAGCATCCGACGTGTGTAGGACTGAATGATTGATGG